>JANAVB010012599.1:10092019-10185307 GCA_029216955.1 Iris pallida
GTGAGGATGGCTCTACTGCTACGGAGTTAGAGGATATTCAAAAGATTGCAAATGAACACTTTACTAAGGTATTCCTCCCTGAACCTGTTAGCATAGATGACGATTTTATGTCCGTCCTCCCTACCATTCTGTCTAAAGAAGATGATGCTGTATTGACTAAGAAGCCTGATATGGAGGAGCTGTTTAGAACGGTGAAATCTATTGATCGTCATAGTGCCCCTGGCCCAGATGGGTTCAATGGGGTATTTTTTATCAAATGCTGGCCAATCATTAAACATGATATTCTTGCTGCGGTTCATATGTTTTTTGATAGCTTTTCTTTGCCCAAAAACATCACTAGCACTCTCCTCATTTTGATCCCGAAGAACAAAAGTCCGGCTTCCATTGGTGACTATCGACCTATTAGCCTTTGTAATTTTGTAAACAAAATTTTCTCAAAGCTCCTGGCTAATAGGCTCTCCCCTATGATGGCGAGGATCATATCACCTGAACAAAGTGGATTTATCAAGGGCAGGGAAATAGTCGATAATATCATCCTAGCACAGGAGATGTTCAGTATGCTAGGTCATGATAACTGGGGACGGAATGCAGCAATTAAACTCGACATGAGTAAGGCCTATGATCGAGTTAATTGGAGATTTCTTTTCGCCACTCTCCGCAAGCTTGGATTCAATGAAACTTGGATCAACATGATTCTTCATCTGGTCAACAACGTCTGGTTCTCGACCATGATCAATGGCAACATTTCGGGTTATTTCCAAGCTTTTCGTGGACTACGCCAAGGTGATCCACTCTCTCCTATGCTATTTGTTATTGCTGCTGAATCGTTGAGTAGAAATCTACAAAGACTAGCTACGCAACGCGGATTTACTCCTTATTATTCTCCCAGTGGTTGCCCTAGAGTGACACATCTTGCGTATGCCGATGATTTACTTATATTTTCGGGTGGTGATAGGAGATCGATACAACTGCTTACACAGGTCCTCCATCGGTATGAATGTGCCTCAGGCCAGCTGGTAAATTCGTCTAAATCAGCGATCTGTGTTTCAGAGGACTTCTCTGAGGATAGAGGCATTTCGTTGAGTTTGTTGACTGGCTATCAACTTCAACATCCCCCTATTACCTATCTCGGCTGCCCCCTTATGAATGGCAGGAGGAACTCGGCAATGTTCGACGAACTAAAAAACAAAGTTCATAGCAAAATTGAAGGCTGGCACAACAAGACGTTATCGCCTGGGGGTAAGTTGATTCTTCTTAAATCAGTTCTCTCTTCCATACCGATCTTTTGTCTTGCTGCTTGCAATCCCCCTATGAGTGTCCTTAAGCAAATCGAAGCCATGTTCAGTGAATTTTTATGGGGTTCGAAGGATGGGTATAGGAAACGCTCATGGATTGGTTGGAATCAAATTGCTAGACCCCATGAGGAGGGAGGCTTGGGAATCAGGAGATTGAAGGACGTCTTTGACGCGTTCATTGTTAAACTATGGTGGAAGTTGCGATCTCAAGATCTTCTTTGGACGTCATTTATGAAAAAAGTACTTCCCCCATATTCATCCATCACAAGCAATGATCAACTCTAATGCTTCCCATATTTGGCGTCGCATACTTGCAGGGCGTGACATGGATGAAAGGTTTCTTCTAATTGCAGATGATGACCATGGCGTTCAATGGCTTCATGGATCCACCTTCACAGTGTCTTCGGCTTGGAAAGTGATTCGTCAACCTTTTCCTGTTGATACTAGGTTCAAACATATATGGAGTTCATGCATTCCTTCTAAATGGTCTATACTGCTTTGGAGAATTCTTCTTGGACGCCTCCCTACTGATGACAATGTTCAAAGACTCGGCTATCAGCTTGCTTCCTCCTGTCACTGTTGTTTTCATCCTCAACCTGAAGATATCCAGCACATTTTCTTTGAGAGTGATTTGGCCAAGCAAGCATGGAGGACGAACCAATCTCTCGTTCAGATTAGAGGACGTGTGTCCAGCTTGGAGGAATGTCTTCAACTTTGGTGGAGAAGAAATAATCTTCATTTCAAACAAATTTCTGTCGGGGCTATTTGCTGGGTTCTGTGGAAGAACAGGAACAAGTGGCGGTACGAACAATACAAATACAACGGGTGGCAAGTTTGCAAGGAGATCCAACGGCAAATCGGAAAGGCAACGGTGGCATGCTCCCATGGGCGGAAGAATCAATAGTTGTTGATTTCTCTTTTTCTTCTTTTAAGTCCACTGTACTTTTTGTTTCCGCCACTTATCTTCAATAAAGGAGTTGTTTGAAAAAAAAAAAAACATATATATATATATATATATATATATATATATATATATATATATATATATATATATATATATATATATATATATTCCAGCACGTGCGGGCTCAGTTAAATCGTGTGTCCCTCGCACGCAATTTTTAGCCGGTTGTCATATCATTTCGGACTCTTCATGCGGATCTTATCCGCACTAGTTTGTCATCATCATCCCATATGCACACCTCACGCACTCCGCGCGCTCCAGACCTCTCGAGACGGCCATGACGTCTTTCGACGCCCGCAACTCAATGCCTCGATTCGCCCACGACGTCGAAGGTGCCCTCGACGTCTTCAAGACACCTACGTCAGCTGATGCCGCCCAGCCACCCATTCTATGCACACAACATCCTTTTGACGTCTTTTCGATGCCCTTATGGAATATATATATATATATATATATATATATATATATATATATATATATATATATATATAGACACACACACACACACACCCACCCATATATATATTTGTGTGTGTGTGTGTGTGGAACAAAAGCACCATCGTGCCTATTGGATCGAGCACTCGGGAGAGAGAGGTGGTGTTGGGGGAGGGTTGCACGCTCGATCCAACGGTCGAGACGCGACGATATATATATATATATATATATATATATATATATTATATATATATATTATATATATATATATATATATATATATATATATATATATATATATATATCGCACCCCTACACATCGACCATGGCTATGGATAAATTGGGACTTTTCATATCATCGTACTACACCAGGAGTCGCACCAGAATAGATACTTTGCCATATTTTTTGCTTATAATTAATTGCATCTTTATTATTTGGTTAATGTATATTTACTGCCTGTTTATTTTTAGTTCATCCAGTTGCATCCATGACTTACTGTTTAAAGTTTACTTATTTGTGCTTTTTGTTTTACATGATGCAAGTACAAGTCATAATTTGTTTTTGCCTTTAATTTATGCATATGGACCTAGAATTAAGGGAGTACCGTTTGTTAGTGTATTATCATAAAACTTTGTTACGACTGTGTCACGAGATATGTTTGAGTTATGAGCAGCATATAGAGGCACTTGCATGTTGGCTGATCTGCGCATACATTAGGTATAACTATCGATAGAGGCATGTTAGGAGACTTGGCAGTAAGTAGAGGTACATAGTCGTGGATATGACTTAGATAGGTGCATAGGGTGGGGAGGACAGTTCCTTAGTGTATGGGCCATTATTGTACATTCTCTTTTGTAATCTGGAAGCTATGCTGGAGATATGGTATGCGATTACGCTCTCAAGTTGGCCACTGACGTTTGTAGAACGTTATGCGCTTGGTCTTTGGTACCCCAGATGGATATTATGCCGATCCCATTATAGCCAGTTGTGCCCGTGCATTGAAGGTTTGTTCTTAACTGCATTACACAGTAGAATGGTTGGGTGACCTTAGTTGATGTCATGTCATACTCTGTTCTAGTCATGGCATAGGGTACTGTCATATCACAGAATAGTATGCTATCTTTTGTCCTTGTTTGGTTGTAGGGGTATTCCACTGTTACTATAATGGGATACTGGACCTTGTTATGGTTTGGACTTTTTTACTTTTACTTGTTACTTGTGACATATTTTATATTCAGTTCATATGGCATGTTATATGTATCTTATTACGTCCCTCTAAGGACATAGTGATTTCTCTAGGTATGTATTTTCATGACTTTCCATAGGTGGTCTAGCCAAGGCCGTGATCTTCTCTTTGCTATCGAAGATAACTTGATCTTGGATCTACCTTTGTTACTTTTGACAAATTCTTTCGTTGTTTATGTATTACTTCTCATTTAAAATAGTTGGCAGTGGATTTATCTCCGTCCAACAACTTGTACAAATGACAAATCATATTTGATTCTATAATATTTTTATTCCTTTATTTTGTGGTTGAGATTTAGTGAGCCATGTTATACTGTATTTACAGCTTACGTATATTTATTATACGGCTAGCATGTCTACGTACTAGTCCTATATTTGTTATACAACCAATTGGCGCCGCTGGTGGTGCCGCTGATGCCTAGGTTGTTGTAGAACTTTTTTAATTATCATTGCGTCACAACCATATCGATCACGCCTCTCCACAAGTCGCATGATCTCCAAATGAAGTCCTTGTTGGATCCACAGCTCTCTTAGTAAATCTAACTGAAGTCCTTGGTTAAGCAAATGATTTTTTTCCTGTTGACGCTGCTGGGGTGCCAATAATCCTCCAAAAATCTCCATTAATGTGTCAGGGCCAATTATTTCTGGAACTGCTGGGGATATTGGAATATGGGGGCCCTGCTGCTCAAACTGCCTAGCTGTTGGCCCATCCGGAATATGTTCCGGAGGAGGTATTGTCTCCTGCAGATATTTCATCAAATCCTGCTCCATTAAAGGTTCTTTCATGTCGGCCCCGCCAATTTTTGAGAACGAGGCTCCCATATAGGGAAAATATTCAAAATATCAAAAGACAGGACGAGAAGGGACGATGATGTAAATCAAGTTAACAACCAATGTGAGGGTGTCACGACCCACATCTAGTATTTGGGTATTAATCGTGCGCACCCCCAGCCTACGCCGTAGTATCGGCGGTCGAACACTATAATCAATATATGATGAACAACCACGCAGTATGAATATATTCAACTTAGGAAGCAACAACACAAAAGCACAAAACTCAGCTCTAGATGAATAGAATAAAGAAAAGATATGTAGGTCTCAAAATATGAAGTAGATGAAATCCTAAAAAGGTAAATAAATTCTAAACTACATGTCTCAAATATCAAGTATCAATAAGCATTAGTCCCGGAGACAAATTCGGCCTCAAACTAACTAAATATATCTAAGCATTCGCAGCGGGGTCAGATGCTGCGAAGTCCTCCTGAAAGGTAAAGTCAGCCACAGCTATATCTCCCATGTACGGACCATACTGGTCATGGCACACGTCCTCATCACAATCACCTAAAATGTTTATCCAGTCAGGATGGAACGAGTACAATTTATTGAGTGCAGTTCCAAATATATGATAATAATTATAAAACAGAGGTTAGCCATAAAATACATGATAAGAGAATCTACTATAGCATGGCTATAAAATGAACAAGAGAGAAGAAATATATGGAAATATATCAAGGGTAAAACGAGGAAACATAGCTATCTATGTGTATTAAAGTAGTCCTTTCGTTGTGTGATCAGCTGGGACACCACACCGCACGGTCTACATGAGATTGGCATCCCCACTGTCTAAATAGCAAATAAAATAAACACAATCTAAATAATCAAGGTCTAAATAGCAAGATAAAATAATTACGGTCTACTGGTCTGATCACACATCTACTTGGTACTTCCCCTTTTCGACACGACAGGTAAGAAGCATGGAAAGATATGAAGGAAAATATATGATGTGGTACCCGTGTGACGAGCGTGTCAAGAATTAAATATTAGATAACTAACAATAAACTAATAATTAACAATATCGAAAACAAACAATAAATGTACTCACCTGGTGTCTTGAGTTGATGATACGAGTCCGGTGCCAAAACTCGAGTGCAAGTAACCTATTTAATGAATATATATACGATCAATAAATGATTCATAATCAAAGTCAAATATACCTATTATTTATTAAACTCTTGGTTTCATATTCCTATTTTCGTGACTTATTTATTTATCTATTATTGACACCAGGATACATGACCATGCTTACTGACTTCTTTACCCACATGTATACTCTTACCTATATTACTTCTACTATTGGTTAGGATACCAGGACACCCCTCCTAATATGTATTTGCCTACTAGGTATAGATATGAAATATTCATAGCTATCTGCTCATGAATTACATACTGTAATTCCAATCCTCCTACTAGCAGCTTGGAATTTCCTTATGAAATACCTACCACATATGTACAAGAACTTCCCTTCTTATAATGTTAAAATTTTCACTCTTGTCTGCAATTTACTCGACTTGGCTTTTACCTATTGTTTGGTCAAACAACCTACTGATACTAGGCTCAACACTTGGTTGTACCCCCTTATCTATAACACCCCATGTTAACTGTGCAGTCAATATATTATCCCACATCAGAGTCGTGCACCTCTCCTAATATGAGTCCTATCCTATCTACCTCATGTGTTCCCTTCTGTTTCAAGCCTTGCACTTATTTGCTTATCTTCACTAGGTTGGACAGACACCTACTCACATATCTTTGCTATTTACCTACTACATGTATTCTTACCCCTGTTAATATACGCGTGGCTACAAGGTAGCATGTACCTTCATATCTGCAATTTTATTATAAAGCCCTCTACCTATAGGACTCAGCCCCATGATTGATACTTCTTTATTAGACTTAACTGGTAAAGAAGCTCAGTATTAACGTTAATGGCACTCATTAATTTCTATGACCTGCATGGGCCACCACTAAAACCTTACCAAGGTGAGGGAAGCAAAAATTGAATCAAGAGATTAAGGGAGACATGTTTTGATTGAGACTCCTATAATAATAATACCCCATAAGTCAAGAAACCTGAGCTGCATGGGCCACCACTAAAACCTTATCACGCCACCAGAACCGGAGTACGAAGGCGAAAAAGGCCAGCTACACTACATAAGGTACAAAGATATTATACAACGGTCATGACTGTCACTAGACAAAAGGGACCATGCTACAATCAAGTCTCTTGTAGTCTCATAGAGCATCTATATCTCAATTGATAAAGCCAAAAGCAGAAAACAACGAACATATAAGATAAAGCAATAAGGCGTCCTTGAAACTTCATCAAAATGATTCATGAGACTAGCTATATAAAATAATAAGCTAGTAAAGTGCCAAGGCTATATAGTTGTTTCAGCTGAAATCTGAATAATTTTAAATATGTATACAAATTTATGGCTAACACATGCCGGTAGCTAAATGCCCAAGTAGAAACAAAATGCTAAATGAGCGGTGAAGAAGGAACCCACTCATTATAACCGGCGCCCATGCTCCTGGTGTGCACCATTGAGGATGGAAAGATCATGCTGGATCCTTGTGCTCCGCTATGAGATCTGGCCAAACAAAACTAGCTGGGTCAGTCCCCGAATAGCAAGTACCACAAGGGAGCACATATGAATGAGACAAAACCTAGACAAAAAAAATAAGATATGGCCATGGCTATAGGCTTATATTATATCATCGAGGCAATACGTCACCCTTACAACCAAACAAGGACAAAGGGTGCCCAACCACGCTGGGATAGAATACATCATATAGTTGTGATCAGGTTAAAGGCTTCTATTTCGCAACTTTGGTCCATAGCTTGTCGTGGCACAATAGCCCAACCCAACAACCAACCAAGAACAAAGGCTGGACCATATACCATGACAGTCCATGTTCTTTGGTTGTTAACAGAAGACATAGATCACAAGCAAGTCAATTTACAGATGGTCAGTCAATCGTACGGCTTTCTATGATGTGTGTGGGTTATCTCCTGTAATGCTCCTATATTTTTTTTCCTATATATATATATATATATATATATATATATATATATATATATATATATATATATATATATATATATTATATATATATTATATTTTATATATATATATATATATATAGAGAAAAAAATAAAAATAAATATATATATATATATATATATATATATATATATATATATATATATAGGAATCCTTAGATCGTGCTATATCCGAGTCGGGCTAGCCGAACCAGATATAATACATGCATACAAGAATGCACCGGTCCCTTATAAGGCCATCGTGCTAAGTAAGTAATAACAGTTCTAGTCCTCCTATAGAGGGGTCCTAGCTCGACATTTAGTAAACCACATACTGCACTCCACTAGTACGGATGATATACAGTATCCGTGGTGGCCATCGTTGCACTCCCAGACAATTGTCCAATAGGGCCGATAACACACAATCTCGATACTTCGTTACCTCCTATGTTCTACCAATTCATGTTGCTTAGATTAACCCTTTATTTGTGTCAAAATCACATGTCATGGTCACATGGCCATCCTCCTAGATGTCGTACCTCAGTACGAGTACCCTAAGCATGAATCCACATTGACTCATAGAGTCCCAAATCTAGATTCATTTTTAGTGTAATGCATCAAACAAACAATCATCATACCACGCCATGTTTCTAACAATTTACTAAGATTGTGCTTGTCACTTCTGTTTCCCGTTATACGTATTTTCAGTATACGTGTACGAATTTTTTTGACTTTTATCAGGTGACCCGTAGTTAGACTTGTCTTGCTTAGCTTAGCCATGGTTTAATCTTGACTTGATTTGGTTCAACTTGGTTCAACTTGGCTTGGCTTGGTTTGTTTTGGTTTGAGATGAGAAGGGTTTGTATATAAACCAACTTCTTCTCGCTCCTCCATTATTTCTCATTAACTCTTCTTCTTCTTCTCCATTACTCCTACCACCTATCAAGCCCTAGGCAAGTGCAACTTGCTTCATGATGAATCTTAAGTTTTATTGTTCTATTCTCTTTCTTGTATGATTCTAAGCCTTTTTAGAACTTGGCATTTTTGGTTTTGATGGATGTATTTTTGTAGATCTAAATTTTAATCTTTTCTTATTTTTCTTGGTTTTGATCTATTAAAGCTTGGTATTTCCTAAAACCTGTCTTCACAGGTTGTAAGAAATCTTGTTCTACCCAGTTTAGACCCTTGGAAGTCCTGACTCCGACTTGTTTTGAGGAAGTTATGACATTTTGAAGTTCATGGGTTCCTTGAGCTGCTCTCGGTATTGTTTGAGAAGATGAGAAGTACGCGCGCACTCTTTAGCGCTGCGCCATCTTGTTGCACGTGCGCTCCTTAGTGCCACGCTATCCTGGTCGTGCGCTCTTTAGCGCAATGCCCCCCTCGCCTGGCGCCACCTGGCCCAGCGCCACTATGCCCAATGCCCCTCTGGACTGGCGCCACCTGGCCTAACGCCACTTGGGCTAGTACCCCTCTGGCCTGGTGCCATCTTGCCCAACGCCACTTGGCCCCGCGCCACTCTGGCCTAGCGCAACCTAGCCCAGCGCCACTTGGCCCAGCGCCCCTCTGGCGTGGCGCCACTTGGACCAGTGCTACTTGGTCCAGTGCCCCTCGGGCCTGACGCCAACTGGCCCAGCGTCACTTGGTCGAGCGCCCCTCTTGCCTAGCGTCACCTGGCACAGTACCACTTGGCCCAGCGCCCTTCTGTCCTGGTGCCACATGGCCCAGCGCACCTCTAGCCTGATGCCACCTGGCCCAGCGCCACTTGGTCGAACGCCTCTCTGACCTGGCGCCACCTGGCCCAGCGCCACTTGGCCCAGCGCCCCTCTGGCTTGGCGCCACTTGGCCCAGCGCCCCTCTAGCTTGGCGCCACTTGGCCCAGCGCCCCTCCCCCGTGCTTCCGACCGAGAGTCACCTAGCGTCGTACGCTACTCTCGTTTCATGCCACCCCGCGCTTCTGACCGAGCGCCACCTAGCGTCGCGCGCCATTTTTGCCGTGCTCTCCAATTGTTGTGTACCTTATGACCAGTGTATCACCATACTTTGTTATATACATGTACCCTAAGCTTTGACCGGACCTGAGCATGACCTGACTTGGTTGTAACACAAATATGACTTGGACATGATCCCTGACTTGGACTTGAACATAATAATTCTTGGCTATGATCAGAACTTTGTTGAACACGACATGATAATATGAACCCGTCTTGATAATTCTTGATAGTGGCCCGTCGAGGCGCACTCTTGATGTCACGACCCACACCCGGTATAAGGGCACAAGACGTGGGTACGTCCAGCCTACGTCACAATATCGGCGGTGTAGAACGCTGTCCTAGGTCCAACATCTAACACAATCTAGAATATGCTCCAATTGGAGAATTATATATATATGGTACAACTCAATCACAATAACTAAGATGGAATAGAAGAAAGATAATCTCAACAGAGAGTCACAGTATGAATAAAAATCCCGGTGTAACCCACACCATAATAAAATCCCAATACAATCACAATGTCTCATAACTAGGTAATAATATCAGTCTAATCTAACTCATGGCAAGTCCTCAGTGACTACTGGATCCTGCTGAGGGTCCAGGTCACCTATGTCAACTAAGTCTGCTCTATAGTAAGTGTCGCAGCAATCCTCATCATCTGTAATATTTTCAACCGGTCCAGTCCGGACAGGAACGAATACATATCTCTCACACAGATAATAACATGAAAGGAAATATGAAACAAGCTATAGATTAATATACATGAACTGCTGTAAAGAAATAGTAGAGAGACTGTAAAAAAGAAGAACATGATATAGTAGAAATAGATATACATGATATAGATAAGAAAACTGAGCTAACTACATGATTCAGAGCACATGTTTGGTTATGTAAACAGGCTTAGATTATACATGACTTAAATCTAATTTGGAGTTATACATGAAATGGTGTAGATCACATAACCAAATAAATACTCTTCCTGTCCCAATCAGTACACAAGGATCTGTCCAGGTTATTTTATTGCACATGAAAGTAGTGTGTCACATGGATAGCTAGTCCACATGCACACTGGATTATACATGAAGGCTCACATGATCATGAGTGTACATGAATGTCACATGAGTATACATGAATAAATACGAATACGAAGAGTAGACGATGCACATGATAAAGTACATGAGCACAATATACCCAATGTATCCGAGGGGATAACATCGTATGAAGAGATCCATATAGTACTAATTCGTGATAACATCGTGTCAGCAACAAGTAAACTAGTCTATAACAAGTAAATATGTGCAAGCAAGAATGAAACGGTCAGAGAATGTACTCGCCTGACAATCTGAGCTGCTGATGAGGATGTATAACTGAACTGGAGTTATGTAAACCTATTTAAAGTAACCATAAGTCATAACATGGTCTAACATATTATAAGAAAGGGCTACAATGCTATTCTACATGCTTCTAAGTCCTTCTAGGTCAAAGTCAACCTTGGTCAACTCTGGTCAAACCTGGTCAACTCTCAGTCGACTAGTCCGTTTACTAATATTTAGGTCACACACAAGTTTACAAGTCATTACGAGTTTGTTTGAGTCGATTTGGAACAAGTTTGACCCAAAGTTGACTTTTGTCAACTTGGTCAACTTGTCGGTCAACTCGAATAAACTGGGCTCATTGGGTCGATCCTAATCTGTCCCAATACCCTATGGTTACATTCATAATCAATCCACATACATATAGGTATATTCACATTCATTAAGGTTATATATATATATATTTATATATATATATATATATATATTAATATCATGGCTTCTCCTTCTTCTCTCCTCCTCTGGAGCTCTCCTTCCCTGTGGAGACCCTAGGGTCTTCCTTCCCCCCTCTCCGTCCTCTCCTCCCGGCTCCCGATGGTGGCTCCTTGGCCGGCCGATCTACTGGCTCTGATCGGTCAGCCCCTCTCCACCTCCTCTCCTCTTTCTTCGGCCCTGTCCCTTCCCTCATCTTCTCCCCCCCCTCCCCATCTCCGGCCCTATCTCTCCCCACCTCGCCTCTTCCCTTTATCCCTCCTCCCCAGGTGTCCAGCAATCCTGGTTGGAAGCTCCACTTCCCTCTTTCCGACGTCCAGGCCGCCCCTCTTCTAGGGTGCTGGAGTCGCCCGGCCTGGTAGCTCCTCCGCCCCCAGCGGCTGGCTTCCCTCCTCCTGTTTTTCAAATTGGCGCTTCCCCCGCTGTCACTTCTGGACGGGATACCCCCTGCGGTACAGGTGAGGGGTCCCATCCATCTGGTTCTCATGATACGGGTGCTGACCTCCCCTGCTGTGCAGATGTGGTGTCCCACCCCCTTAAGTCTCTCGGTATGGGCGTTGGCAGGCCAGGCCCCGAGGAAGACCACTCCCATTCGCTAATTAATGCGCAGTATGCTGCCTAGCCCAACTCAGTTATGGGTGGGTCTCACCCCTCCTCGTTATTCCCTCTACTTTTCGCTGCCTGGCAGCTTCAACAACCTCCACTTTACGATGACCAGTAGCTTCAGCTGCCTCATATTTACGCTACTCAGCAGCCCCTCCTTTACGCTGAGCAGTCGCCCACCCACGCTGGGTCCCACCATCCACATGGCCCGGCTGGAGTTTCCAAAGGAGTAGACCTCCTCTTCTATTATGCTGGGCACTCAGGGCTCGTGGACCCCCTCCCGAGCGTCTCATTTTTCCCCTCCAGCTGCTTTCGTGCCCCTACGCGTAATGCTCCACATATCCCCTTTACGCAGGACTCCAGTTCCTTTGCGTACCCTTCCACTTCCTTGCCTGCGTACTCTGCTGGGATTGGGCCATACCCGCAGCTTTACGCTCCCAACTTTGTGGCCCAGGCCCCCCTCCCATCCTCTCCCCTCACTCCTCTCGGACCCTCACTATCCCCGATACCCTTTTAGCCTCCTCCGCCACTCTCCCCGCCGGCATCACCCCCTCAGCCATTGAGTCCTCCGCGATGCAGCCATCTAACCCTTTAGTCCCCGATGCCCTCCTTCCTGGATCATCGGGAGTCATCCCCTCTTTGAGCGTTATCGGCTCCGCCCCTACCTCCGGACCGGTACGCGACGCTATCGCCCCCCCCATCCTTCCGCCTCCGCCTGCAGGGGATCCTCCGGTGACGCCCCCCCTGACCCGGGATGCTGCACCCCACTCTTCTGACAGCCCCATCTTGGCCGGTCCCGTTGTCCCCCCTCTTTGCCCCGAGTCAGGCCCATCCTCGACCCTGTCCCCGCCCGCCGGGGGAGCGTCCAAGGTCCCCTCCCCACCCGAACCTTCCCAGCGGTCCTTCGCCGCAGCTCTCCGGCCGGACCTGGCGCCCCAGAAGGGTCTCTTTCTCTACGAGGTCAGCGTCCCGGACATTGTTTTCCCCTCGGAATCCTCTGTTCCCATGGTCCCCTTCTCCGACTCGGAATTGACCTCCCTGTCATCCTCTTTCCCCCACACCTTTGTTCTCAAGTTTTCCACCGGCTGTCCCAAACTCTCCAGGGTGCAGGAAGAGATTGCCAGATGGAGCCTTTCGGCAGAATACCGGGTAGCCCCCCTCGACCCCAAGCATATTCTCCTCCATCTTTCATCCGACACCGACCACAGAACGGTGTGGTCCAAAGGCACCTTCTGGATCGGAGACCACTTGATGAAGATCGTCAAATGGACACAAGGGTTTACCACCAAAAAAGACTCAGCGAGGGTCGCAGCTTAGGTGACCCTGCCCAACCTTTCCCTCATTTGCTTCGTCCCAGCGGCTCTTAGGCGCATCGCCAACTCCTTCGGCACATATGTGGCCACAGCCCCAGAGACCAGCAACCTAACCAAGGCCCACTACGCCAAAATCTGCGTGGAACTCGACCTTACCACCGAACCACCCAACTTCATCACTATAGAGCTGGGAAACCGATCCCACACCCAACAAGATCTTTACGACAACCACATCATGTTCTGCAATCATTGCCGCCTAAGGGGCCACCTCACAAAGTACTGCCACCGCCTCCACCCAGAACTTAAGAAGAAAGCTATCCGGAGAGACACAGAGCAAGCTGAAAGCGAGACACCCTCGTCACCCATTCTGCCGTGCCCAAACACGCATATTTGATTCAGTGACGAAAAGAACGACCGAAGCGAGCAACCTAGGAAAACCCAGATCACGGCTCTGTCCTCCGGCAACTCCGGCGATCTCACCCTCTTCAACCCTTTCAATGTCATAGATCCTGGAGAAGCAGAACCGTGTGAGGCTAGCTACCCACCAGCTAAACTTGCTCTCATCGAGACAACTCACACCTCCCAGGACACGGAGACCGACGAAGAGACCACCGACACCACCTGCATGGTCCCCTCTGAAGACCCGGTTGAAGAAGCCCTTGCCATCCTCGGGCCAGAACAAGTACGGAAAGGACTTCCGGTCCAAGCCGCAGGTTACCCCCTCCAGCAAACTATTCTGCTGATCAGGAGCGCCTGTGACTCCCTAGTCATTCCCTCTGAAGATCCCATCTTGGACTCCGCCGGGGAATTGGTCAATACTCTTTCGGATCCACCGGAGCAACCCCCAAGCGACTCTCCATCCACGACTGTGGCGGAGGCGTCACCCTCGACCGGGAGCATTATTACCTCGCCACGTGCAGAAGCGTCCACCACATGTGCGGACAAGGCCCACAAAACCACTGTTGATAACAAATCCATTCAAACCAGATCTGCCACCAGGCGGAACAAAAAACCCTCCCCCAACTTCATTAATGTTGAACATCCTATCGTGGAACGTCCGCGGACTGGTGAACAAACCCACAATAAGGAGAATTTCTGGACTGCAAAAAAATCGACAAGATCGACATCCTCATTATTATCGAACCCAAAATCCCTTCCAAAAGACTAAAATCTATCCAGTTACAGCTTGGCCTCCCCACGGCCATAGCCGGCAGAAACGACATATGGATCCTCGGCACATCGGATGTCAAAATCGGAGTCATCCAGGACTCCCAACAGGCCCTCACTTGCTGGTGGGAACACCCATCGCTTCCTGAGCGCACCATCCTTTCCGCGGTCCACGAATGCTGTGAGATTGCCGAATGAAAACTTCTATGGAACGACCTCATTAACATCCACCTCAACCACATCAACTACCCCTGGATGTGCATCGGGGACTTCAACGCGATTACCTGCAGAGAAGAGAAAATTGGAGGGCGCCCTCCTTCAACTTCGGCCATGCAAGACTTCAACAATTTTATCTTCGATGCTCACCTCACTACTCTTCAATTCACCGACAATGCCTTCACATGGTGCAACATGCAGGAAGGCGACCGTCGATAGTATTCCCGATTGGACAGAGCGCTCACGAACGATCGCTGGCATGGCATGGGGATCACCTCCTATTTGTCCCATCTCAACTCTACCGAATCCGACCATGCCCCTCTTCTGGTTGAAATAAAAAACCAAGCCAGCCTCCCCAAAAGAAGTTCCAATTCCTTGACTTATGGACTGATCATCCCCAATTCTTGGGCATTGTCGCGGAAGCTTGGAACCGGGAAAACTCCCCCAATCCCCTACTGCGGGTGAGCAACAGACTCCGGGCGACGAGGAAAGCTCTATCCACTTGGAGCAAACTCGCCTACGGGGACATTTTCCAAGCCGTGCGGGTTGCGGAGGACGATGTCGCCCGAGCTGAATCGTATTTTGCTTCGGAGCGATCGACCACTGCTAGGTCTTCCCTGAACCTCACCAAGGCCATGCTCAAATTCCGTCTGAAAGTGGAGAGCGACTTCTGGAAGCAGAAAGCAAGATTGAAATGGGACAGCGAGGGGGATAGAAATTCGAAATTCTTCCACACATGCGCCAACGGTCGCAGATAGAAGTTAGTTATCCACCGCACGGCGGACGACAACGGGAACATCATTACTGACCAAAACAGAATCCAAGCAGCAGCGACCGAGTTCTACTCCAAATTATTCACCAAAGAGACTGTCCATATCGACAGATCCTTCTTGGACCAAATTCCCAGACTCATAAATGACAATGATAATACCCAGCTGGTTTGCCTGCCTACGGCCCCGGAGGTGAAAGAAGCGGTGTGGGCATTGAACGAGCACAGTGCCCCCGGCCCGGACGGATTCACCTGTGTCTTCTTCCGCAAATACTGGGATATTATCAAGCATGACATCACCGAAGCGGCCATTGCCTTCTTCGAGGGTGCCGTATACCCCAAAGCCATATCTAGTGCCAACCTCATCCTCATCCCGAAAAAAGACAACCCGAAGTCCTTCCGGGATTATCGCCCCATCAGTCTTTGTACTTTCACCAACAAAATCATCTCCAAAATTATTGCGTCGAGGATGGTGGGGATTTTACCCAAGATTATCTCCGAGGAACAAAGTGGCTTTGTGCAAGGAAGAAACATCCAGGACAACATCATGCTGGCCCAAGAGTTAATCACATGCATGAAGTTTCCAGCTAGAGGGGGCAACATTGCCATTAAGATTGACATGGAGAAAGCCTACGACAGGCTGGATTAGCAATTTATGATCTGGGTTTTCAGAGCTTTCGGATTCTCGAAAAACTGGACCAACACCGTGTGGAGATCCATCAGCAACTCGTGGTTCTCCACGGTTATCAACGGCCAAGCAGGCGGATTTTTCAAATCCAGTCGTGGCGTTAGACAGGGAGACCCCCTATCCTCCACCGTCTTTATCATCGCCGCGGACGCCCTGAGTAGAAACCTTAACAATATGGTCGGCACCCCGAACTTCCAACACTATCACACTTCCAGTGGCTGTCCCACTATCACCCACCTGGCATTCGCGGACGATTTACTCATCTTCTCTTCGGGGGATGTAGGAGCGATGGATGTGGTCCACAAAACCCTACAGAGGTACTCCAGATATTCTGGTCAGAAGATCAATCACTCCAAAAGTATTATATATGCCTACCATAACATCAAAAGAGAGCATGCCACCAACCTCTCTAACTTAACATCCTTCTCTGTTGCCCAACCCCCGTTCAACTATCTCGGTTGTCCCCTGGTGTACGGGAAATCTAATTCCCGCATCTTCGAGACCCTGATAGCCAGAATTAGGAAGAAACTTGAAGGGTGGCATAATGCCACTTTGTCCCCGGGTGGCAAGATGATCCTTATCAACCATGTGCTTTCTTCCATCCCCATCCACACTCTGGCAGCGTGCTCTCCGCCCATGAAGGTTCTGGACTCGATCGAACAGATCTTCTGTAACTTCTTCTGGGGGCATTGCAACGGTCTTGACAAGCATCACTGGGCTGGCTGGGAAGCGATGGCTCGACCTACCGAGATCAGAGGTCTGGGATTCACCAAATTTACCCATATCGTTAATTCTTTCTCTATGAAGCTGTGGTGGAAACACCGCGTCTGCAAGAACTTATGGACCAGATTTATGAAAGCCAGGTACTTCAAACACACTCACCCCACCCTGGCCATATCCAACAGCAGATCGTCGGCGGCCTGGCGACGGATCCTTGTTGGTCGCGACCTCGCCGAGCCGACGATGAGACTTATTTTGGGAAATGGCGAGTCTAACCCATTCCTGGAGCGATGGACCGGGGACAGCTTAATCCCTAGTCTGCGGGTTACCCCGAGAAACAGTAGAATCAGAGACTTGTGGAACTTCCACACCAACGACTGGCACTGGGACAAAATTCGAGAATGCGCTGGTGATGATACGGTATCTAGCATCCGCCAGTGCGGCATTACCATTAGCAGTGATGTTGATGCGCTTAGATAGACGCTTGATTCTTCAGGGGCATTCTCTGTGAGGTCTGCGAGGAATGCTATCTTTGGCCAGGCATGCTGCATCACCCCATTGCGTACTATTGGCAGAGCTATATCCCCAAGAAGTGGTCCATCCTCATATGGAGAGCCATTAACAAGAGACTACCCACTGATGACATCCTTTACTCCATCGGATTCAGTCTCGCGTCAGCCTGCAATTGCTGCCCGGATCGTCAAACGGAGTCCATCGATCACATCTTTTGTCAAGGGACCCTACCAGGCTCTTTCTGGAGGACCCTCAATCAGCTCTACAACATTAAGCCGGGCGGTGGGCGCTTCCACGATCTGGCGGACGCCTGGGGCTCTGCTTCCAACGGCCACCAGATCGTTGCAGCGGCCGCCACGTGGGTGATATGGAAAAATTAAAACAAGGCGAGATACGAAGGCCATCAATACTCTTCAGATCAGATCATTCGGGAAGTCTTTCGCCAGTGCCGTAAGCGGAGCACCCTCTGCTCCCACACCCCGAGCGCGTTCTGGGCCTCTACCCTTCCTTAGCTCCTGCTAGGGGACTTCCTTCTAGCCCTCTTCCTTTCTTTTTGGTGGTATACTTGTTTTGGCTTTGTCATTTTGTGTCTTGTATACTTGGCCAGGCTTTGGCATTTTGGGCCGTTTCAATAAATGGAGAGGGGTTTTCCTATAAATATATATATATATATATATATATATATATATATATATATATATATATATATATTATATATATATTTTATATATATATATATATATATATATATATATATATAAAATATACATATATAAATATATATATAAAATATATATATATATATATATATATATATATATATATAATATATATATATATATATATATATATATATATATATATATATATATATATATATATATATATATATATATATATATATATATAATATGTGACTTGAAGGAAGTGTGTGTGATAGAGAACTGCTGCTATGACTCAAATATGAGATTAAAGGCCAAGTATTTAACTATGGGATATATCACATATATAAATACATATACACATATATCTATTTAAAGGGAAACTATATATATATAGACATATGCATAAATATACATATACATACTCATATAGGTAAAGGAAATAGGCTACTCGAATCCGAGAAGTGGACTCAAACCTGGAAATCAGAACCTTGGACTCTCATTCCAACATATTTACATATACACAAAGTCATTTATATATAAATATATATATCTACACACATATACATATATATACATAAAGGAAAAATCCAAATTGTACATGTAAATGGTAATTAAATAGGATATAAAACCAAAGATCAATTCCCACAAACCCAAAATATCATATATGAATCGTAAACTCAGAAATTGATACATAAAAGTTAGAAAATCAAATATTATAAAATTACTCAAATTTATATTGAAGGGAAAACCCAAATTTCACATATCGATCCAAAACTCAAAATACACTACTAGAACCCGTGAAACTTGGCAAGTACGTTGGTCTCGACATGTGAGACATGCTCGGGTACTCACGGAGTTGAAATCGTGTCCGTGTCGTGTCCAGAGAATGCGTATCGGAAAACCGATTTCGCGTGTCAAGAGCGCGTATATCTTTCGATTGAGCGCCACACACGCAACGGAAAGCCTCGTGCTCGTGTACACAGCTAGGTTGGGTCCCAGGTAGGGCTAGGACATGCTGACATGACACCACTTTACGCCTACGCGGCACGGCGACCCACAACAGGCGCACGGCTTGCGCGCGCACGCGCGTGCGTGCGTGCCCGTGGGCACGTATCGAGCCTCGTGGCTCGTGATTCGAGCCACACCGCGACTCAGGATCAGGTCCCTAGGTAGTCTTGGTATAGGGCTATGTGCTCGTGCTCCTGGAATGGGTCCTCGATGCACCGTGTCCGCGTACGAGGGCCGTGTCAGCGACAAAATTCAGCCACGTGCACAGTGTAGGCTAACCAGCGCACGTCGGATTTCTTCGCGCTCGCTCTACGAAACTTCATGAAATCTTACGAGCATGTGGGCAGAGGTTGCCCCCACATGCTCATAAACTTTCATGCGAGACGGAGCTCTGTGCGTCGAGTTATGACGCACAGACAGCAGGGCGTGCACGGGACCGTGCACGGGATCTCGTGCAAGTGTGTCCGTGTCCGTTCGGATGTCGAAATTGCATCGATTTCCGATCCTTCTTCACGAAAGTTGTTACAAATCATATTAGAAAGGAATTTGTGAAAATAGAATCGAAAATTAATACTTTTCATTTCTAAGTGGCATTTTGCCGAACACGTGCAACATAAGACCGATACGTGTCCAATACCGCTATCAAACGAAACCAAAATCCTACCAAACTTCATACACAGATCAAGGGTGCCTATATAGATGCAATAATAAAGAAAATTCATAAGAAACAATGGTAGAACAGGATTTACCTATTGAGAGTCGGAATCTCAATAAAAAGAATTTTCCGAGCGCTTTGTCGGCCGATTCCTCCCGAGCAAACGCCTCCAACTCCTTGCTAGCAGTGCTCCAGCAAGTTCTTCTCATCCCAATGAGTGCAACAGAATTCGTTTGAGGTGAAACGGACGTCGGATGAGAAATGGTTTTTGGAGAAAAGAGAAGTTGGGTTTGCTCTTTGGAGGCTATGTGTTTCTCTACACAATGAGAAAGGGGGCTGCTTATGGCCGGCCAGGGGTAGGGGTGTTAGGGTTAGGGTTTGCACATGGGCCAAGCACTCCATGAGTTGCTAAAAGGGCCATGTCAAAAAGTCTAAAAGGCTTTAAAAGAAAATAGCTTAAAAATGAAATAAATGATTCTAAAAATAAACAAAAATTCTAATTTAAATTTTAAAAGGCCAATAATACTTCTAATTACATTATTAGGCTTCTAGTCAAGGTTGACTAAGGTTATACATCTTGGTCCTACCAAAACACCAATCCAAACCACACAACAATCAATTTAATTAATAAATTAATAAATTTCAAAGTAATGCACAATGACTAAAATACTCTTAGCCTAAAATAGGTAATTAGCCAATCTAGTCACATTGTCGAGTCTCCTTGGTCATGGTTAGTCTCTAGGTCAAGCAGTCTCTAGGGTTAAGCTAGCAACAACCAAAATCATAATTCACCCATCTAAATAATATAAAATAAATAAATAAATCACCAAAAAATCATAATACGATTTAAATATTATTTTTAAATGATAATATTACAAAAGTTTAAAATTACTCTTATTTCAGAAAAGTGGTGGTTACAAGTCTACCCTACTTAAAAATAATTTCGTTCTCGAAATTAAGATGATCCCACTCCTTCTAGGTTACACCCCCAACATTCAAGGTCAAAGCTTCTACTTAACAACACACAAGATCAACAAGTAAAATATAGGTAGTGGGTTTAAAATGGGTCATGTCCAAATTTGGGGCGGCATGTTTAGGTTAAAAAGGTGTCCCCAATTCGAGTTGGAAATGTAAGTGACTCCGCGGGTAAATCAAGATAGGATCTTATGTCAGGAAAGTCATGCGATAAAAATGAGGCACAAGATGGTGTGTCCAAGTAGGACTCGAAGGTCATGGTTACAGGATGTCCTGTCTAGATCATGCATACGAAGTTGATTTTGAGAAAACTAGTCTTGTGCTCCTAAATTAAAAGTCATGGCAATGTGCATATGATAATCAAAATTAAAGTGGGAATGGTCAAATGACCTAAATTGAACCGGAAGTTGCGATACAAAAGTAGTACAAGAGAACAAGTTTTAGTGGGACATGATATACCAGTATGAAGTTAATCTTGTCTACTATAACTTATGAAGGAAGTTTCTAAAGATCTACATCTCTAACGCTCTTGAAATCAAAGTCACAGAAAGAACATTCGTCTCTCTGGAATACTCTCTCTAAAGTCCTCATCCAGCCATACTAGTCATATTGCAGCACAAGCAGTCACAAGGTATCAAACATACAAACAATATGGTAGGGTACAGTAATCATCAAGATAGGCTAAGTTATAGGTCAAAAACTTACCTCTACTAGGTCTGGTGGCTGGAACTCTCTCCTGGAGGTAGGCCTCGACTTGGGCCAGGTGTAGTAGGACAGTCTCGTATCTTGTGTGCAGTTGACCCATAAAATAGGCACAATCCTAGTCTCTTCCTACAGTCCTTCCATACGTGCCCAGGCTTCTTACAGAAGATACAGGCAGACACTCGCTCAATTGGCCTCTGCTGGACAGGAATCTGAACTGGATAGGCTGGTCTAGGCTAAAAATTGCGGTACTCCTGAGGCTCTGAGACTCTGCTCTCTCATAAGCTCAGCCTGAAGTCTTTGTACATCCCACACATCCTGAAGAAGTTTGTAAATCTGAGCCCCATCAGGAATGACATGGGGTACCACTTTAGGAGGCAAAGGGAGGCCCTCAGTCTCTGGCTGAACTGCAACCCTCTTCTGAAGGATAGTAGATGGAGGAAAGCTCTCCGGTGAGGCTGCTAACACCTCCTGTGCAATAGAAAGGGGAAGTACAATCTCGGTCTCATCCGGAACTACAGCTGTGCAATGGGGACAAACTCTGGTCATGGGTGCCATTCTTGAAAAGATAAGAAAAAATAATAAATCATCGGGCTGTAAGGCAGTCTATCATCCTATATGAAAACTGGTGATTATAAAAAAATGTAAACCCCCTAAATTTTTACTATAAATTTTTTTATAAACTTGGTTTTAAATTTTGCTTTGTATTGTACGTCGCATAGTCGTATTGTACGTCGCGTACGAGTTCGTATTTTTGTATGCCTCGTCGAGTGCGAATATGTGCGAGATACATATTTTTGTGAAACATTTATTTTAGAAGCTTGGTTTCTTTCAAATAATAAATATTTTCGATTAATTAAAATGGTAAAATGCGTCGCATTGAAAATTTCCAAAACTTATTTTAGAAAAACTATGTTCGGCGCATATGAGGTGCATAAATTTAGATTTCATATATATAAGTCTATTTTCGAAATTAATTAATATTAATATTTTATTAATCAAAAAGATATTTAAAAATAATTATTATTTTTGAAATTATTATTATTGGTATTTCTGGAAAATATATTTGAAAATTTTTGTGGCCATTTTAAATCTTGATTTGATTTTATGGTTTTAATTTAAAAAGTTTAAAGGTAGAATTTATATTTAAATTTGAGTTTAGATTATCTAAGTTTAAATTAGAATTTAATTTAGATTTGATTTTTGAATTATCTATTGGGGATTTAATTAATCCAAATCCTTATCCTAATGGGTATTCCCACCTCCTATAAAAGGAGAGGTACTCCTCCATGTATTTCTACCATTCACAAATTCCTCCAAAAAATTTCTCCACACGTGCGTGCATCGTGTCCGTGCCAACCCAAGCCAGCGTGCACCGTGTCGGTGTCAATCTTATTCCAGCTGTTGTACAGTTATCCGTCTCGCGTCGGGATACACCCCCGGCACGACACACGCCGACACGTCGACAAAATACTAACCCTACACCTTCCTGCCAACTGACAACATCCCATCAGCCACCATTACCACCTTGTTCCATCCAACCCGTCGACTCCACAACCCCGATCACCGTCTCCACCATTGCTGACATCCGACTCTTCCTCCACCACCACGCCATCATCGCCGGTCACCGCAACCATCACCTTCACTAACACACCACCTCCGCCGTCTCCCCAACTCCGGCCATCGCCGCACAAACACCACAAAACACCACACAATAGAGAAAAAGGGACAATTAAGATAAAACCCTAACCCCAACTCACCTGGCCGTCGGCGACGCCGAGCCCGTGCGCCGGGGCTCATCTCCGGCTTCCTCCGCCTGACCCCGCAGCTTACGCGCCCTCTCCGGCAGGCACAGCCCTCCTCCGCCCGCTTCTCTCCGCGTCCTCCACCACCGTGTGGCAGCGGCCTCCGCCGTAGTTCCCGCTGCCTTCCAGCGATGTCGTCGTCCTCTGCGCCACCGTGCCAGGCCACCCGATCCGGAGTGGTCCGCCGCCCCTTTGTTGTTCCCGGCCATCGGCGCCGCCTCACAGCGAGCTCCGCCCGCTCCCATCCGTGACCGCTGCCACCGCAGCCTCCTCGCGGAGCCTAGAGCCCACAACGCCGACCGTCGCCTTCCGCCCACAGCGCTGACCTACCGCCACCTCTCCGGGCGTACTACTGCGCCGGGTCGCCGCCGGCCGAGCCTCGGTAAAAAAACCCCTCTCCGACACTTCCTTCCCTTCTCTCTCTTTAATTGGGGGGAAAGAGGATGTATTAATTAAATAAAAGTTTTGTTGTTATTAGTAGTATTGGATTACTGGTATTTAGCATTATTATTATCATTATTATTATTATTATTATCATTATTATTATTATTATTATTATTATTATTATTATTATTATTATTATCATTAGTACTATTATTTGTATAATTTATCATCCTGGTTATAATACATATAAATATTTTGCTAAATTTATGACCAATTAATTATAGCTATTAATATTGTCAAATATTTATTTAATAAATTTTGTTTACAAAGTGTAGTATTTTCATCTAATTTTAAAACTGATTTTTTATCTAAAATAATTTTAAGGAATAATTATCTACGAATATTTTGATCAATAAAATAGTTTTTCCATTAGTATAAGTAAGTTATAAATATCTTCTAAGTAAACTTATATCTAGTTTTAAATAGTATAAATATTTTCGAGAAATAAGTTATAAATAATTTTTAAGAAAAGTATATATATTTCTTCCCCACAAATTTTCCACGATTATCTCCAGTAATCATGACTGATCCCACATTCCTATTTCTTGTGAATTTCGGACTCATGTACATCAATCTTGGCTAATGGACTATTCGGACTTATCGGATCATCGCTCACTCCAGGCCCACTACCAGGCAAGACACCTTGCCTTTACTGTTTAATTTCTTACTCAATATTATGCATGCTTTTTTCTTTATGTTGTTCTTTCAAAATTATATATATATGCAAATTATTATATTTTATACAATTGATTTAGAGTTAAGGGACCACCGTATGTTTAGTGCATCTCATAAACTGTCACGATGTGCCACGGATTGTGGGTGAGTTGTGAGTCGCATGTAGATGCGGACTTGCGTGCTGACTGATCATTGGCGCGTACAGGCCGTGTGTTAGGATATAATTGTTAATAGATTATGTAGAACACTTGGCAGTTATTAAGGATTAAACAGTGTCGTGGAGTCGACACATGTATAGTATCATGGGGAGGGGGAGACAGTTATTAGCGTAGGGGCTACATGTTCAGTACACACATAGATTTGGGCCGATAGTGTCTCGTATGAGCGCTACTTACTGCCCCAGGGCCGATAGTTCTCGTATGAGAGCTACTTTCTGCCCAGGTCGATAGTGTCTCTTATGAGCGCTACCTACTACCACTCTCTCTCCATCTATGCTGAACACCTAAGCTCCTGCGTAGAACGTTGTCTTATCAAAGTGTATACCACATAGAATGGTTAGGAACCTTTACGCATGTATATTTTCTATTTGAGCTCTTACTATTCAGTTTATGGCATGATATTATGTGTCTTGTTACGTCCCTCTAAGGACCTGATTTTTCCCCAGGTGTGTGTTCATATTTTCTGTAGGTATTCTAGCCAAGGCCGTGGTCTTCTCCATTCCTTCAAAGACAATTGTGCTTGGTTCGTTTTATCATTTTGTCGATCGCTTTCTTGTACATTTATATCATTGAGATAGTTGGTAGTGGACTTTGTCTCCGCCCAACGATTGTATCATAAATCTTCAAGTTAAATTTTTCTATTATTATTCTTTTCATTGTGGATGAGATTTAGTTTGTCTTGGAATACTACATTATATAGCTTATGTATACATACGAGTCTTCATATATTGGAGTAGACTTCGTATGTATACAGCTTACATGATACGTATCTAGTCCCAAGTATTTTGGGACTAGGGCGTTACAAAAAACAACAACTAGGAATTAACTAATAGGGTTACTATTTTAAAGATGATCAAAATCGAAAGTTTAAAACACGATTGTCAATAGCATTGAAATCCAACCACGATATATATATAAAAAAAATTTAGTCTCAACACGGTCTAAGTTGATCAATCTCTGGGTAAAACATAATTTGGGCAAGATGGGGAACAAGGTCATCGAAGTCTAAGCACGAGCATCCAAGGATGGAGATCTAGGTCACAATTAAATTTAATTCAATTGAGTACGACCCAGGATATTAATATGATAAGAAAAGATGACCAAAGTTGATTGGTCGTGATCAATGGGGTTAGGATTCAATGATATTGAAAAATTTTAAAGGATAATTCAAAGATATAGAATAAGTCAATTTTCTCCTTTTGATAGGGAAAACAAAAGACAAGGTTTCATAGGGAAGTCAAGTTAATCATCTCTCTCTAATACCATCAAGCTTATCTAATCATCATTTGCCAATCATATCTTTATCTCATAAGTCTAAATACGAAAATCAACCTTTATATGACTACCACCAAGAATTTATACCCTTTTGTTATGAAGATTGGACCTCGTCATGATCACCATAGGCTCAATTCCTAAATTCCAAAATATTACTCATGAAGCATACCCCCTTTTTTTACCACTCAATACTAATTACTTAATCATCTTTGAATCCAAATTCTTCTACCTTGTCCTAAATTAAATTCGAAACCTCTAAATCAAGTTTTATGAAATCCTTGAACTTGTTCAAATTACTCTCCTCATGTTATTCAATCTAAAACCACTAGGCCTTACGAAATTATTTTCCATTATAAAATCAACCTTCATATTTCCTTCAACGTACACCCTCAAATATTATTCTCCTTAAATTTAAAATTTTCTCAAAAACCTCTATATTTTCTATAACTCAAAAATCCTTGTGTTCTTTATGTTCTTAACCATTTTCTTGCAATATTATATTCAATTGTGTATTGCCATCAAATACTGTTAAAATCTTTTTTTCTATTACTAATTCCCTAAATCTAACATCATAGCCTTAAAGTGAAACGTCTCAAGAATCGATAACCAAAATTTATCCAAGTCCTCATACTATGTCGCCCTCGAATATCCTCGTCAGTTAGGAAATACATCTATGAATTATTTATATCCAAAATATTTCTCCGTATATGATCATTCCTAAATTGATAATATAAAACTCTTGATTTCATTCTCACTTTTTACCACACCTCTATCTCAAAATTTTATATCAAGGCCCACCATATTATATTCCTACCTAGATTATCATGAGATAACAAATTACGTCCTTTCCGAGCTAGATGATTTACGTTACTTCCTCGACCTTTCCAAGGTAAAGAGATATAGAGATTCAAAGGTTTCAAGATATATATGACAGAATTAGATACGGGATGGGTGATTGATGTAATTGGGACAGAGTAACTAAGATAAGGAAAAATAGGAATACAAGAAATAATGATAAAACATGTTCTTGCTCATCTGTTCAAAGGAATGAACGAATTTTGAGATATAATCTGATAACCATACATGTCTTTCGAAAATCATGTTGCTAGAATTTTGCCACGCCAGTAAGCATAGCTGCAATAAACAATAGAGTCCATGACTAAGGTATACACACTATAATCATGTTATTTAGAGTTCTTACCACGCCAACCGGTATGGCAGCAAGAAAATCTAGATTCTATAACTAGGATAAGTATATCTAAATCAGGCTATACGTCATTGTCATGCTAGCCAGTATGACTGTGATAAATTCTAACTCCACAAATCAAGTAGACATTTAGCTTTCTCACTATCCTTATCAAGTATGTTATCAAGTTATACCCTAAATTCCAAGAATAAAATAAAGATATATATATATATATATATATATATATATATAAATACAAACTCAAAGTTAATAACTAATCATCAAGATTCAAAATTCAACAATAAGTCCATTAAAATCAATTTCAATAACAAGGAGTAATGGATGAATTATCGAATGAGTAATGGATGAATGAAATCAAGGGAAAAGATTTTAAATCGAAGTTAAAATAAGATTCTCAAGGGTCGTCCCAAGAATCTCTCAAGGAATCCTAATAATGATTGAGTATCCTCTCATTCCAACACTTTACTTCTATACTCTATAACAAGCTCGTAGTAGTACAACTAAGTCGCTGTACTACCACGACATCCCACTAATGCGAATCTAGACCTGCATGGGCCACCACTAAAAACGTGTCACGACCCGCACCTGGTGTAAGGGCATGAGACGTGGGTACGTCCAGCCTACGTCGTAGTGTCGGCGGTAGAACGCTGTCCTAGGTCCAACATCTAACACAATCTAGAATATGCTCCAATTGGAGAATGATATATACATATATGGTACAACTCAATCACAATAACTAAGATGGAATAGAAGAAAGATAATCTGAACAGAGAGTCACAGTATGAATAATAATCCTGGTGTAACCCATACCATAATAAAATCCAAATACAATCACAATGTCTCATAACTAGGTAATAATATCAGTCTAATCTAACTCATGGCAAGTCCTCAGCAACTACTGGATCCTGCTGAGGGTCCAGGTCACCTGTGTCAACTAAGCCTGCTCCATAGTAAGTGTCGCAGCAATCCTCATCATCTGTAATATTTTCAACAGGTCCAGTCAGGACAGGAACGAATATATATCTGTCACACAGATCATAACATGAAACAAAATATGAAACAAGCTATAGAATAATATACATGAACTGCTGTAAAAAAATAGTAGAGAGACTGTAAAAAAGAAGAATATGATATAGTGAAAATAGATATACATGATATAGATAAGAAAATTGAGCTAACTATGTGATTCAGAGCGCATGTTTGGTTATGTAAACAGACTTAGATTATACATGACTTAAATCTAGTTTGGAGTTATACATGAAATGGTGTAGATCACATAACCAAATAAATACTCCCTCTGCCCCAATCAGTACACAAGGATATGTCCAGGTTATGTTATTACACATGAAAGTAGTGTGTCACATGGATAGCTAGTCCACATGCACACTGGGATATACATGAAGGCTCATATGATCTTGAGTGTACATGAATGTCACATGAGTATACATAAATAAATACGAATACAAAAAGTAGACATGCACATGATAAAGTACATGAGCATAATATACCAGATGTATCCGAGGGGATAACATCGTATGAAGAGATCCATATAGTACTAATCCTTGATAACATCGTGTCAGCAACAAGTAAACTAGTCTATAACTAGTAAATATGTCCAAGCAAGAATAAAACGGTCAGAGAATGTACTCGCCTGACAATCCGAGCTGCTGATGAGGATGTGTAACTGAACTGGAGTGATGTAAACCTATTTAAAGTAACCACAAGTCACAACATGGTCTAACATATTATAAGAAAGGGCTACAATACAATTCTACATGCTTCTAAGTCCTTTTAGGTTAAAGTCAACCTTGGTCAACTCTGGTCAAACATGGTCAATTCTAAGTCAACTAGTCCGTTTACTAATTTTTTGGTCACACACAAGTTTACAAGTCATTCAGAGTTCGTTTGAGTCGATTTGGAACAAGTTTGACCCAAAGTTGACTTTTCTCAACTTGGTCAACTTGTCGGTCAACTCGACTAAACTAGGCTCATTGGGTCGATCCTAATCTGTCCCAATACCCTATGGTACATTCATAATCAATCCACATACATATAGGTATATTCATATTCATTATGGTAATATATATATATATATATATATATGTATATATATATATATATATATATATATATATATATATATATATATATATATATATATTTGTTAAGGGCTTCCCCCATACTTTTGTAGGAACTTGGGCTATCTCCCGGTTTCAACTCCTCTATTTCCTTTTCAATGAAGGCTTTAGCCACTGTTAATATATATATATATATATATATATATATATATATATATATATATATATATATATATATATATATATATATATATATATATAACAACGTCTTGAGCAACAGATTCCTCAGAGACGTCATCATCTTCATCATCTTCTGTACTAACCTCGGTATAATCATCATCTTCCACCTCCTCCTCAACATCAGAGGCGTCCGAGGTGGAGAGATGTGTCTCCTGTGTGTCATCGGGGAGAACCCTGGCAAGGAGGTCAAATTTGTTGGAAAGGTTTATAGTGCCATGTGTCTTGGGGACGACGGAGCTCCTCAAGGCTGAAGATTGTACGGGTAGAGTGATTGCCACTCGGTTGGAAATTATATATATATATATATATAGAATAAGGGAGGTGAGGTGCCACCTCACCGTGAGGTGGCACCATGTCACCCCCCTGCGCAATTAGGGATCTATGGAGGGTAGTTCCGGATGGAATTGGAGGAAGGTCAGAGATTGGCTAGGCCAGCCAGCGGCAACCTGCCTTCTTGCGGCGAATTTGTGAATTACCGACACGACCAACACTTGGAGATGGTCCCCCAACCCGAGTGGGACATTCACTTTGGCTTCCGCCAGACTCGTGGCCAGAGGCAGCGGGGTGAAGTATATCGCTTTTGTCAAGTTTTGGCAGGCCTGCATTCCCATCAAATGGTCTATTCTTTGTAGAAGCATGGAAAATAAATTCTTATGCGGCCCAGAAACTCCATGCGGCTCAGATCTTGGGGGGTCTCATACGAATCAAAAATCCCGCAGAGCTTCATGCGGCTAAGAAAGCTTTATGCGGCTCAGAAGGAGCCACGTGGCCTTATGCGGTTCGAAATAGCCCTAATACAGCTGGCCATAATTACTTTGAGCAGGTGGCCATTAATGCTCTGACATAAAGTGATAGCAATGATAGCTCTGACATAAAGAAGAGATGTAACATGCTCATAAAAATAAGAGAGAATCTTCATGATATCGAACACAGTTCACAATGTCCAAAAAAAGTTCTCTATACGGATCGCCTGTGTGGCCTTCATGTGGCTCAGACATGAGGCCACCCTCATGCGGCTCGGTTATGAGGCCACCCTCATGCGGTTCGGTTGTGAGGCCACCCTCATGCGGCTCCGTTATGAGGCCACCTTCACGCGGCTCGGTTATGAGGCGACCCTCTTGGGGCTCGGTTGTGAGGCCACCCTCATGCGGCTCGGTTATGAGGCCACCCTCATGCGGATCGGTTATGAGGCCACCCTTATGCGGCTCGGTTGTAAGGCCACCCTCATGCGGCTCGGTTATGAGGCCACCCTCATGCGGCTCGGTTATGAGGCCACCCTCGTACGGCTCATACAGGGGGACAGTCCTTCATGCGGCTCGCAACCTAGTGGCAGTTGGGACACATGACAGAAGTTGACTGTCTTAACAACTCAAATTTATTGCAACCAACAGATCATAGCAGTTCTGATTTATTTCAACCAACATAACAGTCCAGATTTGTTGTAACAAACAGATCAAGATTAATCTTAACCAATTCCCAACTGCCCACTTCTCAAGGCGCAGTTAGAAGGATGTGGCCACGTGGCTGTACACCCCACTCATCATAAACTCCTATAAATAGCATGGGATTATTCCTTTGCACACACACACAGAGAGACAGAGAGCAACACAGAGACACACAGAGGGAGAGCATTTCTTCGCCGGAGCCGAGGTTGCGTTCGATCGTCCAAGGAGTAAGGCAGAGTTGATAGCACTTTCCCGAGTCTCTACCGTCACCCCCCAGAATCTAAATTAAATAATTATACTTAGATTGCGTTTCCTAGGTTTTGTTCCTAGGCTCTCTTTTGTACAAACGAGTTTGTAATTGTGAATTAAAGTTCAGTCCTCCCATAAAACTGTTCTGTTCTTTGATAATCAATGGCAAACACGATGGCGACTCTGCTGGGGACTAACTTCTCCACTGCTTAGTAGTTGGTGACGCAATCGAACGCAGCCAAGCTCGGCTCCACGTAACAGATGCTGGTTGTTCGCTTCGACCAGCAAGTATTTGAAGAGATGCTCTCTGACGGGAGCGCTAGCCCGGTCCAGAAGCTAGCCAGCACGAAGAAGGCCCGTAGGGAGTGGAGGCCCAAAACTGCTCCTCTTTTCCAAGCTCTGAAAGAAGTGTTCTCTGCTGCCCAAGACGGCAGAAAAGACTCACATGCGGCCCCACTTCAGGCCGCAGAGGACCCTGCTGTCCCCAAGTATGGCAAAGGAAAGCACTATGATGCTGGACTTGCGGGAGCAAATAGGAACTCTGTACGGTCCAAGAAGAAGCCGCATAAGGGCGCCAGCCACATGAAAGCTCATGCGGCCACCAATCTCAGCCGCATAGAGAAGACTCATGCGACTACCAATCCCAGCCGCATGGAGAAGGCTCATGTGGCCACGAGCTCCACCCGCATACAGAAAGCTCATGCGACTACTAATCTCAGCCGCATGCAGACCGCTCATGAGGCCATCTATCCCAGCCGCATGTAGCATGCTAATGTGGCCGCCAATCCCAGCCGCAGGAAGATGGTTCATGCGGCATCCAATCCCAGCCACAGACCATCCACCCTATGCGGCTCGAGTTCAGTCTTCGACCGCCTCTCATGCGGTCCCGACCTAAGATGCTCCCAGAAAAATATGCCAGACTCTGTACGGCACAGCTTGGACTCTTCATACTACGTGCCTTTGGGTGCTAGAGGAAAAAAGTCTAGGACAGTGCGGGCTCGTCGAGCTCAGTCAACTGTCCCAACTTCTGACCATCAGGGAGCCCCGCTGACTGTTACGCGGGCCTCTGATGGAAATTTGTACAAAACTACCCGTGTCCAGCCCCCGGCGGCCAACGGACAGGGTGGTTCCCAAGAGTCTTCCAACAATGATCAGGGATAAGTACTTTTACTTGCCCTACGTCAGGGAGCAAATATGATACTAACATACTCGTGTGTTCGGGACTCCCGGGCCCACAGAACGAGTATAAAGGTTACTCGAGATGCACTTGACTTGCGTGATGTGATCCTTCACAAGCGCAAGGAAAGAGAAGAAAGCCTGGTGTGCAGAGAGTCCTTCCATGTATATCACTACACTCAAGTCATTGTCAACTGCTGCTGTAACAAGACAGCAGTACAAGAGGGCCGGCAGGCCATCTTCCAACGACTGCAGCGACCAGGACCGGTCCTAGAACAAAGCTCGGGAGACGAGGCGCTTCCTTTCGCCTCCTGCAATTCTATCCGGAAGGTCCCTACCAACAAGGGAAGGAAGAAAGTAAATGTCTCCAGCCCGATGATCTCAACTGGCGCGGTTAAGAAACTCTCATCTAAGCGACTGTACACAGCCGCCACATAAGGAGTCTATCAAGGCACCCGCTCTAAAACGAAATCTTCAACACTTGGAGATTCGTCATCTACATCCCTGAGGGTAGCCGAAGCTGGGGGTAGCACTCTTCGGAACATCTACGACAATCCGGTGTTCCAAGACGATGAACCAAGGAAGATAGTTCCCCCAACAGAACCAGACACCCCTGGAAATATCCACGGGTGCCAGGACGAAGCAACCTCCTATGCAGGGGGTAGCACTTCCTCTGAGTCCAAACCGAGGAGAACATTCCTACATATTCCGACGACTTCTCCATTCGGGGGTATGATTCAGAAAGCACATCCTCCACAGTTTATTCCACTGTTCCTCGTATGAGAATAGTATTTATGACTGAGAATGACTAGGACCGTCCCAGCGATCGATAGCGCCTCGACACTCTTGAGGCCATACTTCATACCATGGTCAAGTCAGTAGACGAGATCAAGGCAGCCCTGCCGACTCTCCAAGGAAGAATACCTGGCCAAACAAGCTTGGGTCCCGCCGTCAATACAGACTCAAACACAACCGCACCAACCCCGGGTGATAATCCACCCAGAATGTCGGCTCCCACTGCTGCAGAAGAGGCCAGGGAGGCGAAAAGAGAAGTCCAGGAGCTCCGGTCAATGTTTCACGCCCGAGAAAACTCTCAGGACCTCAGGATACGACAGCCGTATCCCGCTGCATGGAGAGATGTCCCCTTCCCTTCTTGATACAAACCATTCAACATCAACCTTTATGACAGAAAGACATCTGCAAGTCGATACGTGACTTACTTGGAGGTCACAACAGATCATCTTTCGTATGACAATGCCATTCTTACACGATTGTTCGTCGGGACATTGGAGGGAGTCGTATTCGACTGGTACCGTAACTTACCGAAAAACTGCATCCACTCCTTCCCTGGCTTCAAACATATGTTTCTGGAGAGGCTCTATGAGGTGGGACAAGATGTGACCATGTCAACCCTCATGAACGTTGTCTAAGGAGAGAAGGAGTTGACAAGAAACTACATTGAGCGGTTTTGCCAAACCGCGATAAAGTTGCCCTCCGGTAACCTGGACTCTTCCTTAATTAAAATTTGCCAAAAGAGGCTGCTCTCCACAATCAGCCTCTGGATGGGTGAAAGTTAATTTAAGGACTGGAAGACTTTCATCATCAGCGCCCCTAGCACAGAAGCCAAGTTGAAGAAAGCTCGCCAACTGGGATTGCACATCTCGGATGGAGAGGACAAGGGCAAGCGCTCCAATGCCAACAACAACAACGGCAGTAATTCCTCCAACAACCGAGACAACAAGGGCAAACAGGCTATGGTGGCCGACACAGCCCCGAATCTCGATCCGAAGCAGGCAGAAAAGCAGTGGCCGCAGATGACATACTCCTTCGAGGATAGTTATGTCAAGCCCATCTTTGACATGCTCTTACAAGGAGACAGAATTGAGCTCCCTCCGCCAAGGCATGAACCTCGACCTGCAGAGATGGAGAGCCCCAAGTACTGTCACTACCATCCTATGTCCACCATGCTATACAAGACTGCTTCCAATTGAAGCGGTACATCCAGAACCTCATAGACTCCAAGGCCCTGGCCATTGATTTCGAGGAGGTGACAGTTGCTGCCAATATGGTGTCAGTCCAATTTGGCAGCTTCTTGCCGACGAGGTTCCAAGACGGCGTAGTACCCGTCCCCCGGACAAAAATGGAGGTCGCTAATCTTTTACCTCCCCGAGACCAGACTGCTGGGCTGGTACCCCTCACCACATCCCGAGGGGAGGTCATGTGGGTCCATCCAGACTTAGAATCTGAAGTAACCCAGCCAGCATCACCCTCTATTGGCAAGAAGAAAGGCAGGAAAGTCAAGTCCTGCCGCACAATCTTAGCCGACGTCGAAGAAGCGACAGCTGTCGTTGCCCGGTCTGGTGCACAAACTCAACCCATATCGGGTAACTCGGCTGAAGAACGTCAGGCGGCCAATGCTGATACCCCAGGACCTTCTCAGTCTCCACCGTCCGATAAGCCTAAGCCAAAGGAGACCCGCTTTGATAAGCCGCTTCGGAAAGACACGCCTCAGGGTTTGGAGAAGCCCTACAATTTTGATATTCTGGCATAATTGGCCAACACACCCACCAAATTATCATTATATGAGCTCCTAAGACTCTCCAAAGATGTACGCGTCACACTCAGCGAAGCACTCAAGAATGTCGACGCATATCTGGCTCAGGTCAAGCTTACAGGGGAGAGCTCGCCGGCGGATCTCCAGGATAGCGCTTGTACGGGTGCAATACCCAATATTGTGTTTACTCCACATGATATGCTTATCAAGACCAACCTGTATGATCGCCCTCTGTATTATACTGGGTACGTCGGCGACATCAAGGTAGATCAGATGCACATTGATCCCGGTTCTTCGATAAACATTATTTCGAAGAGCTTACTTCACCTCCTACGCATCCCAATGCATCGGCTGACTCCTACCAGCACCGCCATCAGCGGTTTCAATTCAGGGAGAAGCTATCCCATCGGGAAGATTGGCCTGAAGTGCCAAATTGGCGACCTTTAGTCGGAAGTAACCTGCTATGTCATTGATGCAGACATCTCCTACAATATTCTCCTGGGGCGTCCGTGGATACATGATTATATGATTGTGCCCTCCACATTGCACCAGTGCTTCAAGTACATCGACAAGCACGGTTTCGTAAAGACAGAATTTGCCGACATCGATCCCTTTAAAGGGGTCGAATCCTACTATTCAGATTCCTGCTTGTACGAGAAATCAAAGAGGCACCTGATCAAGAAGGATGTTCAAGAGCAGACGGAGGCTATTGCAGAGCCTGAGGAACCCTTAAGAATCCATCTCCAACCCCACAAACCAGGCAGGACTGCACCTCTTACAGCCACTCTGCGTAGAGAAGCGACTAGTCTTTCAGTGCTCACTGCACAAAAGGAGCAGATGACAATCCGACTGCCAAGATCTGGCCAAGGGTCGAGACCCACTACGGAGCCACTGACAATCAGGCTGCCTAAAGCCGGTCAACAACAAACAGAAGAGTCCAATCCTTCTGTTAAGCCAACGACGATTCGTCTTCCCAGGACAAGTCGACAGCCGAGCGCTAAGTCGGGGACTGCTAGTGAGCCAACAACTCCCCGTCCAACACCAAGCACTAAGCTGGGGGTCGCTAGTGCACCAACGACTCCACGTTCAGCACCACCACTGGAGCCCCTGATGATCAAGCTGCCCAGGTCATCCTCCCAGTCTTTATTAATACAGGGGGTGGCCGAAAAGGAGTTAGAGCTAGCCAAGTATATGGTTGCTTATGCTGATGTTCTTTCTGCTAACGATGTAATTCTACCTGAAAAGATACCTTATTTCATCAATAAAGGGCTATCTTTGAACTACCTCGAGCTTAATAAGCTTTGTATGATGTACGCTATGGAACACAGTATAGGCACCAACCTATACACACAAGTGACAAACGTCTATACCACGAACCAACTCACTCCTGTAGAAGGCGCTTGCTTCATAGTTGAGGGAGAGGACCATCCAATCATCTTCGGTCGGAAGAATGATCTACAGCCTTTCTGGATATAAGAAGTTGATTTCGAACCCTACACCGAGAAACTGCCCCTTTATCTGTATAGCTCCCGATCCAAGTACCTCATACAAAAACAGGGGTATGATATGGAGGCTACGCCAGGCTTGAACTACGACACTGGCCGACGATTACCTTTGCAATTGCCAGTCCTGGCTGGAAAACCACGGGATTACTACAACAAAATTAGACATGGTCTAGGCTATGTTACACCTGCAACAACTCCTGAAAGCTCAGATGAGGAATGTGATTGGCATTCACATTCGACCGGATAACCCACTTCTGATTCGGATGTCAGTATCGGGGACGTATTCAGGCAAGATTTGTCTGTCAATATGGCATTTGCTGACGCCTATAAAGAAGACGAAGATGTACCCGAGCTTCTCGAGTCAGAGCCTTGGTGTTTGCCATTAAAATTCTTTGATTGCAAATTTCAATACAAACAGAACAGTGTTACAATATAGGACTTAGATGTAGTCCTAGGAGCACTTTTGTTTATCTGGGTCCCTTGTGCCGATGGAGTGAGTGGTAATACGTTGACTCCGTTGACGAACTGACGACGGTTATCGGTTCTCTGAAGGTTTGGATTGTACTGGGTGCTGGAGCTTGCTGAGAGGAGGAAGACGTTGAGTGTCTGTATCTGCCTCTCTGGTGATATGTTCGTTCGTTGGGTATTCTGTGCCTTTTCTGTGCATTTTCTGTGCATGGGTGAGAGGGAAATGATCCCTCTATTTATAGTTTTGCAGGCTGGTTGCTCATGTGCACATGTAGGATGTGCCGGTACATGGGGACGCCATGTGGTGATTGCTGATGGAGGCACATGGACGATGCACCCTGATCGAGGGATTGAATTCTTCATACTGCTGTTGTGAGCCGGCACGTAGCAGAGGAGAAGATCTTTCTGTTGCTGAAATCTTGGGTGAGTTGAGTCAAAGGACACGTGTCGTCGACTCAAGGCTCGAAGATCTTGGATTTGATGGGGGGATGATCTGGTGGAATGCGCCTAGGATTGGACGCATGAGGAGACTTTGGCTTGTAACCTTTAGGAGTCACGAACCATTCAGGGCGCATGGCTTTTGAGGCGCATGCAGGCGACTTTCCTTCTGTCTTTTGGGATCAAAGAGCAGTCTGAGGCGCATGGCTTTTGAGGCGCATACAGAGCTTCAAGTGGAGACTTTTCTTCTGTCTTTAGGGATCAGTGAAAAGTCTGAGGTACATGGCTTTCGAGGCGCATGCGGATGGTTGGGTGGCCACGTGGCAGTAGCCGTCGGAGTAAAGTAATGATGATGCTGACGTTGTCGATGCTTCGTCTTCTGAAAAAGCTGTCGACTGTTCAGACTTCGGAAGGTGTGCTGCCAACTCTGTCAGTTCAGCATTTAATGTTTCTGACATTCGATAGACAGCTGAGTGGGCGCGTCGATTTACGTTCTACTAGGCGTATAGGAACGCATGGGGGCGCATCCTCTGTGATGCGCCTGGTACTGAAGGGCGCGTCTGTGTTGATGCGCTTGATATTGAAGGGTGCATCTGTATGATACACGAGCTGGCCGGCGCATCCGCTTCATGACACATTCTTTAATGTAGCGACTGTTACATTCTTCGAGTGCTTTAAATAGCCGTCTTGATTTGGCTGAATTCGAAGCGTCCGGTTCATCTATTAAATGCAAATTTATTGCACAGAATTTGGAGAGCCATCCACTTAGCGCATGGGTTTGATTTGCCCGGCCTATAAATAGTGGCATGGAGAGAGGGTTTGCTTCTCGTTCTCTCACGTCTTTCTGACATAAACTTGTGTACTCGAATGCATTTTGTTGACGAAGTGCTCCCGAAGGTGAAGATACGACACAGTGTCTTCGTTGATGCACTCGAAGGTGACTGTTACATCCAAAAGTCGGAGTCGAGGGCTTCCGAGGCAGACGGAAGGTGCCTGTTGCATCCAAAGATAGGGGTGCCCGAGCCTCGTCTTCGTTGTGCAGGAAGAACAGTATATCGGAATTGCGGGGCTAGGCTCTTTTTTCCTTCAAAGTGGGTGTTGCCCACTCTGGTGGGTTTAGAAGCTGCTCCTTTAGCCGCATTTCGATTGCGGTCTTTCTTGGTCTTTGGAGGCTCTTTCGAAGCCTCTCCTGGCCACAGATTTACGGTGCTCTTCTCTTTCTTGGTTTGGGGAGCCTTTCCTCTAGCTACTCAATAAATGCTTCATTAGTCGAAGCACTTATCAGGTGAGTCTGGCTGGAAGGGTGGCACATAACTGGGCTGCTAAAGGGATGCACATAACAGGGATGCACATAACTGAGCTGTTGAAAAGGATGCGCCTTGCTGAGGGCGCATGGTGGGATGCGCCTGACCCAGGGCGCATGATGATTGCTGCGCCTGCCTGAGGGCGCATGGTGGCTGCTGGCTGTAGACTTAGGATCTTTTTTTTGTAGAAATTCTTCTTTGTACAATCTTTTCTTAGACATGTAATAGACTTTTATATGTTAAATAAAAAGTCCTCTTTCATTGTCTATACTTGTTGTTTTGGCTGTGGAGTACTTTGTCCTAGCTTTGGCGCATGTAGTCTGGCGCATGGGCTTTCTGGTTATAAAATTCCATGCTTCTACAAGACCCCCTTCAAAGTTTTCAAAACTTTTGGATAAGTTTTGGAATACTTTGAATAAGAAGCATGGTGGTAGAGGCATATGTCTGTTGGGGAGCATAGATACTCCGCGCATTAGTGATGGGGCGCATGCTCCGCTCAGTTAATGCAAATGATGACGCCTCGGTAACCGAAAAGATTAATGATGTTCTTTTGGGTTTTATTTACGGTTATCTTCACAGAACCCGAGGCGACGGCTGAGATCACACGTCCTCGGTTCACGCGTGCGACAAAGCCCTATAAATAGGCGAGAGATGGAGAGAGAGGGAGTTCTTCTTCTCTGTGCCTTTGCTTCTTAGAGTTCTTCTTCAAAACCCTAACTTTTTTCTGAGAGAATGGCTCCCAAGACTCCTCGCGGTGGTGCTAAGGGAAAGGAGCCGACAGAGTTCGCCGACGAGGATGCTCCTATCACCATTGCTACTCCGGCCGACGTTCGTCCCGCGGTGACGGGTGGGTGCCGTCTCTTTCACACAAGCATTGGGTCATACTGTGCCCTAACTCTCTGCTGCCGACGCGTATGGACTTCTGTCCTGTTGATACGCCGAGGTTTTATCCCGCCGACATGCATAGGTTCAGGCCTTTATTATGCACTGAGGTTTAATTGCTGACGCACATGGGTTTTATACCCTGATGATGCGCTGAAGCCTTTACTGACATGCATGGGCTTACGCCCTGATGATGTGCCGAAGCTCCAATGCTGATGCACATGGGTTCATACCCTGATGATGCGCTGAAGCTGAAGCTGACGCGCATGGGCTTACGCCCTGATGATGCGCCGAAGCTCCAATACTGATGCGCATGGGTTCATACCCTGATGATGTGCTAAAGCTGAAGCGTACGGGTTTACACCCTGATGATGCGCTGAAGCTTCCCTGCTGAAGCGCATGGGTTTACACCCTAACGATGCGCCAGGCTGCTTGACACATTTTATCTTTTTGTCTGACTTTTACTTTTATTGTGCCAGTGTCGATGACAATCCCTTTGCTGAATGAGGTCCACCTGGACGCTTCTCTTTATCAAATGGGAGTTGATTTTGATGAGGCGGTGATCAACCCTGTGAAGGATGCTATCTTACAGAACCAACCTCGTGAGAGAGTGCTGCAAATCCAGAACCAGTTGCCGATTTTCCTCCAGAGTATGATGGAAAGCGATAAACTAAAATCTGCTGAATCTGAGGACGTGACTTTCTTAAAACCTGCCTTTTTGTTCGGTGATCGACTGGTCTCTTTTGAAGAGAAGATACTGAAGATCAGAGAAGACTGGTTCTTTTCTGCGAAAGGCATGGTTCTGTACATGCGGCAACTTGACCGCCAGTTGCCGCTGACGGCCTTTTACCGTTTGGCTTCGAAGAGAAGGATGCGCTGGGAACTTACTCCTTCTCAAGGAGGGGCCTTGGGAGGTACCCTTTCGATTGATGCTACCTCGAACCAGAGGGATACCTTGGCCGCTTCGCGAGCCGGTTCCTCATTTAGTTGCCGAACTTTGCATCCTGGGAGCCTCTATAGTGAAGTCCCAAGCGATACGTTTCCCTTCAGTGCTCCGACCTTTGTAAATCGGATGCTGACATCGAAGGTCACGTATCCGAAAGGTGGCTTCAGAGTTGAAGGTTGGTGTCACCATATCCTGAGGTGGGACGAGTTGACCATTTGGGTGCTTTCGAAGTTCAAAGCCGAGCTTAAGGAGATTGGGCTGACGGCCGCTATCCGTGCCACACAGGCTGGCGTGGATCTCAATAAGCCTATGTTCCTCGTACTCTTGGAGTTGTTCAATATCCAGACTGGCATCTTCTATACTCCGGTAGGGGAGTTGGGGTTGGCTCTCTATGAGATGTACGAAGTGTCCAAACTTCCTTGGGGGTCGGAACCGTACGAAGAATATTTCCCACCGAATGAAGAGATCCAGGTTCTGGAAAATAAGGACCCGGAGATGATGGCTGTTTTTAAAGAAGTGGCGAGCCATAATTATCTGATGTACCGGAAGGACAAGGGCAAGACTCAGCCTCATGTGACTACTTGGAGGGATTATGTTTTCAAGCAGGATTTGGCGGACTCCTCGAGGATCCGATTTACAACTCCGCAGGGGCTGAAACATGCAGAATTGACTTCTAAGATAAGCCGGCTGGATGTTAGAGCTCATGGCTCAAATGAGAGTGGCGAGAACGCGTATAGCTGCTTCTGGCACTGTACGTACCGGATGTCGTCTAAGGCGGTGCTGACGGCATTTTTGATGATATGGCTCCGGGATTATGTATTTGCGGGCGGATCTGGTGCAGTGGAGAGGGTACACCGGAACCTTATTTTGCCCGTCGTGAAATTGGTCTTTGGACGACCTTTAGCCCTCCTCCTCGCGATGGTGTGTAACCTGTTACGGGGTTTGAGGAACTTTGCTGATGATGTGATCCTTGGGAAAGGTAGAAACGACAACTTTTCCCGGGCCGAGCTACCGTTCCATTATCTTATAGGATGGTTGATTTTGCATCATCCGAACGTGATGAGTCCCGGTCCGGAAGAGGATCATGTTGAAGGAGATGCCTTTATCTGCCGCTTCTACAAGAGGAAGTGGTTACACACGGGCGTCCCTGTTTGCAGGAGGGTTTTGTCCTACCTTCAGGGGTGGGAGATTGTCACGGTTGGCCCCATCTTTAAGGACTTCGAGGCTGACCAAGACTTGGACGACTCCGGTGAAGATGCGATTACTCTACCGAAATGGGGTTTTTGATGGTTGCAAAGTATTCGGCCTTCTCACCTGGTCTACCGTAACCAAAATAGATGTTATCTGGAGCCATATCTGCCCAGCCGGTTTGCTCGCCAGTTTGGCTATACCTAGCTAATGTTGCGGAATCCCAGTAGCAGTCTGGGGTTTATCGGGAGTTTGCTGGATGGAGCCCGGGGCTGGCAATATTATAATGCCGGGTGTACTGGTGTTCGTTTTACTACGCCAGTTCGCAACCCTCGGCCACAGATCCTGTACTCGACCGTTAAGCTGTATTGCACCATGAATACTGCGTCTCCTGGTTATGACAGGGAGACTAGTTTTATTGTTGGAACTCAGCTGGAGGCCACGGCGAATATGTTGATAGCGGCCCGGTCATATCGTCCGTCGGAATTGGCAGGATATCGGGCTGCTGCTGCAGCCTCAGTGAGGGATCCCTCTGTTGGGAAGAGACGGGCCGACACAGAAGCTGGTTCTTCTGTACCAAAAAGGTCGAGAAAGTCATCAACTCTAAAGGCAGGAGTGCCGCCTATAACGCCAGCGGAATCAGTTTCTGCTGAGGTAGGGTGTCCTCCGTAATTTTTGGCTCATCTTGTCATTTTGGTGACTTGTGTTTTTCTTCTTGTAGGGATCGTCGAAGAAGAAGACCCGTGTTTCAAAACCGGGTGTCAGTAAACTGAAGGAGGTAGCAAGCTCTTCTGACGAGCGCATCCCTCCGATGGTAATGTCTCCAATAGAGGAGAGTCCTGGAGATATTCCTGCAGAGGTTTTACTATCTCCAGACTTTGTTGAAAGAGATGCAGAGGTTACAGCAACTTCCGGGATGGTGCCAGCTACCGTGAGGGCCTTGGACGTTGAGGGTCCAGCGGACACGGGGCTTCGTGATGATGATGTGGAGTGGAGTTCGTCGTCTTCGGATGACGTTGCTCCAGAGTTGCAAGAGCCTGTTGTAGGGGCAACAGAGGTGGTTGAAACAGAGGAGAGGGTTGATTCCCCTCTTTATCATGATGAAGGGGGGTCGACTGCAACATTGTCGAGCCCTACCCCAGACTTAGTGGCGGAAGCTGAGGTGGCTACCAATCAGGAGTTAGCGGCAGATCTTGTCCCTGTAGAGGGAGTCGATGTAGAGGATGAGACTCGTCTGACGGCCCCGACTCCTGGGGCGGGTGAGAAGACAAGTATCGATCTCCCCGTTCTGCCAGGGGAGGTACTGGCTGCTGATAGGACGTGGGGGGCTGAAGAGGTGGCCACTGACGTCAGTAGTACTTCCGAGTTCGAGAAAGGTAAGAGTGTGATGGAACGCTCTGTTGCTCCTTCTATTTGGGGTACTATCTCGACGCCTGTGCCGGTTTCTTCTGTTCCCTTGGCTCCTCGGGCTAGCAGTCCTGCCCCTGTTGATGAAGAGCCTATGGGTGCCGAGGTTCCAGCCTCGCAGGTTGAGGTTGGCGGATCTTCTTTCGGTCTGCTAGCTGAAGTAGCTCCTCCAACTCCTGCTATGATGCCGCAGGTACTGGCAGATGCCGATAAATATATGAAATTCATCATCGAGGCAGTGTATAAAATGTTGCAGAGGGGTGTATCTGCGGTGATAGATGCCAACGAGAGCTTTGCGACGGCAAGAACTCTGGCAATGCCTTATATTGACCTGATCCGTCTTCACCAAGGTCATGATCATATGGCCGAGATCCTGGAGGCTTCGGTAGTTGAGCTGGACCAGCGGCTCTCGGAACTTTAGCACATCCAGCGAAATGACATCTCCGTCTTGATAGATGCGGAGAAGGGGAAGCTGATCGCCGAGATTGAGTCTTCCTACCAGGCCACCGTGAGTGTCTGGAAATGCGAAGTGGCTGAGACTGAAGCTGCAGTAGAGCGGTTGTCTCAGTCCATGCGGGAGATAGTGGAAACGCGAGCCGCATTGGACGCTAATATCGCGGAGATCAACGCCCAGATCCGTCGCCTTGAGGACCAGCGGGCCCGATTCCAGTTAGATGCCGAACGTGTCCAGGCTAAACACGTAGCATTCAAGAAGGAGGAAGCAACTTTCACTCAGCGGACTCTTGTCCTAGCTCAGCAGCGACAACAGCTTGATGAGAAGCATGAGAACGATACTTCTACTGAGGCTGTTGAATCGATACGTCAAGAAGCTGAGCGTCGAGTCCTGGCGACTATGGAGACTCATGTGGCAGACTTGAGATGCCAAGTTAGAGAGCTTTCAGCCAACCCTGGGGATGATTAGGGATTGTAGCCTCTTCTTTTTGTATTTTTGCAACTCTTGCTGGGGAAAGTGTAGTCGTTTACTCTCTCTTTTTTAGAAAATAAAGAAGTACGCAACTTTTTGTGATGTATTCATTTTTGTTATCATCAACTTGATGATTTGTGTGGACCTATTATCTTTTGCGCACCTTGGCTTTTAGGTACAGATAATAAGTTCGAAGGAACCAACATGTTTGCTCAGAGGTAATGTGGACGTGGCAACAATTGGGTTCAAATGATAGAATCTTCCTACTCAGAGGTGTTATGGACATGGTAGGAATGATCCTGGGGATACGCTGAACTACTCAGAGGTGATGTGGACGTGGAAGTTCTGCGATCAATGTACGACAACGCAGGAGTTGTTTGTACGAGATGTTTACTCAGAGGTAATGTGGACGTGGTAAACATGAAGGATAGCGTAGTCTTACGGAGTGTAAGATTTTGCTTTGTAGGGTATAGAGGGACAACTCAGAGGTGATGTGGACGTGGTTGTTCTTCTACTGGAGGATGCCTACGGAACAGCTGGGTTCCGGAAGCGTATAATTTTGTTGGAAGGGAATTATCTGTGAGTCCTGATGATTAAATCCACAGATCCCCTGGTGGAAGCACATGTCTGAAAGATGTCAATAGTAGTACTTATTTAGGAACTTGCTGTTGATGGGCATCATGAACAAGTCCCCATTGGGTTTGGCGAGGCGGTAAGCACTGTTTGAGTATACCGTCTCTATGATGAAAGGTCCTTCCCACTTGGGTTTGAACTTTCCTGGTATCTTGTGAGTTAACACCATCGGCCTCCTGACTGTCAGAACCAGGTCGCCAACTTGAAAAGTCCTCTGCTTGACCTTCTTGTTGAAAGCCTGTGATATACGGACTTGGTAGAGTTCGATGCGTTGTTGAGCTAGGAGACGCTTTTCATCAAGTGCCTCTAGTTCCCACAGACGACGACGTTGATTGTCTTCTTCTGTGAGTTGGTTTGTGATTGCTACACGAAGTGAAGGTATCTGAATCTTGAGAGACAGTACCGCTTCGCTCCCGTAGACCAGAGAGAATGGTGTGTTGCCTGTTGGGGTCCGTACCGTTGTGCGATAGGCCCAAAGGCATTTGCCAAGCTTTTCGTTCCAGTCGTGTTTGTTAGATGACACGACCTTTTTGAGTAGCCTGACGATAGTCTTGTTAAACGCCTCTGCTAATTCATTTGCAGTCGAATTGTAGGCGATTGATGCCACGTTTTGAATACGATTCTTATCACAGAATCTGCTGAAAATGTGGCTGATGAACTGAGGACCATTGTCGTGGATGATCCTCCGGGGCACCCCAAAATGGTAGATGACGTGGTGCTTGATGAAGCTGATCACTCTGGAGCTTTTCACTTCTGCTAGCGGAACTGTTTCTGCCCATTTGGAGAAGTAGTCGGTGATTGCTAGGATGAAGCAGTATCCTCTTATGGAAGATGCCCCGCCTGTAACTGGAAGTACGTCAGATATAGACGCGGAGAGTCCTTCCCGTCGTATGGCGTCAGTGTTTGTGGTTTATATTTTGGAGGATAAACCACCTTGTTCCACTCGAGAGGATAAGGCTGGGGGATGTCCATCTTTTGGCGCTCTTCCTGTCTCGTCTTGGACTCAAAGTGCTCCCGCAAGTCCCTGATCATCTCGACCACGTCTTCCGTGGAGCTGGGAGTCGGGGAAGGTGGTACCACCTGATGTTGAGCATTTGAGGGCTCCGACGTCCGAGGTACTTCTCGGCGATCTGTGTCCGAGGATACCCGTTGAAGGGGTACACTTGACTCTCCATTGGCCCCTGGGTCGGGACCGGTAGAAGGTGTTCTGGTCAAAGATGACCGTATTTCAAATACTGCCTGAGTCAGTGTTTGCATAGAGGCAGAGAGGGTTTTGAGTCCTCCCTCTAATGTTTCTATACGCTGGACGAGGTCTTGTGGCGGCACATCAGACTCGGCATCAGCCCCAGTCACGTTTACTGTCATGACGCGGCCGGGAGTGGATGGATGGGTTGAGGCCTCACTCTCGGCCTCGCTCTCCTGTAGGGGAGTTGCCTCTCCTGGAGCCTTATCTTGGCTACCCCCGGTTATGTTCGGGAGAACATTCACCACGGGCGCATCTGCAAGGGCCTGATTACCCTCGGTTCCTTCTTCGTCTCCGAGACTCATATCCGCGGAGGCTAGACTACCCCTAGCTATGTTCTGGAGGACACTCTCGTCTTGAAGGACAGGGGCTAGACAACCCCCAGCCTTGTCCAGGAGGCCGACTTCGAGGAGATCCGCCCCGGCCACGCTTTAGAAAACAGCTTCATCTTCGGAGGGAGGCTCGACAAGGGTCTGACTACCCCCAGCTTCCTCCAAGATCTTCTTCCTCGCCCGAGTGCCTTCGAATACTCCGGAGGATGAGACGGCTGTCTTGGTTTTCCTCGGCTGGCTTTTGGATGAGGAGGAGGAGTTACCAGTCGCCTTTTGGACTGACGAAGAGTTGGAGATCACGTTGCATGAAGCAACCCTTGGCTCTTCTTCTGTTGACACCTTCTTCCCGAGGCGATGTCGGAAGGGTGTCGACGATTGCAGCCGCTGGAAGACTGACTGCCTTGGTGGTACTGCCGCCTTGCAATAGCAGTTGATGGTGACCACCGCACAAGTATGCCCTATGAGAGGCGCATCGTGCTTGTTGGTCGACTCTCCTGATCGGTGCTTGTGAGTGATCATGTTACGCAGATCGTTGGAGTAGAGTGACACCTTCGCACCCCCTTCAGGCGCATGGCAAGGCCAAGCGCCGGGGTGGTCAAGTGAGTGCTGCGCCCCCTGATCTAATACCAAACAGGTATCCCGATCAGTAGTGGGGGAACCAGAACATTTGAAGTGACTTGAACGAACCTCAGACGCATAACCAGAGGAGGCACGGGAGTTCAAGACCACTGGACTTGCCTTACTCGACTTGCTTGTGCACGCAATAGATATGCCCAAGTGAGACGAAGACTTTGAAGGTCGGCTCGTTTCTGGTACCGCAGCTCTCGAGTCGACCTTGTACAGCTTGCCATCAGCAGCACGCATGATTATGAGCACATGCTTCTGGCTTACTGTTGGCATAGCACGTTTGGGGCGCATGGCCCGTGCTGCCTTGGATTTCTTTGTACTAGCCCGCTGGGGCACGTAGTACTCAGAATCCAAATTCTCCTCGCCATTACAGTGAGTGAGTCTATCAAAGACAGAGACTTTTTGTGATGCATCAGAGGTGATGCGCGGGGCATTGGCTGTGCCCCTGCTCCGTCGATGCATCTTCCTCGCCTGAGAGGGAGATGGCTGGGGAATGTGGTCAGCCTCACGCTTCCTCGAGAGATGCGCTGCACCGGTGGGCGCATCTTGGTTGCTGAGGACGTCAGCAGGAAGGGAAGGCTGGATTGGCGCATCCCCTTCAGTGTTGGTGCCCGAGGCGTCGACCTTGCGCACCCAGACTCGGCGGGTCTTCTTCGGCTTCGGCAGCCGCTTTGAAGGACTCGCACTTCCTTCAGAAATGAACTCCTCATACGCTTGTTGATGGAGGCATACGACCAGCGTCTTGTGGGAGGAGCCCACCTTCATGTCGTCGGCTTGCGACACAGCTTTCTCGATGGAGGAGAAAGAGGTCCCCAGCAGAGTCGCCAGCTTGTTTGCCATTAAAATTCTTTGATTGCAAATTTCAACACAAACAGAACAGTGTTACAATATAGGACTTAGATGTAGTCCTAGGAGTACACTTTTGTTTATCTGGGTCCCTTGTTCCGATGGAGTGAGTGGTAATGCGTTGACTCCGTTGACGAACTGACGACGGTTATCGGTTCTCTGAAGGTTTGGATTGCTCTGGGTGCTGGAGCTTGCTGAGAGGAGGAAGACATTGAGTGTCTGTATCTGCCTCTCTGGTGATATGTTCATTCGTTGGGTATTCTGTGCCTTTTCTGTGCATTTTCTGTGCGTGGGTGAGAAGGATATGATCCCTCTATTTATAGTTTTGCAGGCTGGCTGCTCAAGCGTGCATGTAGGATGCGCCGGTACGTGGGGACGCCACGTGGTGATTGCTGATGGAGGCGCATAGACGATGCGCCCTGATCGAGGGGTTGAATTCTTCATACTGCTATTGTGAGCCGGCACGTAGCAGAGGAGAAGATCTTTCTGTTGCTGAAATCTTGGTTGAGTTGAGTCAAAGGACACGTGTCATTGACTCAAGGCTCGGAGATCTCGGATTTGATGGGGGGGATGATCTGGTGGAATGCACCTAGGATTGGGCGCATGAGGAGACTTTGGCTCGTAACCTTTAGGAGTCACGAACCATTCAGGGCGTATGGCTTTTGAGGTGCATGCAGGCGACTTTCCTTCTGTCTTTTGGGATCAGAGAGCAGTCTGAGGCGTATGGCTTTTGAGGCGCATGCAGAGCTTCAAGTGGAGACTTTTCTTCTGTCTTTAGGGATCAGTGAAAAGTCTGAGGCGGATGGCTTTCGAGGCACATGCGGATGGTTGGGTGGCCACGTGGCAGTAGCCGTCGGAGTAAAGTAATGATGATGCTGACGTTGCCGATGCTTCGTCTTCTGAAAAAGCTGTCGACTGTTCAGACTTCGGGAGGTGTGCTGCCAACTCTGTCAGTTCAGCATTTAATGTTTCTGACATTCGATAGACAGCTGAGTGGGCGCGTCGATTGACGTTCCACTAGGCGTATGGGAACGCATGGGGGCGCATCCTCTGTGATGCGCCTGGTACTGAAGGGAGCGTCTATGTTGATGCACTTGATGTTGAAGGGCGCGTCTGTATGATGCACGAGCTTGCCGGCGTATCCGCTTCGTGACATGTTCTTTAATACAGCGACTGTTACATTCTTCGAGTACTTTCAATAGCCGTCTTAATTTGGCTAAATTCGAAGCGTCTGGTTCATCCATTAAATGCAAATTCATTGCACGGAATTCAGAGAGCCATCCACTTGGCGCATGGGTTTGATTTCCTCGGCCTATAAATAGTGGTATGGAGAGAGGGTTTGCTTCTCGTTCTCTCAGTCTTTCCGACATGAACTTGTGTACTCGAATGCATTCTGTTGACGAAGTGCTCCCGAGGGTGAAGATGCGACGCAGTGTCTTTGTTGATGCACTCAAAGGTGACTGTTACATCCAAAAGTCGGAGTCGAGGGCTTCCGAGGCAGGCGGAAGGTGCCTGTTGCATCCAAAGATAGGGGTGCCCGGGCCTCGTCTTCGTTGTGCAGGAAGAGCCGTAGATCAGAATTACGGGGCTAGGCTCTTTCTTCCTTCAAAGTGGGTGTTGCCCACTCTGGTGGGTTTGGAAGCTGCTCCTTTAGCCGCATTTCGATTGCGGTCTTCCTTGGTCTTTGGAGGCTCTTTCGAAGCCTCCCCTAGCCACAGATTTACGGTGCTCTTCTCTTCCTTGGTTTGGGAAGCCTTTCCTCCAGCTACTCAATAAATGCTTCATTAGTCGAAGCACTTATCAGGTGAGTCTGGCTGGAAGGGTGGCACATAACTGGGCTGCTGAAGGGATGCACATAACTGGGATGCACATAACTGAGCTGCTGAAAAGGATGCGCCTTGCTGAGGGCACATGGTAGGATGCACCTGACCGAGGGCGCATCATGATTGCTGCGCCTGCCTGAGGGCGCATGGTGGCTGCTGGCTATAGACTTAGGATCTTTTCTTTGTAGAAATTCTCCTTTGTACAATTTTACTTAGACATGTAATAGACTTTTATATGTTAAATAAAAAGTCCTCTTTCAATGTCTATACTTGTTGTTTTGGCTGTAGAGTACTTTGTCCGAGCTCTGGCGCATGTAGTCTGGCGCATGGGCTTTCTGGTTGTGAAATTCCATGCTTCTACACTTGGGTTCAACAGCTAGATGCGCAGTGGGAGAAGCGTTTTGAACAGAGAGATCCTCCTACCGAAGATGAGGTCATGCATGTTGACCTCGGCGATGAATCCTCTCCAAAGCCAATCTTCGTCAGCAAAATCCTGACAGACGAAGAGCGGGAGGTGCTTTTGCAACTCGTCAGAGAATACACTGATGTGTTCGTCTGGAGCTATGAAGACATGCCAGGGCTAAACACTGAGGTTGCACTCCATAAGCTCAACATTCAGCCGGATGCAAAGCCTGTCAAGCAGCAGCAACGACGGTTCCGTCCAGATATCATAAATTCTATCAAGGCTGAGGTCAACAAACTGATAGCCAGCAGATTCATCTGGGAGGAATAGTATCCAGACTGGGTCGCCAACATAGTACCGGTCCTCAAGAAGAATGAGAAGATCCGAATCTGCATCGACTTCCAAAATTTGAACGAAGCATGTCCTAAGGATGAGTTCCCTCTCCCTATTACGGACATAATGATTGACAACACATGTGGCTTTGAGCGCATGTCGTTCATGGATAGCTTCTCAGGATACAACCAAATTAAGATGTTTCCTGATGACGAAAAGTATACATCATTTCGAACGCCAATAGGTGTGTACTGCTACACAGTTATGCCCTTCGATTTAAAGAATACTGGCGCCACATATCAACGGGCCATGAGTGTCATCTTTAAAGATCATCTGCGTAAAATCGTGGAGTGTTACGTCGACGACATCGCCGTTAAAAGCCGCTCTAAGGGAGATCACCTGCACGATCTGAGGATAGTATTCGACCTGATTCGAGCACACAACCTGAAGATGAATCCTGCAAAATCCTTCTTGGGCATTTCCAGTGGAAAATTCTTGGGTTTTATCATTACTGCCCAGGGAATCCATATAGATCCTGAGAAGATGAAGGCAATCATGGAGATGGGTCCCCCGAAAAATCTTCGAGAACTTAGAGGCCTTCAAGGGAGGCTAGCCTATATCAGAAGGTTTATTTCTAACCTCTCCGGACGATGTCAACCGTTCACACACCTCATGAAGAAAGGCGTCTCCTTTGTATGGGATGAGGAGTGCCAACGCGCATTTGACAACATTAAAGAATATATGTCGAATCTTTCAGTCCTGGTGGCCCCGGTTGCTGGAAAACCGTTTCTGCTCTATGTGTGAACGATGGAGCATTCCCTCGGTTCTCTACTAGCACAGAACAATGATGTAGGGCATGAACAAGCTATCTATTATCTCAGCCGAATGATGATATAGCCTTAGCATAGGTACACCGTCGTGGAGAAGGAATGTCTTGATTTGGTGTTCGCCATCCAGAAGATGCGACAGTATGTTACAGGACAGACCATCCATGTCATATCATGAGTCAACCCTCTAAGTTTCCTCATGACCAAGCCGGGAGCACTCAGCTCTTGTCTTTCTACATGGGCGATACTATTATCCTCCTACCATATGATTTTCATCCCGCAGAAGGCTGTTAAAGGTCAAGCTCTGGCAGACTTTTTAGCGGCCCATCCAGATTAAGAGTCAACCAAAATATACAAAGAAATTGCAGACGAGGTCGCCAATTCAATTATTGCTTTCCACAATACAGTCTGGCGAATGTTCTTTGATGGTGCTTCAAGAACCGGACCCAAGGGCAATATCGTCGTTGGGGTCGGAGTGGTATTGATTTCGCCCTCCGGATTGGTGATTAATCGGGCATACTCACTCACGAAACCTTGTTCAAACAACGTGGCCGAGTACAACGCCTTGGTTATCGGCCTCCGACTTATGAAAGAACTGGGGGTAGAGTACCTGGAAGCATATGGCAATTCATAGTTAATCGTAAACCAGATCCGGGGTTCATATGAAGTTCGCCATAAAGAAATGATCCCCTATCATCAGATAGCAATCGCCATCATCACATCCTTAAAAGGGTTCTTCATAGAACATGTTCCGAGACTCCTGAATATTGAAGCCGATGTCCTAGCAGGACTTGCCGCTTTTCTGGCGGTTCCAAATCATACTCATCACTTGGTTGTCGTAATTGGCCATTAATTGGTCTGTCCTGAGAACAACGTCCAATTTGCTGAGAGCTACTCTGCCCTGACGGTCGACGAGACGCAAGACTGGAGGCTCCCATTTATCGACTTTGCAGTCTATGGCATCTTGTCGAAAAACCCAAAGGAAGCCATCTCTATTAGAAGACGTTCTCTCAGATTCTTCTACGATACAGAGATAATGATGTTGTATCGACGATCTTACGATGGACTACTGCTTCGGTGTTTGTCAAATACAGAAGCCAAAGAAGCGGTACGCGAAGCTCACGGTGGCGTTTGTGGGGCCCATCAACCTGGCCCTAAATTATAAGACCGCCTTCGCCGGATGGGCTATTACTGGCCTATGATGGTGGCAGATGCGATAGACTATACAAGAAAGTGCAAAGCTTGTCGGGTCCACGCAGATTTTATACACCAACCATCCGAATTTCTATATCCAATGGTGGCATCCTGGCCATTTGAGGCGTGGGGGATGGATATCATTGGTCCGATCACCCCACCCTCATCCAAAGGACACCGTTTTATACTGGCAATTATGGATTACTTCTCCAAATGGGCGAAAGCTGTTCCGCTTGCAGAAGTGAAGACATCAAACGTGATCAGCTTCCTCAAGCATCACGTCATCTATCGCTTTGGACTGCCTCGAAGGATCATCCACGACAATGGTCTACAGTTCGCAAGCCATGCCTTCTATCGGTTTTGTGACAAACACCTGATCCAGAACGTTGCTTCAACACCATACAACCCGACGGCTAATGGTTTGGCGGAAGCATTCAACAAAACTATAATCAAGCTTCTCAAGAAGTTTGTGTCCTCAAACAAACGTGACTGGAATAAAAAGCTTGGCGAATGCTTATAGGCATACCGTACTATAGTCCGGACGGCTACTGGGAACACACCATTCTCGTTGGTGTACGAAAGTGAGGCAGTTCTTCCATTGGAAACTCAAATCCCCTCGCTCCGCGTCGCCCTCACTTACCGACTAACGTCGGATGATAATTACCATCGTCGGCTACAAGAATTGGAGGCCTTAGATGAGAAGCGCCTGCTAGCTCAACAGCGAATCGGGCTTTATCAAGCCCGTATTTCTGGAGCCTTCAACAAGAAGATTAACCTCAGAACATTCCAAGTAGGCAATCTCGTCTTGGCAGTTCGGAGGCCGATGGTTAAGACTCACAAAACCGTCGGCAAGTTCCGGCCAAAGTGGGAAGGCCCATTTATCCTCGAGGCAGTATTCTCCAATGGTGCATACCGTCTCGTAAAGCAAAACGGAGACTTGCTTATGATGCCCATCAACGGCAAGTTCCTGAAGAAATATTGTCTAATCGACATCCGTCGAATCAACCAGATTGTTGAGTTATGTACTCTTAGGTACCGTTGAACTTACACTCTGATCACTCAAAATGAATCTATATCACATCTTCTGGGCAGTAAGTCATGTATGATCATACCTCTGAACTTTCTTTCTAAAAGAGCATTTTCCTCATGATCTATTACCCACGCTTTCAGCACATAGAAAAGGATAGCAGATCCATAAAATTCCCGAAACAGCCACGTCGATGCCACCTTTGAGTTGTTTTACTTCCATCAAAAACAAACCATCCCTTACGTAGAACTTCTACGTCCATATTACCTTTGAGTTGTTCTATGTATCCTTCATGGAGCCCACTCCTGCCACGTCCTCATTACCTCTGAGTAGGAAGACTCCATTGTAAAGCCTCCATACTTACCACGTCCTCATTACCTCTGAGTAAGTATGTCAGTTTTCTCTCGACTTATTATCCGTACCCAAAACTAGGGTACGCCAAGGATAATAGGCCCACAAATGTCCACAGTTGACCACAAATGTCCGTAGTTGACCACAAATGCTATACTAGGTTCTTTAGTACACGAGCCTCTTTTCTTACAATCTTATGTCTCTGGAACCCAGCTATTCCATGGCATTCTTTTGCCCGATACCAAGAACTTCCACATCCACCTTACCGCGGAGTTGTTCTAGGTATCCCTATCAAACTTATTATCCATACCTAAAACCAAGGTATGCCAAGGGTAATAGGTCCACAGAAAGTCCCCCAGTGGGGCAAACACATAATACCAAAGATACAGTACAAGCACAACAGATAAAAGATGATGCAAACAAAGTCATTTATTTAAATCAAAAGTACTACATTTTTTTGGGACCACGTCCCTGTCAAAAAGATGAAAAAATATAAAGAAAGAAAGAAAAAGCCGATCATGGTTCGGCGACACATAATTCCTGGAGCCGGTCCTTCAGTTTGGACGTCGACCGCTCAATTCTCATGGTGGCCCGACGCTCAGCCTCTTGCGTCAGCTTCTCTGCATCCTCCAGATGCGCGTGTGCCTGCCAACCGTCTTTGATTTTTTTAGTGCATGCTCCAAGGCATCTGAGGTTCGGGTGACCTTGTCGGTCTTTCGGAAAATTAGCTCATTGTCTTCGCGCGAGGCTTGCAGCTCAGACTCCAAAGAAACCAATTTTCTCTGAAGCTGGAGGATCTACTCCTTGGTCTCAGCTACCCCCCGAGAGGCGGCCTCTTTCCAAGCGATGCAGTCCTCTCTGTTGTGGCTTAATTGATCGTACTTCAGCGACAAACCTCGGAGGTCCTTCATCAGAGCAGGCTTGGACGTCTCCCGTACCGTCCTTACCTTTTCTATGGCAGTTAAAAGGAAGGCACGCTCTTGATCTATTGCTGAAGACAGATCATCTTGCTGCAGTCCTTGATATTGAGCCACCAGCTGATCAGCTTCTAGTAACATGGGCTCCAAAAGCTCGACTAATCCTGCCCCACCGGGGAGGGTTCTGAGAAGTTCAATCTGGCCATGAGCACATTGATGGGACAATGCAAAAGATGTTTCCCTCTCCTTGGCAGCCTCAGCCCCTCGCTTCAGGTGGCGGTAGAAACTTCCAACCACATCCTTCGACGATTCATCGAGAACTTTCGAAGAAGACGACATCAGAGGAAGAGAAGTTGGCAGAGTTGAAGAAGATGCACCGGAACTTGACGCCCCTGCCACTAGGGAGACAAGTTCCAAGCGATAAGATGCTTGAATAGCGGCCATCTCCTCCTCCGTCGCCCGAAGGATCTAGAGACTGGGCAGGGCAGAAAGGTCGACCCCCAAAACCACATGAATCAAGGAGGGTGCAGGGACCATTTCTTTCCGTCCCGGCCGTTCCACTGCCTGTTCTCCTGAACTCGAACCGGCTGGAGGCCCCTCGATATGAGTTAAAGGAGGAGAAGGCATACTTTCTCCTACCAGATCACCTCTGGTGACTTTTACCCCGATGGTGTCCGTCGTTGGCAGTGAAGGAGCAGGACCTGTATGTCCGGAGCAACCATCGATCAGCTTAACCCGAAGGATGTGAAGATAGAGCAAATAAACCTCCTCACTAGTCAAGACTTGACTTAGCTTACCAGGAGAGGGTTGCTGAAGCTGAGGCTCGCTCACAGCCATTGTATCCTCCATACCAACGACATCTGAGCCGAATACAGCCGGTTCCTCTGCCCCAGCCGCCCCAGAGGTAGTCACATTTGGGTCAGCATCGCCCGACTGGAATTTAGCAACCTCGGGGATTGGCTCAGTAGAGCCCACATCGCCCTGGGTTGAGATGTCAGCAACGGAAGGAACCTCAGCCATCGACGGGAGAACCCTGGCAGAAATAAGCTCAGCACTCATATCACTAATTAAAGTGGCTAGAGCTGGGTCAACCTTAGAGACAGCAGCCGGCTCTCGAGAGTCCACTTCTCCTGACGCCTACAAAGAAAAGAAGAATGAACAGATCATATTACAGAAAAGAAAAACTAAAAAAGATAGTTATAATTCGATTCACCTCTGAAACAGCATCAACATCCTCGCTTCTCTCCCTAATAATTGGCCCGCGAGGCTTGACCGCAGCCTATTTTCGAGAGTAAGTTATGCCGCCAATAGCAGACCCATGCCTGCTTCGCTTTCGTGAAGGACTAGGTGCAACAGGGGCCTGATCTGCCACCACATCATCAGAAGGAGGAAGAGACAAGTCATCAGCGGCATCCTCCTCGTCCACGTTGATGGACTCCGAGTCTCACACATCAACCGTGTTCCCCTTCCTTTTCCTCGTCTTGGACCCTTTCGGCTTCTCCTCCAAGCCAGTACCAACAATAAAACTAGTACTTGGGTCAAAATCATGAGGGGGCTTGTTCACCATAACATGGTACAGAGCCGCCAAGTACAAAATTTGCCCTGACTCCCTAGCATCAGGCACGGAGAAGCTGGTGCGGGTGTGAACTGTGTTATAGTAGTGCCAAGCCCGGATGCCGTCAAGGACACTACCCTCAAAACCCAGGCAGGAGCTGGGATTGTCCAGGAATAGCTGACTGTACCCAAACTGTCGGAAGAATCGACTAGGCAAGTAAGGCTCCAGGAAGACAGAGTTGCGGTTGCGATATACCAGGTATGCAGGACGGATGTTCTGCAACCAGAGGAGCATCTTATCGGACAAGAGGTGGGGAGGCCCAGTACCATTAAGATGTACACCATTCAATTCTTTATCTGTAAAATGAGGCACAAACACGAAAAAGGTGTATTTGTCAACTCTTTCCAGCACCATCCGACAGGCTGGCATGGTACTACACTCCCAGGGCATACGACGATACTGGAAGATGAAGTCATCATTCACAGTTACGTTGCCGTCTGGACCAGGCCTCATCAAAGACCGACAGTGCATCAACAGCCACCCCATCAGATAATGATAGGTCAGTTCGATTCGCTCAAAGTCTTTTGCCGTATCACGGGCAATGACCTTGGACGAGAAAGTACGGAGGCCATGATGTATGCTTCATACCATGGCAGGGAGGAGAGCTAGTCTAGCCCCAAAGACTAGCTTCATCGTAGGAAGGATAAAGTTACGGCTGATCCTCTCAATAGAGCCAGCCCCTCCCGAAACTATGCAGTTCCGTAACCATACCATCAGAAATCCTGCCAGAAGAGCCTTCTCGGACAACTTCTGAGTATCCTGATAAAAATAAGTAAAAGAGTCAGATTGACTCCTAAATCTGTCGCCGGTGGTTTTTACCCTCTTGGCGGTCGACACCTGGTCCTGCACCTCCTTCCGGGTTCGAGGACTTCGGGGAGAAACCCGGCCTGAGGTGCCAAGCTTAAAAAGGTAACTGAGTCAGGCCTTCGTATGCCGAAGGTTCCCTTCTGAACTGTCATTTTTCTTTTTCGATATCTGCTGGCATGTGCTGTGGTGACACAGCAATTCTCGGTAGACAGCAACAAAGCCCGGGAACCGCTGCTCCAACTCCTCGAACTCTTCATTCGTGGGGGTATACTCTTCGAAGACTTCATTTCCCCAAGGCAGCCTGGAAACTTCACACATCTCATGGAGAGCGAGTCCCATCTCCCCTCCCGGTATAAAGAAGGTCCCCGTTTGGCGGTTGTACATTTCAAGAAGAGCAATAAAGAGTTTCTTGTTTATGGACAGACCATAACAGGTGCCCCAAATGGCATGATACAAGCCAATCTTGAGTAGGAGATTCTCGTATGTCTGCAAAATCCACATGGTCAAGTTGGTCCACGAAGGGATGGGGTTCATCCAATTCAGCAGCGCCAACTGACCAATGGGGTAGGACCCCTTCTTAGCAAGCTGGTTCATGAAATAGTCAGCTTGAGAGAACCTGAAGTTGGGACCCTGCACATTTAAGAAGCTACCCGGGGCCAACCCTATCACGTAGCAGCTGATCGGTGTCCTGGTCGCGACTATCGACCCCAAGTTTCTGTTATAGTGAATATTGCCCACAAACGTCCCCTGTCGGCTCGGAGTGAATGAGTCCACCATTTTCCTGTCAATTGGTAGCATGTTGAACCACGACAGCGGAAGTGGCGTTCCATCTCAGGAATGTGGATCGCCACCCCATTACAAGAAAAACTCCAACTTTTAGATATATCCAAAACGTTGGGATTCTTCACAGTCAGGGCATCCCCAAAGAGGAACGCAGGTTTCAGGTGTTGGCCCCCCAATTTCCTCGAGTTCATCACACCCGAGATAAAGTACAAGGACTGGTTCTTGATATATCTCAGCCTCTCCTCAGGTTCATCTTTGGAAAGTTGATCCAACACATAATCAACTAAATGATCGAACCTCACACCCACAGCTGATTGGGCACGACCTACCAAGAGTTCTCCCGCAGGATTGACTGGCAACTTCACTGAAAAAAGACAAAAGAAACAAGTTAGAAGATGGCCCGAGAAAACCACTTAGTGTGTTCTGAGCTTATGCGGCTCTGATTGGGTGAGTCTTTATGCGGCCCAGTTTAAAGGAGCTTATGTGGCGCTGATTAGGTGGGTCTTTATGCGGCCCAGTTTAAAGGAGCCTATGCGGCTCTGATTAGGTGGGACTTCATGTGGCCCAGCTTATAAGGAGCTTATGCGGCTCTGTTTGGTGGGTCTTCATGCGGCCCAGTTCATAGGGTGCTTATGCGGCCACGAGATAACTCTCATGCGGCTCGGTCATGAGGCAACTCTCATGCGGCTCGGTCATGAGGCAACTCTCATGCGGCTCGGACATGAAGCAACTCTCATGCGGCTCGGACATGAGACATACCCCATGCCGCTCGGACATGAGACGTTCATGCGGCCCATACAGCACAGCATATACGGATTCATCACACCGAACTTAAACAGTTCAATGAAGACGAAGAATATGCCAAAGAGAAAGGCTCGCGCATAAAACATGCGACGTAGCCATTATGGTTAGGGTTTGAATTCATACAGTTTTCTTCCAACATTCTTACCGTCAATGGCAGGATGAACGTCTAGGTGAACTTGGATCGCTAACGAGGAGGCAACTCCTTTGCCCTTCGCCACAGCAGTGGAGGAATCCTTAGGAGCCATTGATGATCGAAGGAGAAGGAAAGACGGTGACTGGGGCAAGAAAACTTGAAGAAAAAAGAGAGTAAAGAATCTCTCTCTTCAAAAATTGCTCATATTTATAGGCTGACAGGGGCGTGTGAACCGATAGGCGCTTCAGATTTCGTGATGCCTAGAAGATAAAGCCGACCCTTCAGATTCTATCCCCTTTCATGCAAAAAAAAATGCTAAGAATCATCAAGGCAAATCTAAATATTTAATGCCGACTCTTGGGATCCTATCCAAAAGATGGCTTTAAAATCAAAACAAATCAAGAGCAATTAATGAGACACCTACGTGGCATAAGGACTATGCGGCCAGAGAAGTCTATACGGCCAGAGAAGTCTATGCGGCCAAGAGAAGTCTATGAGGCCAGAGAAGTCTATGCGGGCAGAGAAGCTTATGCGGACATACCCATGCTTCTTATTCAAAGTATTTTAATTTTATAAATTGAAAACCTTGAAGGGGGTCTTCTAGAAGCATGGAAAATAAATTCTTATGCGGCCCAGAAACTACATGCGGCTCAGAACTTGGAGGGTCTCATGCGGCTCAAAAATCCCTCAGAGCTTCAAGCGGCTCAGAAAGCTTTATGCGGCTCAGGAGGAGCCACGTGGCCTTATGCGGTTCGAAATAGGCCTAATACAGCTGGCCATAATTACTCTGAGCAGCTGGCAGCAATGATGGCTCTGACATAAAGAAGAGATGCAACATGCTCATAAAAAGAAGAGAGAATCTTTATGATATCGGACATGAGGCCACCCTCATGCGTCTCGGTTATGAGGCCACCCTCATGCGGCTCGGTTGTGAGGCCACCCTCATGCGGCTCGGTTATGAGGCCACCCTTATGCGGTTCGATTATGAGGCCACCCTCATGCGGCTCGGTGATGAGGCCACCCTCATGCGGTTCGGTTGTGAGGCCACCCTCATGCGGCTCGGTTATGAGGCCACCCTCATGTGGCTCGGTTGTGAGGCCACCCTCATGCGGCTCGGTTATGAGGCCACCCTCATGCGGCTCGGTTATGTGGCCACCCTCGTACGGCTCAGACAGGGGGATAGTCCTTCATGCGGCTCGCAACATAGTGGCAGTTGGGACACGTGACAAAAGTTGACTAAGTCTTAACAACTCAAATTTATTACAACCAACAGATCATAGCAGTTCAGATTTATTTCAACCAACATAACAGTCCAGATTTGTTGCAACAAACAGATCAAGGTTAATCTTAACCAATCTCCAACTGCCCACTTTTTAAGGCACAGTTATAAGGACGTGGCCACGTGGCTGTACACCCCACTCATCATAAACTCCTAAAACTAGCATGGGATTATTCCTTTGTACACACACACACACAGAGATAGAGAGCAACACAGAGACACATAGAGGGAGAGCATTTCTTCGTTGGAGCCGAGGTTGCGTTCAATCGTCCAAGGAGTAAGGCAGAGTTGATAGCACTTTTTCGAGCCCCTACCGTCACCCCCCAGAATCCAAATTAAATAATTGTACTTAGATTGCTTTTCCTAGGTTTTGTTCTTAGGCTTTTTTTTGTACAAACAAGTTTGTAATTATGAATTAAAGTTCAGTCCTCCCATAAAACTGTTTTGTTCTTTGATAATCAATGGCAAACATTCTTATCTGGCGTGCTCTTCGTCGGAAGCTTCCGACGGATGGCATCATCAGATCTATGGGATTCAGCCTCGCTTCATGATGCCACTGCTGCAAGGAGCGCACTTCGGAATCGGCAGAGCACGTCCTTCTTTCGGGGGAGCTGGCTACTGGCATTTGGTCCAAGCTCCATAATAGACTCATTCTGGTTCACCTGACTGGAGGCTTCTACGATCTTCTGGCCTACTAGAGCCGCTCCCACGGACATCAGATCGTAGTAGCCACCGGTATTTGGGTCCTTTGGAAGAACTTGAACAAATTCAGATATGAAGGACGCCAAATCCCTCCTTCACAGTTGTACAGAGAGGTCATCAGACAAAGCTTCAAAGCTAGGAGCCGGTGCTCGCACGTCTCCAACTCATTCTGGAAGGCCCTTGCTTAGGCCGTCCTCCCCTTTCTTTTTGTGCGCGTCTCGCGCTTTTCGTTTTTCGTCATTTTGTCGCATTAGCGCGCTTACTTGTATAGGCTTCGGTATTTTGCGCCTATTACTTCAATAAAGTTCAGAGTTTCCTTAATATATATATATATATATATATATATTTATATCTATATATTTATATATATATATATATATATATATATTTAAAGACGTGGCTAGAGCCTTCATTGAAACGAAACGAGTGTTGGAACGGGAGATAGCCCGATTCCTACATAATGTGTGGGAGAGCCCTAAACGGACTGGACGGAAAACGTCATCAGCCCAAAACAGAATTTTTTTTTTGGAAAAACGAAAAACAAACAGAACATTCAAAATTCAAAACCGTTCCAAAAAGAGGAACTGGAGGGGGCACGAAGCCCAATAGGCGCCCCGCCCAAAGCAACGGGGCACTGCCCCAAGCGTTGTGGGACCCGAGGGTCTCGGCCCCCCCCCCCCCCGCGTGCAGGAGCTGCGGCAGGACCGAGGAGGGGGGGTTAGCAGGTCGGGAGAGGGAAGCTCCGGCGGTGGCCGGCCCGGAGGGAAGAACCGGAGGGTGCCGGTGACGACCGGGAGAACATGCCGGCCGACGACGACCGGCGGACGCAGACCAACCACCGGCGATGGGCCAGCGAGAGGGGCCGAGAGTGGGGGGGAGAGGAGGGAGGGGCGGGAAGAGCACCGCGTCTAGGAGTAACGCCGGAGCGCATAACGGTGGGAGGACGACGAGGATGAAAGCGCCGCCGACGCCGAGGAGTACGTCAGGGAGGGGGAGGAGCTCACCGAAGACAGCGTCGAGGGGGCGGGGGGGGGGAACATGCCACGGGACCGCCGACGAGGATGCCGGGGCAGAGGACAAGGGCGCCGAGGGCCGCTGCCCGGATGGACACGGCGCGGCCACCGACGCCCACGAGGGGGGGCCGCGGCCACCAGAGGGAAGTCCGGCGTTGCCGGGCTAACGGCGGCGGAAGGCGCTCCATAGCCGCCGGAAGCCGGGGGACGGGGGTAGCGGCCTTAGGAGAGAAGGCAACGCGGGGGGAGGCGCCGCCACGGAAGGAGAAGCGGCTGGGGGGCGGCGAGGGGAGCCGCCGGCCACGAAAGCGGAGCTGTCAGAGGGGGAGACGGAGACCCGCTGGAGGGAGGAATATATATATATATATATATATATATATATATATATATATATATATATAAATATATAATATGTGACTTGAAGGAAGTGTGTGTGATAGAGAACTGCTGCTATGACTCAAATATGAGATTAAAGGCCAAGTATTTAACTATGGGATATATCACATATATAAATACATATACACATATTTCTATTTAAAGGGAAACTCTCTCTCTCTCTCTATAAATATATATATATATATATATATATATAATATATATATATATATATATATATATATATATATATATAGACATATGCATAAATATACATGTACATACTCATATAGGTAAAGGAAATAGGCTACTCGAATCCGAGAAGTGGACTCAAACCTGGAAATCAGAACGTTGGACTCTCATTCCAACATATATACATATACTCAAAAGCTCTGAAACCCTAGCGCCTCCGTTCTCCACCTTGATTCCGGAGTGGCCTCGGCCGCGCTGGAGTCCCTCTGGGGCTACCATACCACTTGGGTGGTAGTTCCCCTCATATCGTTGGTCTTCTTATTGATGTAGGGTTTCATGGCCGCTCGATCGTTTGTAGAGGTGGTGGGTGGACAGGCCCCTACGCCTGCGCCACTCCTTCCTTCCCGATCAGTCTCCTCCTTTAAGGGTGCCCCCTCGATCTCCTTTACTGAGGAGGAGGAATCCGCTTTGGCGTCTCCTCTACGATTTGCTTTGGTTGGAAAGTTTTCTCAGTATAGGCCTCCTATTGACAAGATTCGTAAAGCCCTAGCGGAGTTTACCTTCGATGGCTCAATTTCGGCTGGTCTCATTGATTCGAAACACATTCTCATTCGTCCCTCCTGTGAAGCAGATTATCTACGCCTCCGAGCGAAGGACACGTGGTATATTGCACATGCACCCATACGAATTTTCAAATAGGATCCAGACTTCTCGCCGTCTCATGAATCGCCAATTACTCCAGTATGGATTAATCTTCCTAATCTTCCTCATCATTTATATGCGAAGGAAGCTTTATTTGCGATAGCAAGTGCCATAGGGCATCCTCTCAAAATTGATAAAGCTACAGCTGACTTGTCTCGTCCAAGCCTTGCTAGGGTTTTTATTGAAGTCGATGCTTCAAAGCCTCTTCAACAAAAGATCCGTATTAATATGCCCCGGAACAGGAGTTTTTGGCAACATATAGAATATGAGTCTTCTCCCTTATATTGTACTTCCTGTCGTCACCAAGGACATTCCTTGGTTTCATGCAAAACAAAACAAAAAGAGAAAGAAAAGGAGGTAGCTATGCAAAAGGAGGGTCAGACAAAAGAGAAGCGGAGTATAACCAGGAATGAGGAGATTGGGGAGCCATCCACTCAGCTTATGACGGCTACCGAGGCTATTAATAAGCCTATTTTACAAAAGACTGGAGCTGACATTAATACCACCATTAATAATGATAGCCGTCATCTCATAGACACTCATGAGCACCCGCCATTACATACAGCCAATATCCAAACAGCCCCGAATAATGTGCCCGCTATTAATTCTCCATCTATTATTCTGGATCCCTCTACGAGGATTGAAGCGACAACTTCCACTCCGGATCAAAATGTTCCATCCAGTCCGTGTGATGATAAAACCCTGGCTAATCCTGAAGACTCTATTCTCGTTCATCAGAAGGAAGATATCACTGAGATTGAAGAAGGCGAAGTGGTTGGTCGCGCTTGGGCGGACATTGCAGAAGAAGAAGAAGCGCGGTAGGCTAGAGAATTGCGACATGAAGAAGAAGAAGCGGAGGTGGTCCGGCCAACTCAGTCGGTACGAAAGAAAAAAACCCCGCCTCCTCATTCGGACAGAGTTCTCCGCTCAGGGAATAGCACTCAAGCTGGTACTCAAACCCAAACCCTTCATATTTAATTTCCTCATCTGGAACGTACATGGAGTGGCTAACAAAATGACTATAAAAAGAATCAAAAATTTGTTACGGATTAATAAAATCCAATTTCTTGCGATCATTGAGCCGAAGGTGGCTAAGGAGCAACTCTTATCTTTCCAAATTAAACTTGGATGTTCTTAATCTCTTTCAAATGATCGCGGGAACATATGGCTGTTTACTAGAGCAAGTTCATCCATGACTCAGGTGGATTCATTTGATCAAGCTATTACTGTCAAACTAGTCTTGGATATGCTCCCTACTGAAGTCCTATTGTCTACTGTGCATGGGCTCAACACTAAGGAAGGCAGAACTGATTTGTGGAAGAGATTAGAACATATCCAAACCACCTATGCTCTTCCATGGGCTGTAGGAGGTGATTTCAATGCTATTCGAAGTGTGGATGAGAAAACAGGAGGCCTTCACCCGAGTACTCAATCCATGAATGAGTTCAATGATTTTATTATGGCTACGGGGCTGTCAGAATTACCATATACAGGTAGCCAGTTCACCTGGATCAAGTCGGAGGGGGATAAGCAAGGTTCAAGATTGGATCGTATGATGATGGATAAGGAATGGTGGGAGATGCTTCCTCTTTCAGTTGAAGAACATCTTAATCGTAATGAGTCGGATCACTCTCCGCTACTGCTCAAATTCAAATCTGTTGGCGCGGGAGGGCGAAGGGCTTTCAGATTTCTGGATTTCTGGATATCTCATGAGGAATTTTTGGATGTGGTTAATAAAGCTTGGATGTCAGTGGAGCATGCAAATGCTTTGGTTCGAGTGGCTGAAAGATTAGTGGCCTGCAGGAAAGCGTTATCGATATGGAGTCATACCACTTTTAGGGACATTTTTTAAGAGGTGAAAGCGGCTGAAGATGGAGTCCTTGCAGCTGAAATATCTTATGAGCAAGATAGCTCTGATACCAATAGGGAAGGCCTGCATAAAGCTCGAGCAATCTTAAAACAACGGCTTTCGTATGAGGATTCGTTTTAGAGACAAAAGGCGAGGATGAGATGGGATTTAGAAGGTGATCGAAACACGGCTTATTTCCATGAGTGTGTTAATAGCAAACGAAGGAAACTTCGTATTCATTCTATTAAGACAGTTGATGGCTCCACTCTTACTGATATTCATGATCTTCAGGCTTCGGCTAATGATTATTTTGCTAATCAATATTTAAGCTCCAATCCGGTACATAACGAAGAGTTATTAGCTTGTATCCCTTCATTGATTGATGATGAAGACAACAACATTCTGATCGCTGCTCCCACTACAGAAGAACTTCTCTAGACCATCAAAAGCATCGACTCGAAGAGCGCAGGGGGACCCGATGGTTTCACTGCTAGTTTCTTTACGGCGGCTTGGCAAATCATAGAAGGGGATATCATGGAGGCAGTACAGTTATTCATGGACGGCTTTGCTTTGCCTAGAGCTATTTCTAGTACATCTCTCATCCTCATACCTAAGGTAAAGCAGCCTTCATCTTGGTCGGATTTTTGGCCTATTAGCCTGTGTACTGTGATGAACAAACTTATTTCAAAGCTTCTGGCCAATCGTCTTGCTAGTTTTCTTCCTCGGATTATCTCTCCCGAACAGTATGGTTTTGTTAGGGGACAGGAAATTGTCGATAATGTCATTTTAGCTCAGAAGATGATGAGCATGATGAAGATCAAAAACAGAGGAGGCAATGTGGCGATTAAGTTAGACATGGCCAAAGCTTATGATAGGCTGGATTGGGGTTTCTTAATGCAGGTAATGAGGAAGTTTGGGTTTAGTGAAATCTGGATTAATTTGGTATTCAGACTTATTAACAATGTTTGGTACTCAACGGTGATTAATGGGGAATCTTCGGGATTCTTTCATGGATTTCGGGGAGTTCGGCAAGGGGATCCACTATCCCCGGCTCTCTTCATCATTGCGGCGGAGGTTTTATCTCGAAATCTTAAGAACTTGCTGGATATCCCATCGTTTCATTATTTCTACTCGCCTAGTGGTTGCCCGGCGGTGACACATCTAGCGTATGCAGATGATATATTGATTTTTACCGCGGGAGATATTGGCTCTATTACTTCTTTGAAGGGCTTGTTGTTGAGATATGAAAAAGCTTCGGGACAATTGGTGAATCCTTGCAAATCAGCTTTATACGTTCACCCAAACTTCCCTGACAGTAGAGCTGGTGAGCTGCATGAGATTACAGGTTTTCGGTCGTCTAATCCTCCTTTCTCGTATTTGGGTTGTCCACTCTTGTCAGGTAGAAAGAATGCTGCTATGTTTGAAGATCTTGTTTCTAAAATCAGAACTAGAGTTGAAGGGTGGCAGCAAAGATTACTATCCTATGGAGGTAAACTTGTCTTGCTTAAATCTGTTCTTACTTCTATTCCCATGTATACATTAGCAGCGTGCAACCCCCCGAGAGCAGTCATCAAGCAGCTGGAAATTATGTTCTCTCGGTTCTTTTGGGGTTCTCAAGATGGTATATATAAACACTCGTAGCTTGGGTGGAACAAGATGGCTATGCCATATGATAAAGCAGGCCTGGGTCTTCGTAACCTAGATGAGGTTATCAACTCATTCTCAGCTAAGTTATGGTGGAAATTCAAATCGCAGGAGAGTCTCTGGACATCTTTTCTTAAAATGAGATACTGCAAGTTTACCAACATTGATACAGTTATAGCTAATTCCACTGCTTCACCTATTTGGAAGAGGCTGCTTTAGGGGAGGAACATTTCAAACCATCTTATCATTAGTGATCCCAATGATCAGAATAGATGGATATGGAGTCCTGCAAGAAGTGGTTTGTTCTCAGTATCTTCGGAATATAGGCACACCAGGGTTCCTCACCCACGGTGCCCTGATTTCATTCATGTTTGGAATACGTGTATTCCTATTAAATGGTCCATATTGGCTTGGCGTATTCTACATGATAGATTACCTACTGATGATAATGTTCAATTATTGGGTTATCAGATGGCCTCCAAATGTCATTGTTGTACCGAGCCTGCACAGGAAACTATTGCACATATTTTCTCAGGCGGGGTACTTGCTCAGAGGGTTTGGTTGAATCTGCAAAAAGAATTCTCAATAAGATGCTCGGGTATGTTGATCAATAGGCTTCGAAGATGGTGGAGAAGACCCACGATTCATCTTAAAGAATTAGTGGTTGGTGCTACATTGTGGGTCATGTGGAAGAACAGAAACAAATGGAGATATAAGGGCTACATGTTTTCTGACATTCAAGTCCTGGCTGAGATCAAGAGACAAGTACGTAAGGCAATGACTCGATGCAAGCATGTTTAGAATCATCCACAGTTTTTGGCTTAACTTCTATTAGTTTTTTGATGTATGTTGGACTGTGTGTCCCCAACTTGTAACCTGAGTTGGTACTCAAATATGATATGAATAAAATTTTAGTGTTCTGATAAATATATATATATATATATATATATATATATATATATATATATATATATATATATATATATATATATATATATATATATATATATATATATATATATTTACACACATATACATATATATACATAAAGGAAAAATCCAATTTGTGTATGTAAATGGTAATTAAATAGGATATAAAACCAAATATTAATTCCCACAAACCCAGAATATCATATATGAATTGTAAACTCAGAAATTGATACATAAAATTTAGAAAATCAAATAGTATAAAACTATTCAAATTTGTATTTAAGGGAAAACCCAAATTCCACATATCAACCCAAAACTCAAAATACACTACTAGAACCCGTGAAACTTGGTAAGTATGTTGGTCTCGACATGTGAGATGTGCTCGGGTACTCACAGAGTCAAAACTGTGTCCGTGTCGTGTCCAGAGAATGCGTATCGAAAAACCGATTTCGCGTGTCAAGAGCGCGTATATCACTCGATTGAGCGCCACACACGTAATGAGAAGCCTCATGCTCATGCACACAGCTAGGTAGGGTCCCGGGGTAGGGCTAGGATATGCTGACATGACACCATGTCATGCCTACGCGACACGGCGACCCGAGACAGCCGCGCGGCCTGAGCGCGCACGCGTGCGTGCGTGCGTGCCAGTGGGCGCGTGTTGAGCCTCGTGACTTACGATTTGAGCCACGTTGTGACTCAGGATTGGGTCCCTGGGTGGTCTAGGTTTAGGGCTATGTGCTCGTCCTCCTAGAACGGGTCCTCGATGCGCCGTGTCCGCGTACGAAGGCCGTGTCAGCGGCAAAATTCAGCCACGTGCACTGTGTAGGCTAACCAGTGCACATCGGATTTCTCTGCGCTCGCTCGACGAAACAAGGTGAAATTTTACGGGCATGTGTCCAGAGGTTGTTCCTACGTGCTCATAAAATTTCATGCTAGACGGAGCACTGTGCGTCGAGTTATGACGCACAAACAGCAAGGCGTGCACGGGATCTCGTGCATGCGTGTCCGTGTCCGTTCGGATGCCGAAATTGCATCAATTTTCAGTCCATCTTCACAAAAGTTGTTACAAATCATATTAGGAAGGAATTCCTGAAACCAAAATCGAAAATTAACACTTTTCAATTCTAAGTGGCATTTTGCCGAACATTTGCAACATAAGACCGATACGTGTCCGATACCGCTATCAAACGAAACCAAAATCCTACCAAACTTTATACACAGAATAAGGGTGCCTATATGGATGCAATAATAAAGAAAATTTAGTAGAAACAAAGGTAGAACGGGATTTACCTATTGAGAGTCAGAATCTCAATAAAAGGAATTCCTCGAGCGCTTTGTCGGCCGATTTCTCCTAAGCAAACGCCTCCAACTCCTTGCTAGCAGTGGTCCAACAAGCTCTCCTCCTCCCAATGAGTGCAACAGAATTCGTTTGAGGTGAAACGGACGCCGGATTAGAAAGTTAGAGTTTTTTTGAGAAAAGAGAACTAGGGTTTGCTCTTTGGAGTTTACGTGTTTCTCTACACAATGAGAAAGGGGGCCGCTTATGGCCGGCCAGGGGTAGGGGTGTTAGGGTTAGGGTTTGTACTTGGGCCAAGCACTCCATGAGTTGCTAAAAGGCCCATGTCAAAAAGGCTAAAAGGCTTTAAGAGAAAATAGCTTATAAATAAAATAAATAATTCTAAAAATAAACAAAAATTCTAATTTAAATTTTAAAAGGCTAATAATACTTCAAATTACATTATTAGTCTTATAGTCAAGGTTGACTAAGGTTATACCATCTTGGTCCTACCAAAACACCAATCCAAACCATACAACAATCAATTTAATTAATAAATTAATAAAATTCAAATTAATGCACAATGACTAAAATATTCTTAGCCTAAAAATAGGTAATTAGCCAATCTAGTCACATAGTCGAGTCTCCTTGGTCATGGTTAGTCTCTAGGTCAAGCAGTCTCTAGGGTTAAGCTAGCAACAACCAAAATCATAATTAACCCATCTAAATAATATAAAATAAATAAAGAAAATCACCAAAAAATCATAATATGATTTAAATATAATTATTAAATGATATTATTATAAAATTTCAAAATTACTCTCATTTCAGAAAAGTGGTGGTTATACTTGACAAGTAACAAGTAAACTTGATATGGCATGAATAATCTTGACAGTGGCCCGTCGAGGCGCACTCCTGACAATTACTCTTGACATGATAAGAAACCTGACATGACATGTATAATCTTGAAGCGCTGTTGCGACAGCTATCCTATTTGCTAAGTAACTATTGTCCTAACACCATGGTTAATTCTCTTAATTGTGCATGTACAAGTTACATGTCTCGCGTTGCATCATGTCTAGGACATAGATTCCTAGTTACCACGGTCTGGAATTCATAGTGAATCTGACTAGGTTAATGACTAGATTGATCAAGTAGTCCATATAGAGAGATTTTTCCAGTTACAGGAGATCCCGTTATCCCAGCCACACCTAAGGGACTTGTAGCCTGTCGATGAGTAGGGCACATTTCCAGGTTACTGTCATGTGGGACACTTCTTGAAAACATGAGTACTGAAAGTACACCAGTAATCTTGATAACTCTTGTAAATCACCTCGCCTGGATAACCTAGATAGTCTGCAGGACTTGTGACTATGGAAACATCTCATTGCATCTTGCTAGTAACTAGGCTTGTGATAACCCTAGTTGGATAATAATAGCAAGCCAGGACTTGAATGGTCGTGCATGAATGCTTGTCTCGTGACTAGCATAAAAATTATATTCCACCTCTTGTTTTCCGAATGCAAGCAATCATTTTATTCTAATCATGTCTTCATGTTACTTATTCAGGTTCATTTATGTATTCTTCTATTTAATTATCTGTTGGTTTTAGTTCCTTAATGAAGCCTCCCTTGTGGCACTTGCTCTTCTGGGTTCTGACCCAGCTGGTTTTGTATGACCAGATTTTGGAGTAGCTCCCAAGGATCTACCTACCTTCCAGCCAGATGGTGAATACTAGATGTAATCCTGGCAACGAGTGGGTTCCTTATTTTGCTCTCCCACTCTCTTGTATATTATTCTTTTGAGGCATTTAGCCGCCAAGCAAGTGTTAGCTCGTGTTGAAACTTAATTTCTGTTTGCCTAAGGGTTGTAACATGATTGACAAATCCTAGGATTGATCATATACGACCTAATCCTTACTAGTCTCGTATTTTGTATGGCTAGCTTCATGATCATCTGAATATATAATGTTTGGGACACCTTACTTTGTATGTCTGATAATCTAACATCTTGTGCATTATTTGCTTGCTTGAGATTGAGACACTAGGCTTGTTCTTGACCATAGAGACGGATGGATTATAGTTTAACCCTCATGTATCTAGACAGCCGTGACCGTATTGTGAGGTAGGTTGCACTTTAATATAAGTAGCTGGCTGTGTCTGTTCGCCGCTCTCCAGTATTCTGGTTCTGGACGTGACACGGTTTAAGTGGTGGCCCATGCAGGTCTTGTAAATCAAGATGTATGAGGGTTTTACTGAATAGATGTCTCAATCAGCATTCTCCCTTGATCTCTACTCTTGTTTTCTAATCCTCATAAAACCTGCCCTGATAAGGTGCTTCTATCCTTGATCAATCTTGGTCCTTCCTTATTGTTCCTCATTTCTTTTTCTTCAGTGGCACTATTTCTGATCCTACCGATCAGCCGGGTGGAGCACCTCCAGTGAACCAACAACAAATGAACTAGCCGTAACCTGGGGACCAAGCCTAGCACTCTGGAGCAGCATCTCGAGTCATGTATTCTGGGGATCCAGAGGAAGAAAATGTGGCCTTTGTGCGCCCACAGTTATTGGACTTGGCTTGCAGCTGGTGGACGATGTTAGTAGTTGGTTTGGTAATGCCTGTCATGTGGGCGGTATTCAGTGACAAGTACCAGACGAAGTATTTTAATACAGTAGCTCGGTATGATCTGCAGACCAGATTCAGCAATCTCAAGCAGATGAGAAGGACGGTCGATGGATATATGCCGAGTTTTCTAGGCTTAGTCAGTTTGCTCCCTCCTTGGTGACGATCGAATTGGACCGAGCATAGCAATTCCAGCAGGGACCACTTAGAGATCATTCTAGCAGTGGAGCAGTTTGAGCACCAGACGTTTGATGCAGTTTTACGAGCAACTATGAGGCATGAATATACCTCCCAGAGGATAGTAGATCGAACTGGAGGACGAAAGAGGTCTCATAGACAGTTACCTCAGTCGTCAGCACTAGCCCTAGCAGCTAGGACTTTGACCATTGGAGCTCCTAGGAGGGCGACCACAGTTTCGTCAGTTCAGCACTCGACTCCGACATATCTCCAGCAACAGAAACAGAAGTAATCTTCCGTAATGGGCTGCTTTCATTGTGGGAAGCCAGGACACGTGGTTTCGGAGTGTCGCAGAGCACATAGATTGTACTTGGCTTATCGGGCACCAGATCACATGATAGGGTCCTGTCTATATAGAGCCAGTTTATCTTCGTCAACCCTAACTAGTCCATCGATTAGAGGTCCAGCACCAGTACAGCAGCAGCAACAACAGCAGTACCAGCCTCCGAGACCATTGTCGCCTCAGGCACAAGCATTCCAGCAGCAGAGGCCGTAACAATATGCTCAAGCCCAAGCTCAGATTCAGAACCGACAGAGAGGTCACCAACACCAAGAGGACAAGTTTAAGCTATGGCTCTGTCAGTAGTAGAAGAATTGGCATCAGGTGAGGTGGTGGCAGGTACCATTCTTGTCAACTCTTTTTCAGCATTCGTATTATTTGATTCGGGTGCATCGTATTCATTTATGTCTATACGATTCGTAATACGAATAGGACTGGAGCCCGTGTCATTATCAGTAAGGCTCAATATACTTACTGGTAACGGTCTTGTGGTAGTAGATAGAGTCTTTTTCTCCTGTCGAATCGTAGTTAGCGGTAGAGAGTTTTCCACTAGATTGAGAGAATTTTCGATGGCCGACTATGATGTGGTCCTAGGAAAGGATTGGTTGAAGGATTAATACGCAGGAATATATTGCCATATTGGCAAAATTATTTTTGGTATTACCGACGAAAAAGAGTTTTCATTTTCCAGAGGCGTAGTAGAACCTTCTCCACCGGTCTTGCGGATGGCGGTAGTAGCCGTAGTTCAGTTTTTCAGAGTAGTAGATAAGTTTCCTAACGTGTTTTTTGACGAGCTTCCAAGTATGCCGCCAGAGAGAGAGATAGAGTTTACCATTGATTTGATCCCAAGGATAGCACCAGTATCAGAGAGAGTCTACAGAATGGCACCATCAGAGTTGGAGATCATGTACAAGATGGTAGAAGAATTCAGAACCAAGGGATTCATTCGTGCTAGTGGATCACCTTGGGGATCCCCGATGCTTTTTTTGAAGAAGAAGGATGGTATGTCAAGATTATGTGTTGATTATCGTACCTTGAATTTTGTAACAATCAAGAACATATATCCTTTGCCAAGGATAAATGACTTGTTCGATCAACTCAGTAGGGAAGCAATATTCTCGAAGATTTAATTACGGTCGGGGTACCATCAGATTAGAGTCAGAGAGCAAGACATCTCGAAGACGGCATTCAGATCTAGATATGAACATTGGGAGTTTCTCGTTATGCCATTCGGAGCGACCAATGCGCCAGCAGTATTCATGGATCTCAAGAATCGTATCTTCATGTCTTATTTGGATCAGTTCTGTTGGCCCATTGGTCATAGTCATACCTGATTTTAATAATTGATCAAACTCTGTCTCGATATACGAATCAATTCAGATGTTTACTAACAACATTTTGGACATTGATCAAAGATGGATATCTACTCAGTTCAAGACTGAAGCTGTTTGCCACTCAAGAATGTATTTTCTTAAAATTAATATAATTTTTATTTTTATGGAGTCTAGGAATATATTGTACACCAAGTCGTACTGACAAATAGGCTATCCGAAATCGTTTTTCAAAACTGATCTATCTTTTTAAAATGACCTATGTTTTTGAAAAACATCTATTTTACAAAAAGCTTTTGAAGGATTTTTCAAAAAGCTAAAACAATTTTTCACATAATCAACTGACCAAACCCTGACAGAACTTGGCCAGAGTTTGGCCAGAGTTCGGCCAAGTTAAACGTTATGTGAACGTTTGATTTTGAACTTGGTCTTCCTTCAGTTGCGGTTGGTTACAAAGAGTTCTGTCCGAATTCTGCACGAATTCTGTCAGAGTTCTGCCTTTGGAAAAACTATAAATAGAGAAGGATTTTGATCATTTCATTACACCAATTTACTTTCATCTCTTCTCTTCTAAAGCCTACGTTTCTTCCAAAGAGTTCTAAAAGGCTTCCATTTTTAAATTCCAAGCCAGCTATAAACCTCTAGTCGATTTGCCAGTACGGTGCGGTCTAGAAGTTTCATAGCGATAGTAATCAGAGGCTTGATTGAAGATTGACTCATCACAATTGAAGTTGGTCGAGTTCTTTGTATCAAAGCTCACGTATGTAGAAGTTGCAAGGACTTCGTATGAAAACTTGCTGAATTTTCTAATAGTGGATTCAACTGGAAGCTAGAGTTCTTCCGACTGGACTAGTCCTCACAAGAGGGAAACCAGTATAAATCTTTGTATTTGCGTTTGCCTTCTGATCACTCTTTTTATTACTGTTATTTATTTTGTGATTATTACTATTTCTGTGATCTAACTGCTAACAAGTTTTTAATTAGCAATATTCTGCTGCCTACTCTATTCACCCCCCTCTAAAGTTTTCTGCTTTACGATTTCGTTCCTACAATTGGTATCAGAACGAGGTTATACAGGTAAAGCAAGATAAAATAGCAGCTATATTCAATTATTTTTTAATTGTTATATAGATCACAGAATTACACATGGTAACTGTGAAATTCACAAGTGAAGGCCAAGCCACAAACAGACCTCCACTGTTTGACGGCATAAACTACACTTATTGGAAAATACGTATGAGTTGTTTCCTAAAATCTCTTAATTTTGACTCATGGTCTATAGTTATTGATGGATACAAAAAGCCTCATCGTATTAAAGTTGATGGAGTTTTAGTTGAAAAATCCCATGACAAATATACAGATGATGAAAAGAAAAATGCCAGTCTTGACGCACGTGCTATTAATGCTTTATTTTGTGCTTTAGATGGAACTGAATTCAACAGGGTATCTACTTGAACAATATCAAATGAAGTGTTAAAACTTCTCGAGGTAACCCACGAAGGAACAACACAAGTCAAGGAGTCAAAGATCAGCAGACTTACTCAGGAGTACGAGGCGTTCAAAATAAAGCCAAGTGAATCAGTCACTCAGATGTTTACAAGATTCTTGGATATTGTAAATTTTTTGTCTTTATTAGGCAAGGAATACAGTAACCATGAAAAGATTCGCAAACTTCTATGAGCTCTCACAAAGAACTGAATTCCAAAGGCTACAGCAATCATTGAAGGAAACGACCTCTCAATAATGTCTCTGGAAACACTCATAGGTAAGCTACTCACTCACGAGTTAGAACTTCAAGAATTTGAAGATGCTACACCAAAGGAGAAGTCAGAAAAGTTGATCGTACTCAAGGCTCAACATAGAAGAACTGTCGAAGATGATTTTGACGACAGCGACTCTGACTCTGAAGATCAAGCTCTTCTGGTAAGAAAATTCAAGAATTTCATGAGATTTAACAGGAGAACAAAAGATAGCAACAACAACAACGAGGAAGATCATATTTGCTACGGATGTAAGAAGAAAGGACACATGAAGAAAGATTGTCCAACAGCATCATCATCAACAAGAAAAAGCAGCAAATATGACAAAGGCTACCTGAAGAAATCTACATCAAGGAAGTACGCCAACACAAGCATATGGCATAAAAGTGAAGCCAGCGATTCAGAAGACGAACAATCAGATGACGCTACAAATGTATGCTTGATGGCTTGCGATCAGGTAATCACTAATCCTCTATTTGATCCTTATGATGATTTCACCTTTGAGCAACTAGGAGAGGCTTTCAGTGACCTGTTAAATGATTACAGTAAACTGCATAGTAAATATGAATCCTCAAGAAGGTACTCAAAAAGTACAAAGGTGAGATAGGAAGACTTACCAACTAGATGATGTTAGAAATAATGACTCTTTAATTGAGTCTGGTGAGCTTTCATCTATTAAGTTGTTGTTACACGAGACTATTAAGTTATCCGAAGATAAAGACCAAACTATCATCCAGTTAAAGGAAGACCTATCTGAGGAGAGAAAGAGTCTCCAGTATGCACAAGTCAGAATAGAAACACTTACATCTGACTACACTAGATTATATGATACCTCCAAAAAGTTGGAAATTAGTTTAGAAAAATGGCCTGAAGTTGCTACTTCCTATTCTAACACGTGTCAGTTACCGAATCATCGGGACACGCCCAAACCAAACACTGTCAGACCAAACCATACCAAACCTATGCCCAAGAAGACTAATAGGCATGCATTCTTCTATACTAGAAAACCAAAACCTACCAATCATGCACCTCACACAACTTTCAACACTCAACATGCAAAATATCATTATTGTGGCCTCATTGGTCATATATCCTCTGCATGTAGAATCAAAAAGTTAGTAGATTTAATTATTTATGCATGGATATGAAAAACTAACCAGTCAGGACCCTACAAGAAATGGGTACCAAGAGTTTCATTTGCAAATTATTTTGTAGGTGGAACGCCCTTCACATGCTAGGAGCAAATGGATCCTCAACAGCGGTTGCTTATGGTACATGACCGGTGATGCTTCATTATTCACAACACTATCGAAGAAGAATAAAGAAGGATACGTCTCCTTCGGTAATAATTTAATAGGGTACATAATCGGTATCGGTGACATTGGTAAGGCTCCCTATCCTGTGATTAAAGATGTCTATCTAGTTACCAAGTTAAAACATAATATGCTCAGCATAAGCCATTTAGTTGATCATGGTTATGGCATTAACTTCGTCAAAAACAAATGTACTATAGTTGATATTTCAACTGGTAGTACTATCTTTGAAGGTATCAGGGAAGACAATATATATGTTTTCTATCTGTTAGAAGATGCTAACAAAGCAGGTAGATGTTTGATGGCCAAAAGCATTGAGAGTCAATTATGGCATATGAGACTCGGTCATGCAAATATGGATACAATTTTAAGACTATCTACAAAGAAGTTGGTACGCGGCTTACCAGGCATATCTTTCAAGAAGGATACGGTATGTAGTGAATGTGAAAAGAGCAAAGCTACCCGATCCGCATTTAAATCCAAGAACGCTGTAAGTACCACTAGACCTTTACAATTGTTGCAAATGGACTTATTTGGACCAAGTAGAATTGCTAGTCTAGGTGGTAAGTTATATGCATTTGTCATTGTAGATAATTTTTCTATATATATATGGGTATATTTTCTTGAACGCAAGAACGATACATTATCAGAATTCGTCACCTTTTGCAAGAAAGTACAGAATGAAAAAGGGTTCATGATTACTCGTATTCGTAGTAATCATGGCGGCGAATTTGAGAATGCAGAATTCAAGCAATTTTGTGACATACACGGTTATTTGCATGAATTCTCTTGCCCTAGGACTTCACAATAAAATAGAGTTATGGAACATAAGAACAGGATTCTATCTGAAATGGCTAAAGTAATGTTAAACCAGTTTAGTCTACCTAGATACTTTTGGGCTGAAGCTGTCAATACATCGTGCTATATTCTTAATAGGGTTCTAATTCGACCTATATCGAAGAAGACTCCCTATGAACTATGGTTTGATAGAACACCCACTGTTTTATATTTCAAGATTTTTGGTTGTAAATGCTTTTTTCTTAATACTAAAGACAATCTGAGTAAATTTGATGAAAAGGCCGATGAAGGTATATTTTTAGGTTATGCTGCAAAGAGCAAAGGGTACAGAGTCTTCAACAAAAGAACCATGATCATCGAAGAATCAATCAATGTCAAGTTTGATGAGCTAAATCAACACTTAGACGATGACAAAAATAAAAAAGTGATTACACCAAGTACAACTACTTCACAGAAAAATGCAGAACATTCAAGCAAAGAAGCCGGAACCAGCAATCCTGAGGATACGCCAAAAGAGATGAGATTCATGGCAGATCATCCAAAGGACTTGGTAATTGGTGAGATTACCAAGGGTGTAAGTACTCGTTCCTCTAGTAAAGATATAGCTTCTTGTGTTGCTTTTATTTCACAGCTTGAACCGAAAAATATTGAAGAAGCATGTAGTGATAATTTTGGTTAAATGCTATACAAGAAGAATTAAACCAATTCGAACGAAATCAAGTTTGGGAACTTGTTCCCAAGCCCATTGATCATCCGGTCATTGGCACCCGTTGGGTATTCTGAAACAAACTGAACGAGAATGGTTTTGTGACTCGTAATAAGGCTCAACTCGTAGCTCAAGGATACAATCAGGAAGAAGGTATCGACTACGATGAGACTTATGCCTCAGTTGTGAGATTAGAATCCATTCGCATGTTATGTGCATTTGCATGTTTTTATAATTTTAAGTTATTTCAAATGGATGTCAAAAGCGCATTTTTGAATGGTTTTATAAAAGAAAAATTTTATATAACTCAACCTCCCGGTTTTACTGATTTCAAATATCCTGATTATGTTTTCAAATTGAAGAAAGCCTTATACGGTTTGAAACAAGTCCCTCGTGCTTGGTACGATCGTCTAGGCTCTTTTCTACTTTACAACAATTTTTTAAAAGAAAAGGTTGACACTACATTATTTATAAAATCTTTGAATAACAACATTCTTTTGATTCAAGTTTATGTAGATGATATTATTTTTGGATCAACTGATGAATCTCTTTGTCAAGAATTTTCAAAGTGTATAAAGAATGAGTTTATGATGAGGTTGATGGAAGAGCTGAAATTCTTTCTCGGACTGCAAATCAAACAAACCAACAATGGGACGTTCATAAATCAAGCAAAGTACACAAAGGATCTATTAAAGAAGTTCGACCTGGAAGCAGTCAAGCCACTTAGCACACCAATGGAGACTTCAACCAAGCTTGATATTGATGAACAAGGCAAACCCGTCGACATACGTAAGTATCGAGGTATGATCGGTAGCTTACTGTATTTAACTGCTAGTCGACCAGACATTATGTTTAGTATTTGCTTGTGTGTACGTTTTCAAGCCAATCCTAAGAAATCACATCCGTGCGCAGCTAAGCGTATCTTCTGATACCTTAAAGGCACTTCTTCTGTCGGCTTATGGTATCCCAAAACCACGTCATTTTATCTAACCGGTTATTTTGATGTTAATTTTTCCGAATGCAAAGTAGATAGAAAAAGTACCAGCGGCATATGTTATTTCCTAGAAAAAGCTCTAGTCTCTTGGTTTAGCAAAAAGTAAAATTCTGTCGCATTATCAACAACCGAGGCTGAGTATATCGCTACAGGACGTTGTTGTGCACAAATTTTGTGGATAAAACAAACTTTAGAAGACTATGGATTGCATTTTGCATACATACCCATTTTCTGTGATAACACTAGTTCTATTATTTTGACTAAGAATCCAGTATGTCACTCTCGTACTAAGCATATCGAGATTCGACATCACTTTCTTAGAGAATATCAACAAAATGGAGATATAGACCTTGTATACATAGACACACAGAATCAATTGGCTGACATACTCACAAAACCTCTAGCGAAAGATCGTTTTAATTATTTATGTCGAGAATTAGGAATTTTAGATATCAATAATATTAATTAATTTTGTTTTATTAATTAATTTATTCAATACTCAATAACTGTTTTCGAGACAAGCCTAAAAAGAGACTGTCTGTCACCACGACTACTGTCGAAGTGAAGCGGTATTAAGAGTACCCCGGTGAACCTCCGTTAGCTGGGACAGTACTCCTACAACTAATCTGAAATAGATGCTGAGTAAAGAATATTAATTTATAAAATAATATTAATTGTATTATTTAAAATTTAAAATTACTAAACTTTGAATTAAATATTTGAAATGAATTGATGAAAAAGATGTGGCCTCACAAAAAAAAATTTTATATAGCCAGGAGAACCCTTGGCGAATTTGGCCCGAGTTCGGTCCGAATTCGGCCAGAGTTCGGTCCGAATTCGGCCAGAGTTCGGCTGGGTGTATATATATTTCAGTCAGAACTCGAGGCCCCCATCTTCTTCATTCCTTCCAAAACCACATCAACAGTAGCAGCAGCGCCCGAAAACCCTAGTTCTTCTCCACCTTCCTTCTTCCAATCTACGTGGAGATCTTCGTCCAAAATTTGGATTCGTGCGGAGAATCATATTCTCTTCAGCATACCTGATTCTCATAAGGTATAATTTCTTCTCTCCTCCACTTTCAAATTATTAGGGTTTCTAGTTTTTGGGATAAAATGCCTAAGGGATTCAATCCTTTTAAGAGGAAGAAGACCCATGCCAGTGAAGAGGCATCGTCTTCTGATCCGTATACGGGTTCTCTTTTTTCTCCGATCCAATCGGATGACAGTGTATCGGGCGAGTTTTATTTCAAAACTCCCAACCAAGCCTTACTTTGGTATGCCAACTTTATTATGCGTACTATATGTACCAGATCTCCGATCAAATGGACTGTATTTCCTGACCATCGTCCTTACTTTGAGGTATTAAGGTTACATCACTTTGCTACTTTACAATTCCCTATAGCTACTAATGCCATTAGACTATTTTACCGTAATTTCATGTTAGACACTTTTTCTGCGAGAACTTGTGTCGGCGGTATATATATCGAGTTCAATGATGAATTGCTAGCATAAATCCTTGGTCTTCCAAACGAAGGTGCCCCGCTCGATGACATCACTGACTTCGATTTTCCCGAGGGCATGACTCTCGTTAGTTTCAAGAATGAGCTTTGTGCGCCCATACGTGCTCGTCCTGGAAAGTTTAAGGCCAATAACTTGAACTTGTTTAACTACGAATTACATCGCATCATCTATTCCACTCTACTTCCAAAATCTACTTCAGAAGATGATGTCACTGCACTCGAGCTTTCTGCTTTATATCACATTCTTAAGGGGATTCCTTTTTCTGCCCCTAAGACTATCATTCAGATGATGGGTACATGTCGCGGAAGAGACCGTAACTTCTCTTATGCGATGATCATCCCATACATCTTTCAAAGATTTGATATTGATTTATCCACTTGTGCTCTGGACCCTGAGCCCATGTTCCTCAAGCTTTATCGTCGCAGTATTGCCACTGTTCCTCCACCTACTGCACCAGCACCTACTTTACCTGCTACTATAGCATCTGGTCCTCCTCAGTCTTATCCTATGACCTTTGAGGGTATTCACCAGCATCTATCAGATCTGCAAACATTCTTCGTTGATACTTCCAGGGAATATGAGTTCCGTGACGTGACTCGGTTCCAGGCTATTGCCAACTCCTTTGCCGATCTGAGATTTGCACAGACAGGTCACTATGCTAGCTCTCTTCCTAGAGATCCTTCTGTATCTGGCTACCGTATTGATGATGAGGCGGTCCACTCTCTGTTCCAGCCAGGAAACGTATACGATTGGTAGCGTACATCTGGTGCTACTCTACATACTTCTTGAGCTGGCACTTCTAGAGCTGGTCCATCTGGACATGCTGGTACTGCAGCCGATGATGATGAGGATGAGGATGATTTTTAAGTTGTTACTTTTTGAGATTGATAACTTTGTCTTATGTTTACTTGGAAATGCTCCGACATTCCAAGATAGTATCAGTATTCTTTTATTTGGATATGATTTGTGACATTTTCATTGACATGTTTTTATGCCTCAGTTTGGCATATGACTCAGTTTAGTTTATTATTCAGCTTAGCATTTTATTTGTTTCAGCTTTATTATAGCATTATCATTCTTTATGCTTCCATATAAACTGCCTGTGACAAATATCATGCCTATGTTGCTTATATAAACTGCTTGTGACAAATACCATGTCTGTGTTGCTTATATCATATCTGTTTATCTTATTCAGTTTATAATATTTATACCATGCCTGTGTTGAAATAATGTTAGAAATAATGTCTTTATTCATATATATTTTTTGTGTTTCTTCACTGATTGTTACTTATGCATTTATTGCGGAGGAGCTTTCTCTTTTGCAATTATTTTGCTAAGTGACAACGGAAGAGAAATAAGATCTAACATCTTCATGGATACAGGTTATGAACATTTTTTTACACTTTATATCTCAGTATATTCGGTACACTTTTGAATTGATCAAAACTAAGATGTTATATCGGTCAAGGTTTGTCAATTATCAAAATAGGGGAGATTATTGGCACATTGGTCATGGTCAAACCTGATTTTAATAATTGATCAAACTCTGTCTCGATATACGAATCAATTCAGATGTTTACTAACGACGTTTTGGACACTGATCAAAGATGGATATCTACTCAGTTCAAGACCGAAGCAGTTTGTCACTCAAGAATGTATTTCCTTAAAAGCAATGTAATTTTCATTTTATTGAGTCTAGGAATACATTGTACACTAAGTCGTAATGGCAAATAGGCTATTCGAAATTGTCTTTCAAAACTGACCTATCTTTTTAAAATGACCTATGTTTTTGAAAAACATATATTTTACAAAAAGCTTCTGAAGGATTTTTTAAAAAGCCAAAACAATTTTTCACATAATCAACTGACCAAACCCTGACAGAACTCGGCCAGAGTTCGGCCAAGTTGAACGTTATATGAACATTTGATTTTAAACTTGGTCTTCCTTTAGTTACGGTTGGTTACAAAGAGTTCTGTCTGAATTCTGTCTGAATTCTGTCAGAGTTCTGCCTTTAGAAAAACTATAAATAGAGAAGGATTTCGATCATTTCAATACACCAATTCACTTTCATCTCTTCTCTTCTAAAGCCTACGTTTCTTCCAAAGAGTTCTAAAAAGCTTCCATTTTTAAATCCCAAGCCAGTTATAATCCTCTAGTCGATTTGCCAGTGCGGTACGGTCTAGAAGTTTCATATCGATTGTAATAAGAGGCTTGATTGAAGATTGACTCTTCACAATTGAAGTTGGTCGTGTTCTTCGTACAAAGCTCGCTTCTGTAGAAGTTGCAAAGACTTCGTATAAAAACTTGCAGGATTTTTCAATAGTGGATTCAACTGGAAGCTAAAGTTCTTCCAACTGGACTAGTCCTCACAAGAGGGAAACCAGTATAAATCTCTGTGTTTGCATTTTTCTTCTGATTACTCTTTTCATTACTGTTATTTATTTTATGATTATTACTATTTCTGTGATCTAACTGCTAACGAGTTTTTAATTAGCAATATTTTACTGCTTACTCTATTCACCCCCCTCAAGAGTATTCTGCTTTACAATTTCGTTCCTACAAGTTTGTGATAATGTTTATAGACGATATCTTGGTCTATAGCAAGAGTGAGACAGAGCATGAGCAGCATCTCCGAGTAGTCCTTCAGATTCTCAGAGAGCACCAGTTGTACGCAAAGTTCAGTAAGTACGAAATTGTATCTCATACTTAGGTCACATCATCACGAGAGGTGGAGTGGAAGTGGACCACCAGAAGATAGTGGCTATAGAGTCATGGCCAGTACCTAGCACCATCGCAGAAGTTCACAGATTTCTAGGATTGGCCGACTATTACCGGCGATTTGTATCAGATTTTGCTCAGATTTCAGCACCCATGACACAGTTGACCCGTAAGGATGTACAGTTCACTTGGACAACAAAGTGTTAGAGTTCATTCGAAAAGTTAAAGCAAAGATTGATGAGGGCACCCATTCTCATGCTTCCAGATAGGATGGAAGGATTTTCAGTTTATTGTGACGCTTCAGGCAGAGGATTAGGATGCGTCTTAATGCAGCATGTCAAGTTAGTAGATTATACATCACGTTAGCTTCATGATCATGAGAGGAATTACCTAACCCATGACTTGGAGTTAGCAGCGGTGGTTTTTGCACTTAAGCTTTGGAGGCATTACTTATATGGAGATCGGGTAGAGATTTTTACCGACCACAAGAGTCTTACGTATGTGTTTACCCAGAAGGATCTTAACATACATCGAAGAAAGTGGCTAGAGCTATTGGTAGATTATGACATTAACCTACAGTATCATCCTGGGAAGGCCAACGTAGTTGCAGATGCGTTGAGTAGAAGAGCAGAAGCTTATTTTCTAACAGCACAACCCGAATTATTAGCAGATCTTCAGAAAATGGGAATAGAGATTGTTCTTCCTACCAATGTGGCACTGATGGCTAGTATGCAAGTTCATTCCAGTATAGTTGAGAGGATTAAGATAGCACAATCATCAGATTCTAAGCTTCAATGACTTAGGACAGAATGTGAAGTGGGACGAAGAGCAGAGTTATGTATTCACGAAGATGGCATGCTCCGACATGGAATGCGTCTTTGTGTACCCAGTGGTGACATCAGACAGAAGATCATGGCAGAGGCTCACAGTTCACAGTATTTAATTCATCCTAGTGGCACGAAGATGTATCGTGATATCCGTCAGTATTTTTCGTAGAATGGCATAAAGAGGAAGATAGCTCGGTTTGTCTCTCGTTTAGTTTGCCAACAAGTTAAAGTTGAACATCAGAGACCAGCTGGACTTCTTCAACCTTTACCGATCCCAGAATAGAAATAAGAGCATATTACCATGGATTTTATAACTGGGTTACCTAAATCCCCAGCTGGAAGAGATGCTATTTGGGTTATAGTTGACCGACTTACCAATGTAGCTCATTTTCTCCCTTTCAGGATTGGTCAGTCGACGGATCAGCTAGAAGAGATGTACCTCAGGCATATATTTAGATTGCATGGAGTGCCAGTCAGTATCGTATCAGATAGAGAATCAAGATTTACGTTGCACTTTTGGCAGAGACTTCAAAAGAGTTTGGAAACTCATCTCAAGTTTAGTTCAGCTTATCATCCGCAGACAGATGGTCAGTCAGAGCGCACGATTCAAACTCTTAAAGATATGTTACGATCTTGTACACTTGACTTCGGTGGTTCATGGAAAGATCTCCTGCACTTGGTAGAGTTCTCCTATAATAATAGTTTTTAGGCCAGTATCCAGATGGCACCGTTTGAGGCACTGTATGGCAGGAAGTGCAGATCACCTTTAGCCTGGGATGATCTAGGCGAGAGGCAAATGCTTGGTCCAGAGATGGTTACGCAGACTATTGAGGTGGTCAGACAAGTCAGAGATCATCTTCGAGTTGTACAAGATCAGCAGTACCATTGGACCGATTCTTATCGACGTCCTCTTGAGTTTTCTATCAGCGACCACGTATTCTTTAGGATCTCGCCTACCTGTAGCATCATTTGATTCGGCATGCGGAAAAATCTTAGTCCTAGGTATATAGGGCCGTTTGATATTCTCGAGCGAGTAGAAGATGTGTCCTATCGTCTCGCTCTTCCGTCGTCGTTACATGAGGTACATGATGTATTCCATGTATCCCACCGGTATATCCCGGATCTAAGCCATATCCTTGATCATTCAGAATTGGTTGTTGGTACCAACCTTTCGTATGAGGAAAGGCCCATGGACCAAAGGGAGAAGATACTCAAGAATAAGACTATTAGTTTAGTCTGTGTTGCTTGGGGTCATCACTCTTTGGGTGAGTCAACATGGGAACATGAGGATGATCCGATCACGATATCCATACTTGTTTGACTCATAAGGTATAATGTCTTTCTTATGCCTTGCTCTTTTAACTCCTTGCTTGCATGAATGATTACTTGATTAACTGCTAGTCATAGATTGCCTGTGATTAGTATAGCTTGCCCCGACACCTCTAGCCTCTTGATTAAATTCCGAGGGCATAATTCTTTTAAGGTGGGTAGAGTTGTCACTCTAGTTTTTCGTTATACGTATTTTTAGTATACGTGTACAAATTTTTTGAACTTTTGTCAGGTGACCCGTAGTTAGACTTGTCTTGCTTAGCTTAGCCATTGTTTAATCTTGACTTGATTTGGATCAACTTGGCTTGGCTTGATTTGTTTTGGTTTGAGATGAGAAGGGTTTGTATATAAACCAACTTCTTCTCTCTCCTCCATTATTTCTCATTAACTCTTCTTCTTCTCTATTACTCCTCCCACCTACCAAGCCCTAGGCAAGTGCAACTTGCTTCATAATGGATCTCAAGTTTTATTACTCTATTCTCTTCCTTGCATGATTCTAAGTCTCTTTAGAACTTGGCATTTTTGGTTTTGATGGATGGATTTTTATAGATCTAAGTTTTAATCTTTTCTTGTTTTTCTTGGTTTTGATCTATTAAAGCTTGGTATTTCCTAAAACCAGTCATCCCAGGCTGTAGGAAATCTTGTTCTACCCAGTTTAGACCTAGTCCTGATTCCGACTTGTTTTGAGAAAGTTATAACATTTTGAAGTTCATGGGTTCCTTGAGCTGCTCTCGGTCTGGTTGGAGAAGATGAGAAGAGCGTGCGCACTCTTTAGCGCCATGCTATCTCGTTACGTACGTGCTCCTTAGCGCCATGCTATCCTGGTCGCGCGCTCTTTAGCGCAACGCCCCTCTGTCCTGGAACCACCTGGCCCAGCGCCACTTGGCCCAGCACCCCCCTTCGTGCTTCTGGCCGAGTGCCACCTAGCTCCACGCGCCACTCTCGTCATGCGCCATTCTCGCCGCACGCCATTCTCGTCATGTGCTCTAATCGTTGTGTGCCTTATGACCGGTGTATCACCATGTTTTGTTATATGTATGTACCCTGAGCTTTGACCCGACCTGAGCATGACCTGACTTGGCTGTAACACAAACTTGACTTGGACATGAGCCCTGACTTGGACTTAAACATGATAATTCTTGGCTATAATCAGACCTTGTCATGAACACGATATGATAATATGAATCCGTCTTGATAATTTTTGATAGTAGCCTATCGAGGCGCACTCTTGATAAGTAACAAGTAAACTTGATATGGCATGAATAATAAGTAAACTTGATATAACAAGTAACTTGACACGACATGTATAATCTTGAAATGTTGTTGCGATAGCTACCCTGACTTACTAAGTAACTCTTGTCTTGACACCGTGGTTGATTCTCTTGATTGTGCCAGTACAAGCTACCTGTCTCTTCTTGCATCACGTTTAGGACCTGGATTCTTAGTTACCACGGCCAGGAATTCATAGTGAATCTGACTAGGTTAATAACTAGATTGATCAAGTAGTCCATATAGAGAGATTTTTCCATTTACAGGCGATCTCGTTATCCCGGTCACACTTGAGGGACTTGTAGCCTGCCAATAAGTAGAGCACATTTCCAGCTCACTGTCATGTGGGGCACTTCTTGAAAACATAAGTACTGAAAGTACACCAGTAATCTTGATAACTCTTGTAACTCTTGTAAATCACCTCGCTTGGATAACCTGGATAGTCTACAGGACTTGTAACTGTGGGAACATCTTATTGCATCTTGCTAGTAACTAGGCCTGTGATAACCCTAGTTAGATAATGATAGCAAGCCGTAGGACTTGATCGGAAATGCATGAATGCTTGTCTCGTGATTAGCATGGGAATTATATTCCATCTTTTGTTTTTCTAATACAAGCTATCATTTTATTCTAATCATGTCTTCATATTACTTAATCAGGTTCATTTATGTATTCTTCTATTTAATTATTTGCTGGTATTAGTTTCTTAATGAAGCCTCCCTTGTGGCACTTGCTCTTCTGGGTTCTGACCCAGCTGGATTTGTATGGCCAAATTTGGAGTAGCACCCGAGGACCTACCTGTCTTCCAGCCAGATGGTGAACATCAGACGTAATCCTGGAAACGAGTGGGTTCCTTATTTTGCTCTTCCACTCTATTATAAATTATTATTTTGAGGCGTTTAGCTGCCGAGCAAGTGTTAGCTGGTGTTAAAACTTAATTTCTGTTTGCCTAAGGGCTGTAACATGATTGACAAATCTAGGGTTGATCATGTATGACTTAACTCTTGCTAGTCTCGTATTTTATATGACTAGCTTTATGATCATCTTTATATGTAATGTTTGGGATGCCTTACTTTGTATGTCTGATGATCTTACATCTTGTACATTATTTGCTTGCTTGAGATTGAGACATTAGGCTTGTTCTTGACCATAGAGACTGATGGATTATAGTTTAACCTTCATGCATCTAGACAGTCGTAACCGTATTGTGAGGTAGGTTGCACTTCAATGTACGTAGCCGGCCGTGTCTGTCCCACGCTTTCCAGTATTCTGGTTCTGGGGCGTGACAGTACTGGATACGAATGTACTGACATATAACATGCAGAATTGTTATACACCTCAGTGCATTGATACGGATGCACCTCAGTGCTCAGGCAAGAAATTGTACCACAGTATACACATGGAATTGTATCAACACATATATACAGGTAGTCAAGTCAGGAACATAGTCAAGTCACCTAGTAAAAATAATAAACTCTAATTAAAGGCTAAATTCAACCTTATGTGTATGGTCACATAGGTCGCTTGGGCGATATAGGCGTATGGGACACATGAGCACATAATCAGGTCAGACGCATGAGTCTCATAGGCGCCTGGGTCTGGAAATATATTCATCCAGGAAATACAATAAAACCAATACAGTTCAGCAAATAGGCACATGGTTCAATCATGCATGTGAGTAGTCATGCGCATGAACGGTTCTGGTCCGGAGGGTACATCTAGGCGCATATGCATATCCAGGCATATGAGCAATCAGGCGCGTGAGTATACCCAGACGCATAAGCAACGGGCGCATGACAAGGCCAGGCGCAAGCCAACCTGGTGCATGATATGGACATGCACATGGCATAGACATGCGCATGTCAACCTATCTCATGACAGTACAGCATACCGCACCTTGGCACATGGATAGTCATGCTCACGGCAGACTGGCACATGACACCAAAGGGCGCACTGCAGACAAGCATGCGCCTAAAGCATACGCGCATAGGAAGCCTATGCGCGCAGCACGCATGTTGTCGAAAGATGATGTGGCGAGGACTTCTTAGTGCATGACCTCCTGCGCACATGAGGGTCATCTTCCTAAAATAGCAAGTTCAGCCATGGAAGTTTTAAAAACTTCCAATGGCCATAACTTGTGTTCTAGGACTCAAAATTTGATGAAATAAAAGCCAAAATTATATAAAACCAAGTTCTCTACCACATGGAACAACTAGTTTTCAAAAATAATAACTTTTTATATATCAAAATCAAGAAAACCCAAAAGCCCAACTTTAGAAACTTAGATCTATGCCAAAATATTTATCAAATCTGAAAACACCAAGTACTAAACATATAAAGAATATAAATATGCATATTATGGAACTAAAATAAGTAAAGGAATCAAGAAAATAATTAGAGCAAGTGGTCTCTCCATTTTATGCAAGAAATACTTGTCTAGGTGGTTGGGGAAAGGAAAATGAAAGGTGAAAATGAGGAGAGAGAGAGAGAGAAGGGAAGAGAATATATATGGGATGGGGGTGGGGTGGGATGGTTTCACTAAACCCTAACCCTGTCATGCCTAATCCAAGTCTACATGTCATGTTACATGTGAGGACCCTAATTTTTAGAAATTATTATTTTTATTTATTTTATAGTATTTCTATTTATTAGGTTATATTGTATATCTAATTAGGATTATATATGTACTTTTCATGTCTTTTATTTTTGGAGAATAAGACATGCTCATCTCTCGAAACGCCCTTCATGATTTTTGTAGTAGATAGGATGACCTTCAATTTAATATATCATGTCCCATCCAAACTTGTCCCCTAACATTCTTTTGACTTCACACAACTTTGGGTCAATTTAGACCATTTGATTATTTACCGTAATTCTAGACCTAACTTCCAACTTGAGTACATGACTCGACATTGATCAAAACCATTTGACCTAATATATGCTTTTGATCTATTTTGAGCCTACAATACAAATGCCAAGGGTGTGCCACTTAATCGAGTCCCCATGTGCTATTTATTTAGGAATAGCACAGGAGACTCATTTGTTGACTTTTTCGAGTTTGGTTTGACTAGAAAATGTGTTTGGATCCTAACCTAACCAACCCCACTTGATAGAGCCATGTTAGGTTTCCATGACTTAGTAGAATTATTTTGAATTTATTTTGGAAGGTTACACATCCAAATAGATTTAAATACCATTTTATGTATATATGATTATATTTATAATAGCCTAATACTATATATATAAATATGGTCTTAGTCATGGTTGAGCTTGGATATGCAAGACGACTAGAAAGCATGGCATGCCTAGTGTAGTCGGGTGCTTTAACGAGCGTAATAGCCATGTTAGGAATGCCATGGTGATATTTTGGTCTTTTGCATGTTAACCATTCAAGTTGTGTCACAAGTCATACTTTTATTTAATTTAATTAGTTAATAAAGCTTTTATGACTTTTTAATGGACCCGGCTTGCACCAAACCTTCCCAAACCTCTCCCAAGCCAAACCCAAATCTATGTAGGCATGTTGGGCATTAAAATAAATTAATAATCATATGTATTTAATATTTATTCAGATTTGGATTGTATTTATATATAGAAATCTAATTAGCCCATATTAGGAAATAGTTTATTTAAATCCTCAATCAATCAATTAGTCAACTCATCAAATAACCAAAAAAAACTAAGTAGACCCCACCCTATAATATTCGGCCAAGCACTTCCCCCCTGGCCGAATATCTCATTAGGAATTAGGATTCCTACTCTTTTCCATATATGCAACCCAAAAGGCCCATATATGTATATCACCTTAACCCAAACCCTAACCCTAACTTAATTCTTCCCTTCCTCTTCCTATTCCTCCTCCATAGACGACCAACCCCCTCTCCTTCTCCAAATTTTGGCAGCAACTCCTCCATCCAAATCCATTATCTTCATCCCCTCCATCATACAATTCTTTCTTCTCCATAAAGCCTTCTTTCAACTTTCTTTCATCCAAACTCGACCAAACAAACCCTAAAAACTCTATCTTCTCCTTCCAACTATCTAGAACCATTTCTAACTCCTACAAACTCATCAAGAGAGGATTATCAAGCAAGGATAGCAATAAATGTGGGAGCTTTGGCAAGGAGAAGCCTCCACAACCCAACTAGCAAGGACTTTTGGTAAGAAACCCTAATTTTTTATCTCAAACCTATGCTATAATTCTGTAGAAATTATATTATTAAATCTATTACAATAGTATTTTGGTACCTTTTGTTATGTATTTTCACCCATAAAAGTTTTATGATTTATAGTCGTAATATTCATGCTTTGGTAGGATCAAATTTAACCCCGTTGTGAAAGAACTATAAATTATTGGTGGTTATTTTTGAAAATGAATTTTATGTGTGTTAATATATATACATTAGGATTTTTAAGTATTTTTCAACGAATTTGGCAACTTAAATCTGGTCGGGAAAATTAGGGGTCAAAACTAGCTATTTTTGGGTAATTTACTGACCTAGAATATTATAAATTAGTAGCACCACTTAACTCTTTTATTCATGTCTTAATTATGAGATATAATTTACTTTAAATTCTGTATAAAATATATTTTTGGGTATTTTAGCTATTTTGAGTAATTGGCCATGTTCAAGACGAGTTTCGGGTAGACTAGCTGACGTAGTAGTCAACTAGTCACATAATTATTTATAAATTGTAATTCTGGAATTTCAGAGTTAATACTGTAGAAAATAGTTCTAAATGTTATTTTTAGGAATTTTTATCATTTTTAACTGTGTTATTGACGTGGGGTCATAACCGATTAATTGGAAATCGAAAATCCTAAACTGTGTTCTGAGGTCTCGTTGGACACGTATGTATGTCATACAACTTCAGTAGTCCTACGAGATATTTGAATATAGTTAAAGTAGTTTAAAACATTAATAGTTAATTAAGTTTTGTTTAAGTTTCATAAGTAGTTAAATAAATTATTTAGGAGCATTGGATTCCGGAGGCATGGACACGGAAGCGAAACTTCATCCTCACATCACGGAACCAGGCAAGTACACCTTGCCAAAATTTATAGTACTTACATGCTTTTTCTATAATTCCATTCTTTTATGTCTCACTTGGTACATATTTCTCTCCTGCTTCATATCATGGGTACTTCCTAGGTTTACGTGCACATGGATTATTACTCTTTCTTTTCTCATGTTACTAGCCATATTTTTCTATCGTATTCATGTCTAGTGATAGTATTGCTTAGCCTCTGTCGTGTCCCTTTCACATGATTGAGCTGGACTTGACTTGTTGACTTGACTTGCCTTGACTTGACTCGTAGATCTAGGTGAGGACCTTGTGATAGACGATGACTATACTTGACTACTCTCTTTTGTAAGGCCCCACTGAGATACGATAGAGACTTACTATAGGTTGTGAGCCCCCACTGAGCTGTGATCTATAGGGTCGTGAGTCCCCATTGAGCTGCAGTTTATCTCGATTTACTCTTAGTTATATTTATCAACACGATTCTCGACGGCATGCCACTTCCTTAGATATTTCATTCTTATACTATCCTGCAGTCTTTACTTCTTTTATTATTCTATATCCTTCCTCGCATGTTATTTACTGTACAGTAGGCATGTATATTATGTGTATTGTTAGTCCCCTGAGGACCTGCTTTTCTCCATGTTATAGCCGAGCTGGTATAATCGATGGATGGTTATGATTTGCGTCTGTAGGATTCAGGTATCGTTGGTACATGGTTTCATATTATTATTCTCTCGTGCTGCATATTTTTTATCTTAACATATTTTTGCTTATTAGTCTACTTTATTAGACTCGTATTTCCTTCCGAGTCTATTCGGACATGTATGCTAGTGGGCTGCAGACCACGAACCATATTGTTTATTCTTGATATTTTATTATTTTATGTGGATTGAGATTAGTTTTGACTTGCCATGTTTAGACCTAATGCCATAGTCCATACAGCTTATACGTATTTGAGCGGGGCTGGAGTCCTCTCGATGCGTAGCTGGTATGTATACGTATCCTGGTCCTGTACGTATTTCGGGACTGGGGCGTTACATGTTTTTGTGGTGGCCCTTGCAGGTCGAGTTAGCCGTTTCGGTTACGTTACTCTACCGAGCGGGCCTGCGACCTGATTAAAACCTTAGGAATCTCAATCCACAACTGCCTTGACAAATCTTTTAGAAATTTCTCTACCACCCTTAAACTTCATATTTACTCTCGATTACTCTTCCTTTGCTTTATCGTATCGTTTCTTCTCGTCCCTTCCTATTTTGGAGTGATCAATAATCTACTATATAGAATTTATCAAAAAATTTGGTTATAGTGTAAGTTAGTTTGCTTATTGTATTTTGATTTCTTGATAGATAAGGGGGATTAGAGATGCTATATGCCATAGGGCATCATGTGTTTGATAAAATAGTTTGACCAAAGGTGGGTAGACGTTCTAGAAATAGCTAAAAGATCATACTAGATTACGCCTTTATAGTAGTCGCTTGTTGATCAAGAATAGAGTGGTAGTTTTTAGTGTAAAGACAGACCCTCTATAAGAAGAATATAGACATAGCCTAAACCACCCATTTACTATTATGTCTTATCATTTGTACAATTAGGATTTGGCCGAATGATATGTATAACTTAGCTTGGTAAGGAAAAAAAATGAGATTTTACGATAATATATTGCAAAACAAAACAGTTTAGGATCAATTATTATGTGGGTTATTAGGAGACACCGTGTAGTGACCTAGCGTATCCCTTGAACTATTCCTAGTTATGCTAGCACGGTTCTACGTTAGTGAGCCTTATTTTAATTTTGAGGGCAAAATTCTTTTAAGGTGGGTAGATTGTGAGGACCCTAATTTTTGGAAATTATTT
>JANAVB010012599.1:10294240-10549240 GCA_029216955.1 Iris pallida
TTTGGTTTACCCAATTTCGATACGGGGAAATTTGTCATAAAAAATTGATTAATTTTATTGTACTCTCAGAATATACCAAAACTTTTGAAAATCTAGGGCTTCGAGACTTTTTAGAGACTACGAGCCAATCTATAAAAATGTTGTACAGATGTTTTATTGCAATTTGTGAGAACCAGACGACAACATTTATTCCTGTATCAGTAGAAAAGAACTTGAATTTAACTTGAAAGACTTAAGTGAGTATTTTCATATGTGTGAGACTCGTCTCACTGTATCAGTATGTATATACGGATACGTATTTTTGTACTGTATTTTGTATTTTCCTGATTTTCGGAATGCTTTAAAAATTTTCCCAACATATAGATTTTTTCCTTGACCGACATATCGCCATTATACCATTGTATGTCGACGGCATGCCTGTCACTTTCATTTTTTGTTATACGTATTTTCAGTGTACGTATACGGAATTCTGGCCTTTATCAGGAGACATGTATTTTGACTTGTCTTTATTAGCCTTGCTTGGTTTGATTTTGACTTGGTTTAATTTGGTTCGGTTCAACTTGGTATAGGGCTTGGTTTGGTTGAGGTGAGTTTGAGATGGAAAGGTTTGTATAAAACCCAACTCCTCTCTCTCTCCTTTATTATTTTCATTCTCTTCATCTTCTTCCTCCAACCTAAGGCAAGTACATCTTGTCAAATGTTGGACAAATGTTATTTTGTTTGTTCTAAACTATTCCTTAAATGATTCTAAGCATCTTTAGAACTTAGCATTTTTCATTTTGGTGGATAAGTTTTTGTAGATCTAAGTTTATAGCCTTTTCGGTTTTCTTGGGTTTTCATCTACTAAACTTTATTATTTTCAAGTTTTGATTGTTCCATGTTGTAGAGGATTCAATTTTACCCAAAATGGACCTTTGAAAAGTTTAATTTCAACTTATTTTGAGGTAATTATGGCCAAAAGCATTTTTGGCCATTTCTATGTTCATCTGTACTAATTTTGGCAGGGACGATGAATAGTATCGCATGAATAGTACCGCAGCCGCATGGATGAATAGTGCTGCATGAATAGTACCGCAGCCGCATGGACGAATAGTGCCGCAGCCGTAGGAATAAATAGTGCCGCATGAATAGTACCGCAGCCGCATGGATAAATAGTTCCGTAGCCGCATGAATGAATAGTACCGCATAAATAGTGCTGCAGTCGCAGGAATAAATAGTGTCGCATGAATAGTGTCACAGCCGCATGGATGAATAGTGCCACATCCGCATGGATGAATAGTGCCGCATGAATAGTACCGCAGCCGCATGGATGAATAGTGCCATAACCGCATGAATGAATAGTGCCACATGAATAGTATCACGACACGACTCGTCGAATTGGTCGCCATCGCCTTGACTCGACATAAATCGATCCCCACGGGTCGGGACGTGATGTCGTACAAGTCTTTATTGGACTTGCACAAGGCAAGGATGTGCAATTGGAAATTCCTTTTGACTCGACGCGTTAAAATTAAACAGTGCAGAGAGTTGAAGACATAGCATAGGAAGAAATTTAGCTTTTCATTTATAAGCTTGCAAAGTATGTGCAAGGTCATTTTTACATTACATATGCTGTTGCGGCTACATCTTGAAACACAAAAGAAAAACTCTCGACAAGCTTGCCCTGAAATAATCCTTGTCGTTCCATACATTCACGCCCCTTTATACATTTGAACAAAGCCTTCGATCTGAGTTGGGCTTCAAAATACTTCAAAATAGGAGAGCTTCGTGCCGCCTCCCGTTCTTCAGCTTCAGGTCTAGTCTCGAGCTCCCGCAGCGCGCTCGTTACCTAGGGAGTTGGGGGTTAGCACACTTGCTAGTGGATGGGACGAACCCACTCGTCTAAACCGACTTTGCTTATTAAGGATTCTAGCATACGAAGTGATCTTTCTATTTAGAACTATATGAATTGCAGTTCATATCGAAGGCACATTTTAAACGATAACACATAACCAATTTTTAAGCATTCTTACCACGGCTGTGCTCCTTTCCTGCACGAAATATACCTGATACTTACCACCTACAGAAGACAATAGGTGAGCATGCAATCTATCCTATATATTGTCATTGGTGATATCGACACCATGAAGGACGATTACGTAGCCTTGCGACGCGCCCTCCAGTCCAGGTAGCGAGCCTAACTGGAGGTCTCGCAATGCCTCGCACCGAAGCACGATTTCCATAATTTTCTCCTAGGTCGATTCGGTCCCAGGGCCCCGGGTACCGTCTCGAGGAAAGCTCAACTTGTGCACAAGTCGTCCTTGACCATGCGAATGTATGAACAGTTTAATATGTATGAAGTAAATTGCATAGCGTAACGTTATCAAATCACATAATCATTCCTACTCGTGCAAGGGTCCTTTTTCCCGTAACCGTACGTTCTGATTTAGCATCCCGTAGGCACCAAATTCTCCGAGGCATGATGTACCGCAACCAAGGTTTTCATCGTTGTGTTTTGCATGGCATGAAATATATTCTATCTCTTTCTTAGAACTTTATCTTTTCTCTACTTAGTGTGAACTTATAGATTCAGAGTTAACATCTCTAGGTTGATATATTATCCCGAGCTCCTGATCTTCGTAGCGAGCATACATCCCGTTAGCATCATCGATTTGAACGTGAACTTCAAAAATTTAGTTGGCGAGAAGGAGTAGAAAAGAAGGGGCCGAAGAACCACCCACCGAGGGAGATTGCGCCGAGAGTAGGAGAACGCTTCGCGACGGTCAAGCATCAGTTACACAAACTCCTGCAATGGCACGAGCATCGAATTAGAACCCTTTCTTCAATCCTTCCTTCGAAATTCCCAAAGACGCATTCAAAAATCGACGCGAAAGCACACTATCAAATGCACGCAACAATTCGTTCAGAAAGCCAAGAAAACTAATAAAACCAACGGCAGACGGGTTACGTCGCTCTCTTTAGAGTTCCTTCGCCAAGATGCCGCCTACCGCATCTAGGACTTATTCCAACAGTAGTCGATCCATTAGTTGGAACGGTACTCATATCACTCGTCCAAATCGATTTTATTGATCCCATGGTTTTTGTATACCAAACTCGTCGCCGAATCAGACTAGCCATCTATGTTTCCGACCATGTCTGACTTGGCACGAGCCTATTACATAGTGCTTCATCCCAACGGGAGAAGGGCACTACATAATATACCACTAAGAAAAAGTTTCGTCCCGAAACTTAAGAACAAGGGTCTGACCTTCGTCGGCGAAAAGTGAAGGGTACTTCTCCTTCAACTTCGCCTCTATCTCCCACGTCGACTCCTCAACGGAATGGTTGCGCCAGAGTACACGAACCAAGGACATCGATCGGCTCCGTAGGATCTTTTCTTTACGGTCCAAGATTTGCACGGGTTCCTCCGGGTATGATAGATGGCGTGCAGCTCCAACTAATCGAAACTAACCACATGACTTGGGTCATGCACGTACTTTCGAAGTTAGGAGACATGGAAGACATCGTGCACTTCGGCCAGGGCAGGAGGTAGCATGATCCGATAAGTAACGGTCGCCACTCTTTCGAGGATCTCGAAGGGCCCTACGAATCTCGGACTCAGTTTGCCTTTTACCCCGAATCGCATAACGCCCCCCATCGGCGTCACCTTCAGAAACACATTGTCCCCAACCGAGAACTCTAACGATCGTCGACGAGTATCTGCATAACTCTTTTGTCGACTCTGAGCAATACGGAGCCGATCTCGAATCATGCGGACCTTCTCGACGGCTTATTCGACTAGTTCCGGCCCGAGCGCCTGTCGCTCCCCGACTTCGTCCCAGCAAATTGGAGATCGGCACTTCCTCCCGTAAAGCGCCTCGTAGGGAGCCATTTGGATGCTCGATTGATAACTATTGTTGTATGCGAACTCCGTGAGCGGCAAGTGTGTGTCCCAACTAGTCTTCAAATCTATCGCACACCGACGTAACATATCCTCCAGGATCTGATTCACTCTTTCTGTCTGGCCGTCGGTTTGCGGGTGGTACGCGGAGCTAAGGTTCAACTTAGTGCCCAGCGCCACCTGTAGACTCGTCCAGAAACGTGATAAGAATCGCCCGTCTCTGTCCGAAATGATTATGGCAGGTACCCCGTACAGTCTGACGATCTCGTTGATATAAATCTGAGCTAACCGGTCAATGCTCCATGATGCTTTAATAGCGATGAAATGAGCGGATTTGGTCAAACGATCGACAATGACCCAAATCGCATCATTCCCCTGCGACGTCTTCGGAAGGCCCATGATAAAATCCATAGAGATGTCATTCCACTTCCATACTGGAATGTCTAGGTTTTGTAGCTTCCCGCCTGGTCTTTGATGCTCGGCCTTCACCTGCTGACAGGCCATGCACTATGATACAAACGTTGCCACATCCTTCGTCATGCCGTGCCACCAAAAGGTCGTGTGCAGGTCCTTATACATTTTGGTACTCCCGGGGTGCAACGAGTACTTCGCATAATGGGCCTCCGTCAGAATCTCCTTTCTAAGTTCAGCATGGTCCGACACGCATATCCTCCCTTTCATCCGCGTCATTCCGCCCTCGTCTACTACAAAGTCGGTCGCCTTTCCCGTCGAAATCAGCTCGCACATCTTCTTCAGGAATGGGTCGTCCTCCTGTGCGGTCCTTATCTTGTTGTGCAAGCTCAACTCAAGGTGCAATTGAGCCAATCGTGCTCTATGGTAACGGATTTAGAGTTCGATACCCATCTCTGCCAAGTCTTGCTGTATGTTACGGTTGATAGACAAGCACCCAGCGAACATTCTACTCAGAGCGTCCGCTACGACATTTCCCTTACCTGGCGTGTACTCGATAGTCAAATCGTAGCCTTTAATGATTTTGAGCCAACGCCGCTGTCGTAAGTTCAGGTCCCGTTGAGTGAAGATGTATTTGAGGCTCTTATGGTCCGTATAGATGCTGCAAGCTACACCATAAAGATAGTGCCGCCATAGCTTCAACGTGAACACAATGGCCTCTAACTCAAGATCATGCGTAGGATAATTCTTCTTATGTTGCTTCAATTATCTCGAAGCAATTGAAATCACCTTATCCCTTTGCATAAGCACGCATCCCAAACCAGTCTGCGATGCATCGCTAAATATTTAAAACCCTTCTGGCCCGTCCGGAAGTGCAAGGATCGGCGCTGAGATGAGCCGTTTCTTCAACTCTTGAAAGCTCTATTCGTAGGCGTCGTTCCACTCGAATGCGACTCCCTTCTGGGTGAGGCGAGTCAGAGGCGATGCAATTTTGGCCAAATCTTTCACAAATCTACGGTAGTAGCCTGCCAAGCCGAGGAAACTTCGGATGTCGCCAGCTGAGGTAGGCCGCTTCCATTCGACTATTGCTTCAATCTTCTTTGGATCCACCGTAACGCCTTCAGCTGAGACGACGTGTCCAAGGAACGTCACGCTGCTCATCCAGAACTCGTACTTGCTTAGCTTGGCATAAAGTTGGTCTTCACGCAGAGTCTGTAGCACCATCTTCAAGTGTTCCACGTGCTCGTCCTTGCTCTTCGAATATATGAGAATGTCATCGATGAATACGACGACAAATTTGTCTATGAACGGTCGGAACACCCGGTTCATTAGATCCATGAACGCGGCAGGAGCGTTAGCCAAGCCGAAGGGCATGACTAGAAATTCATAGTGACCATATCGAGTTCGAAAGGCGGACTTCGGCACGTCCTCGTACTTGATCTTCAATTGATGGAAGCCTGAGCAAAGATCAATCTTGGAAAATACCGTCGCCCCTTGCAGCTGGTCAAACAAATCGTCTATCCTCGGTAACGGGTACTTGTTTCGTACCGTGGCTTTGTTGAGTTCCCGATAATCGATACACAGTCGCATCGATCCATCCTTCTTTCTTACAAACAACACTTGGGCACCCCAGGGGAAGACACTAGGGCGAATATATCCGCGATCTAGCAGCTCTTGTAGTTGTTCTTTCAGTTCCTTCAGCTCTGTCGACGCCATTCGATAAGGTGCTTTGGATATCGGTCGAGTGTCCGGGAAGGTATCGATGCTGAATTCTATCTCTCGGTCCGGCAGCATCCCTGGCAACTCGTTTGGGAACACATCAGGAAATTCTGCCACAACTTTAGTCTGGGCCGTGCTTGCAATCTCCGTTCTCGTGTCTCGAACTGATGCTAGGTACCCGCTGCACCCATAATGCAACATACGCCTTGTCGAAATCGCAGATATCATCATTGCTGCCTTTGACGCTGCTCCGCACGAATAGGAGAACTCGGTTTCGCCCGGAAGGCAGAACATGACTCTCTTCTCCGCGCACTCGATCGTTGCGTGGCATGCACCCAACCAATCCATGCCGAGGATTATATCGTACTCCTTGACGTCGAGGACGATAACTTCCAAGGATAGATTCTTCCCTCCGATGCAAATGTAACCATCCGTACAAATTTGAGTGGCAGACATATCTACTCCTGATGGAGTGTTAATACTAAGATTCATATCTAAAAGTTGCATAGGTAGTTCATTCTCCTTTACAAAGTCGGCGGATATAAAACTATGTGTAGCACCCGGATCGAATAATACTCTAGCAGGCATATTTTTATAGAGTAGTATACCTGTCATGACAGTGTCGGACGCAAAAGCTTCGTCCCGAGTCAGTGCGTAAACTCGACCTTGTGCCCCTTGACAATTTTGTGGGTTCACGAGCACCGCGTTTGCGCCATGGGCGGGAGGCGCCCTGTTCTGGTTCTGGCTCTGGACGTCCCTTGGTGGATGTTGGTTCGCCCTCCCCATGCAACAATCTGCTGCCTTGTGACCTAGCTGGCCACACTTGAAGCATCTCCCTCGGCAATCGACCGCCAGATGTCCCATCTTGCCACAGCGATGGCACCGTACTCCTGGGTGAGGCCCCCGATACTCGGACGTGTTCTGGCACTTTGGCGCACCAGATCCTTCCGTATCGTGAGGACGCTTGTTGATGTTGTTGCGGATGCTTGATCCGCCCTTCTGCGAAGCTCGACCGAAGATCCACTCGCTATCAAGGGCGGCGTTATATGATTCCCTTTAAGTCTGGCATCTCTGGTTCATGACGTCCCGACGCAAATCATCATTCAGGCCTTGCCGGAAGCGCTCGCACCACGCCTCTGTGTTCGGCAGAAAGGCTCCGACAAACTTCGAAGGTTCATGAACTTTGCAAGCTTTACGAACTTCGCATCGTAGTCTTCAATGGACATGTTTTTTTGCTTCAAGGACATGAATTCCTCTTCCTTCTGTCGACGAAGGGTACGAGGAATGTATTGCTCGAGGAAGGCCAGTTTGAACGTCTTCCACGAGAACTTGGCATTGGGGTTGGCCTCTTGGAGTTCCTGTTTCTTTGCCTCCCCCCAGTCGTAGGCCCTCAAGTTGAGCTACAACGCTGCGTACCCGACACTCTTGGACCCCTTGATGCTGAGGAGATTGAACAGACCCTCAATCTTCACTAGCCACCCCATGACTTCGTCAGGCTCTGCTCGACCGTTGAATTCAGGCGGGTTCCTCTTTTTGAACTTGGTCATCTTGAGCAGGGAAGAGGAAGACACATGTTTTATCTTTACGGGTTGCACTTATTCTTCTGACATGACGGTCGTCGAGTTCTGTTGGGTCGCTATGGTGCTCACGATCCGAGTCAGGGCCTCCATTTGCTTTTGTTGGGCGCTGATTTGGGCCTGGATCTGTTCTTGCAGCTGTCGTTGCTGCTTCTTCGACTGGTGTTGTTGGAGTTCCATGAGGCGTAGTAGTCGCTCCATGGCAGATTCGCTAGGCGTCGCGCCTTCGGTGTTATCCGTACTAATCAATGTGGCGTTGACAGCAGGGACACCTAGTCTTTTCGACATTCCTACAAAATTGAGCAAACCCGTTAGTATTCTCAAAATATCTACGGGCTTATATGTATGGAACGATTATTTCAGGCCGCATATGTCAAAAAGCATAGTTTTTGAAAAATCGCAACGGCATCATCTAAAAGAAAGTATTTTGAAAGTTCTGAGGTGTTAACCGTGCTCTGATACCAACTTGTCACGTCCTGACTCGCTGAATCGGTCGCCATCGCCTTGACTCGATATAAATCGATCCCCACGGGTCGGGACGTGATGCCGTGCAAGTCTTTATTAGACTTGCACAAGGCAAGGATGTGCAATTGGAAATTTCTTTTGACTCGACGCGTTAAAATTAAACAGTGCAGAGAGTTGAAGACATAGCATAGGAAGAAATTTAGCTTTTCATTCATAAGCTTGCAAAGTATGTGCAAGGTCATTTTTACATTACATATGCCGTTGTGGCTACATCTTGAAACACAAAAGAAAAACTCTCGACATGCATGCCCTGAAATAATCCTTGTCGTTCCATACATTCACGCCCCTTTATACATTTGAACAAAGCCTTCGATCTGAGTTGGGCGTCAAAATACTTCAAAATAGGAGAGCTTCGTGCCGCCTCCCGTTCTTCAGCTTCAGGTCTAGTCTCGAGCTCCCACAGCGCACTCGTTACCTGGGGAGTTGGGGGTTAGCACACTTGCTAGTGGATGGGACGAACCCACTCGTCTAAACCGACACTGCTTATTAAGGATTCTAGCATACGAAGTAATCTTTCTATTTAGAACTACATGAATTGTAGTTCATATCAAAGGCACATTTTAAACGATAACACATAACCAATTTTAAGCATTCTTACACGGCCGTGCTCCTTTTCTGCACGAAATATACATGATACTTACCACCTGCAAAAGACAATAGGTGAGGATGCAATCTATCCTATATGCGGTCATTGGTGATATCGACACCATGAAGGACGATTACGTAGCCTTGCGACGTGCCCTCCAGTCAAGGTAGCGAGCCTAACTGGAGGTCTCGCAATGCCCCGTACCGAAGCACGATTTCCGTAATTTTCTCCTAGGCCGATTCGGTCCCACGGCCCCGGGTAACATCTCGAGAAAAGCTCACCTTGTGCACAAGTCGTCCTTGACCATGCGAATGTATGAACAGTTTAATATGTATAAAGTAAATTACATAACGTAACCATTATCAAATTACATAATCATTCCTACTCGTGCAAGGGTCCTTTTCCCCAAAACCGTACGTTCGGATTTAGCGTCCCGTAGGCACCAAATTCTCCGAGGCATGATGTACCGCAACCAAGGTTTTCATCGTTGTGTTTTGCATGGCATGAAATATATTCTATCTCTTTCTTAGAACTTTATCTTTTCTCTACTTAATGTGAACTTATAGATTCGGAGTTAACATCTCTAAGTTGATATATTATCCCGAGCTCTTGATCTTAGTGGCAAGCATACATCCCGTTAGCATCATCGACTTGAACGTTGAACTTTAAGAATTTAGTTGGCGGGAAGGAGTAGAAAAGAAGGGGCCGAAGAACCACCCACCTAGGGAGATTGCGTCGAGAGTAGGAGAACGCTTCACGACGGTCAAGCATCAGTTACACAAACTCCTGCAATGGCACGAGCATCGAATTAGAACCCTTCCTTCAATCCTTCCTTCGAAATTCCCAAAGACGCATTCATAAATCGATGCAAAATCACACTATCAAATCCACGCAACAATTCGTTCAGAAAGCCAAGAAAACCAATAAAACCAACGGCAGATGGGTTGCGTCGCTCTCTTTAGAGTTCCTTCGCCAAGACGCCGCCTACCGCATCTAGGACTTATTCCAACAGTAGTCGATCCATTAGTTGGAACGGTACTCATATCACTCGTCCAAATCGATTTTATTGATCCCATGGTTTTTGTATACCAAACTCGTCGCCGAATCAGACTAGCCATCTATGTTCCCGACCATGTCTAACTTGGCACGAGTCTATTACATAGTGCTTCGCCCCAACGGGAGTAGGGCACTACAAATAGTGCCGCAGCCGCATGGATGAATAGTACCGCAGCCGCATGGATGAATAGTATCGCAGCCGCAGGAATGAATAGTGTCGCAGCCGCATGGATGAATAGTGCCGCAGCCGCAGGAATGAATAGTACCGCAGCCGTATGGATAAATAGTACCGCATGAATAGTACCGCAGCCGCATGGCTTGCATAGTACCATATAGTATCGCAGAAGGCTGCATAGTGCCGTAGAATGCCGTATAGGGCCTATTTTGGCTGTTTTTGGCTGTTTTAAGTCCTATTTGGCTGAATTGTTGCCAAAATTTCTTCCAACCCCCAACATGAAAGTTGTAGATCTTTTCCTTAGCTTCAAGAATATATTACTAGCCATTTTATTTAAGTTTCTTTCATTCACGATAATGTAAGGATAGAACACGATAGTGGCCTGTTAAGGCGCACTATTAGCAAGTAACAAGTAACATGACACGATAGTGACCCGTTGTGGTGCACTCATAATGAATGTCTTTCTTCTTTGCTTAACACGATAGTGACCCATTGCGGTGCACTCAAGTCACATGTCACTTATTTGCTTAACATGATTATGGCCCGTCGTGGCGCACCCCTAACAAGTACTCTTAACATGATAGTGATCCGTCGTGGTGCACTCTTAATAAGTAACATGATATGACACATAAACTATGAATAATGTTGCGACGGCTTTATGGGCTTACAAGTAATGAATGATTTGGACACCGTGGGTGTTTCCCTTGAGTGTGTTTGTACAAGCAACATGTTCTGTATTGCATCAAGTCTAGGACATGAATTCCTGATTTCCCACGGTCAGGGATTCATACTGAATCTGGCTAGGATTAATGACTAGATTGATCAAGTAGTTCATGAAGAGACTTTTCCAATTACCTGTTGCCCCTTTGATCTCGGCCTTATATATAATATATACATGGGACTTGGAGCTATCTGTCATGATGAGCACATTTCCAGCCTACCGTCGAGTGGGGCACCTCCTTAGGACACATGTATCTTACTGCAGTGTGTCTGCTATACTTGTTTTTCTTTTGCTGGGGTCACTCAGGTAGCATCAGGCGGGTAATTGGACTTGGAAATCTCATTGCATCTTGCTAGTAACTAGGCTTGTGATAACCCTAGTTAGTTAAAGTATCAAGCCGTACTCATTGCTTGGCCGTGATTGATGGATGGAGTCAGTCCAGTCCAGTCTAGTTTTATCTAGGCAGTGTCCGTATGTTTATTTTAGTACACCATAGTTTATGCTTTGCCTTGTCGATAAATGATCAGAGGCTAAGTTCTGTTCAGAAGAAGCGTTACAATTCCGGTCCTTGTTTGGTTTAAGGGTTGTAACTTGACTTCAGAATAGTTTCTAAGTCCACTTATCATTGTCTTTCTATAATTCTTACATGCTCACATGTTCAATTATCTCACAAGCTATACATGAGTTCCTATATCGGGTCACCATGCTCTTATGACCCGGCTATCTCACAAGTTCACTTGTTCAACTGCTTTTACATATTCTCAAGCTTCTGTTCACTTAACATGTCTACACTTTACATTATGCCACATGTGAATTACTTTATGCTCCAAGATGCTTTACTTATTGTCTTTCTATGTTCGGGATAAGTGCGTTGGTAGTACACGAGTCTCGATCTGCTCTTACTTATTTGTATCTCCAATTGTTGACGTTAGTAATTGCTGGTTTTAGTTCATAGTTTGGCTTCCTTTGTGGTACTTGCTATTGGGGGTCTGACCCCACTAGTTTTGCATGGCCAGATCTGATAGAGAAGCCCAAAGGATCTTCCGCACCATCTACTCGACGGTGACCATCCAGAGCACCAGAGTACCCAAGTGGGTTTCTTATTTTATTTTTCCACTTGACTTGTAAATTATTCTTTTTGTGGCTTTTAGCCTCCGAGCACGTGTTTAGCTCGTGTTTTGGTCCTTGACAATTAGCCTACGGGCATAAACATGATGTGCGTATTCTAGACTGCAGCTAGAGTTATCATGTATGACTAATACTCTTACTAGTTTCTCCATTTTGTATACTAGCTTCATGATCATCCATGTATATATGGTTTGGGACGCTTTACTATTGTATGTCTGATAATCGTACTCTTGTACCTTGTATAATTGCCTGTGATTGAGATACCTTAGATTATTTTAACCTAGGATCGACTGTTGGCTTGTAGAAGTAACCCCCATATCTTGACAGCTTATACGTGATTTCAGAGTACTGGTGTACTTTGGTATTACGTAGCTGGCCTTGTCCATCCCCACTTGCCAGTATTCTGGTTCTGGGACGTGACATAGGTTTTAGTGGTGGCCCATACAGGTCTGATTTATCAGATATGTAGGGGATTACTAATATTTAGTTATCTCAATCACAATTATCCATTATTGATGTTCTTCATATTTTTCTCTATCTCTGATTCTTTGACCTGATATCTACCTTGATCGTTGATCTCTCATATTCCCTCGATTTGATCCTTGTGTCCTTTAACTTTCAGGGACACTGTTCTTAATCCTTCCGATTACCTTGTTTGGATTCTTTCGATGGCAGGTCATCAATCTCCTGTTAGGCCAGTTATGGAGGATCAGTCTCAGCATTCAGACGAAGAGTCGAGAGTTGACTCGAGGACAGAGGTGCCAGTCCATCCCGATCAGTCAACTCAGCCCGTACAATCAGTAGTTCGAGCAGAGATAATACCAGGTCAGCGCGATGTACCTGTCCTCATAGGGATTATTAAAGAAATGATGGAGTCACAACAATGACGAGATCTCGCTCTCCAGCAGAGTATCCAGATGTTTATAGACCGTAGTGTGCAAGGAATACCCGAGGAACTTCAAGTCGGGGACTTGCAGCCAGAGAAAGTGCAGGTTAGAGGCAGACAGTACCAGTCATCCAACCCGTCAGCATATCGAGCCTGACCTACTGTAGAGACAGTACGAGAGCAAGGGCATGAAGCTAGAAGGACCGCATCTAGAACTGGGGGTCGTAAGAGGAACCATCCATATGTACCAGGCTTTTCACCCCGATGTCCATCACCAGTACCAACAGACCAACATCCATATCAGAGCCAGGAGTTACCAGTCGTATGTTTCTTCTGTGGAAGGAAAGGGCACACTCATCTTATTTGTTGGAGGGCTAACCATCTATGTTTAGCATGCGGATCACCAGATCACATGATAGGAGTTATCCCTGGTGGAGTCCAGCTGGATCGTTATCCTTCCAGCTTTTCAACCAGCAGGCACCAGTGCCGGTTCAGCAGCGACGAGCTCAGAGGCAGCGAAAGCAGCATCAGTATCGGGCAGAACAAGCCTGTACCTATTGTGGCAAGTTAGGACATTCTAGATCAGTTTGTCGAATGGCCAATAGGTGATGCTTCCGCTGTAGAGCAGAGGACCATTCTATTAGCACTTGCCTATATCCGACATCTCGAAGAAGACCATCTACACCAGATGTACCCCTGCCATCCTTTTAGTCACCCCCGTCATCGCCTCTAGTAGTGGATGAGCAGCTAGGGCCAATACTAGATGTTCAACCATTGGCACAATACCCACCGCCATCGCAAGCTCAGAGGATCAGATAGCTCAGAGCACAGTTGTATGCACAGTACCAAGAGTAGCTTTAGTATCAGCACGAGGGTAATACCTTGGGAGTCTCAGGTACCATCTTCATAGTCTTCCATCAGTTCTTCTCTTGGGATTTGTGCTTCAGTGGCAGGCCATGTAGTGGCGATATATCTTGGGTTCTTGCAGGCAACCTTGTATTCTATCCACGTATGGAGTACAATGGTCGGTTTGATTTGTTCGGTGAGTGAAGGCAAGATTTTCGTTCCCAACTCTTCTGTCTTCGTAGTCGAGGCATATGATAACTTCATTAGTATCGACTACGACTATACGTCCTGGGTAGAGTCCTGTCTTAGACTAAGTCATTGAAACTGACTTACTTGAGACTTAACCTTATCCATTTTGGAGTCAGCGTAGGCCAGCGAGGACGTTGGTCCCAACTCAACTGTCTCCGGAGACATATTTATTCATATGCCTGTAACCCTTCTTGATTGTGATTGTGTTATTGCTTACGCATTTATTTACATTACAGTTGCCTTCATTTAATTATATGCCATGTTTCATCTTATAGAGATGATTGTATATTCTTGAGCTTTTGTTTTGGTTATCTTGCTCGACTAGCTTTAGAAAATTTCGAGGACGGAATTTTTCTAAGGATGGGAGAGATGTGAGACTCGTCTTACTGTATCAGTATTTATATATATACAGATACGTATTTTTGTACTGTGTTTTGTATTTTCCTGATTTTCGGAATGCTTTAAAATTTTTCCCAACTTATAGATTTTCTCCTTGACCGGCATATCGCCAGTGTACTATTGTATGCCGACGACATGCCTGTCACTCTCATTTTCTGTTATACGTATTTTCAGTGTACGTATACGGAAATCTGGCCTTTGTCAGGAGACCTGTATTTTGACTTATCTTTCTTAGCCTTGCTTGGTTTGATTTTGACTTGGTTTAATTTGGTTCGGTTCAACTTGGTATAGGGCTTGGTTTGGTTTAGGTGAGTTTGAGATGGGAAGGTTTGTATAAAACCCAACTCCTCTCTCTCTCCTTTATTATTTTCATTCTCTTCATCTTCTTCCTCTTCATCATCTTCCTCCAACCTAAGACATGTACATCTTGCCAAATGTTGGACAAATGTTATTTTATTTGTTTTAAACTATTCCTTACATGATTCTAAGCATCTTTAGAACTTAGCATTTTTTATTTTGGTGGATAAGTTTTTGTAGATCTAAGTTTATAGCCTTTTCGGTTTTTTTGGGTTTTGATCTACTAAACTTTATTATTTTCAAGTTTTGATTATTCCATGTTGTAAAGGATTCAATTTTACCCAAAATGGACTTTTGAAAAGTTTGATTTCGACTTGTTTTGAGGTAGTTATGGCCAAAAGTACTTTTGGCCATTTTTATGTTCATCTGTGCTAATTTTGGCAGGGACGATGAATAGTGCCGCATGAATAGTGCCGCAGCCGCAGGAATGAATAGTGCCGCAGCCGCATGGATAAATAGTGCCGCATGGATGAATAGTGCCACAGCCGCAGGAATAAATTGTGCCGCATGAATAGTACCGCAGCCGCATGGATGAATAGTGCCGCAGCCGCATGAATGAATAGTGCCGCAGCCGCATGGATGAATAGTATCACAGCCGCATGAATGAATAGTGCCGCAGCCGCAGGAATGAATAGTGCCGCAGCCGCATGGATGAATAGTGCTGCATGAATAGTGTTGCAGCCGCATGGATGAATAGTGTCGCATGAATTGTACCGCAGCCGCATGGACGAATAGTGTCACAGCCGCAGGAATGAATAGTGTCGCATGAATAGTATCGCAGCCGCATGGATGAATAGTACTGCAGCCGCAGGAATGAATAGTGCCGTATGTATAGTACCGCAGTCGCTTGGATGAATCGTGCCGCATGAATGGTGTCGTAGCCGCATAGATGAATAGTGCCACAGCCGCAGGAATGAATAGTGCTGCAGCCGCATAGATGAATAGTGCCACATGAATCGTACCTCAGCCGTATGGATGAATAGTGCCTCAGCCGCAGGAATGAATAGTGCCGCAGCCGCATGGATGAATGTGCCGCAGCCGCAGGAATGAATAGTGTCGCAGCCGCATAGATGAATAGTACTGCATGAATAGTACCACAGCCGCATGGCTTGCATAGTACCGCATAGTACCGCAGAAGGCTGCATAGTGCCACAGAATGCCGTATAGGGCCTATTTTGGCTGTTTTTAGCTGTTTAAAGTCCTATTTGGCTGAATTGTGGCCATAATTTCTCCCAACCCCCAACATGAAAGTTGTAAATCTTTTCCTTAGCTTCAAGAATATGTTACTAGCTATTTTGTGCAAGTTTTTTTCATTCATGATAATGTAAGGATAGAACACGATAGTGGCCTGTTAAGGCACACTCTTAGCAAGTAACAAGTAACATGACACGATAGTGACCCGTTGTGGTACACTCATAATGAATGTCTTTCTTCTTTGCTTAACACGATAGTGACCCGTTGCGGTGCACTCAAGTCACATGTCACTTCTTTGCTTAACATGATTATGGCCCGTCGTGGCGCACCCCTAACAAGTACTCTTAACATGATAGTGACCCGTCGTGGTACACTCTAGATAAGTAACATGATATGACACATGAACCATGAATACTGTTGCGACGGCTTTATTGGCTTACAAGTAATGAATGATTTGGACACCGTGGGTGTTTCCCTTGAGTGTGTTTGTACAAGCTATATATTCTGAATTGCATCATGTCTAGGACATGAATTCCTGATTTCCTACGGTCAGGGATTCATACTGAATCTGGCTAGGATTAATGACTAAATTGATCAAGTAGTTCATGAAGAAACTTTTCCAGTTACCTGTTGCCCCTTTGATCCCGTCCTTATATATAATATATACATGGGACTTGGAGCTATCTGTCATGATGAGCACATTTCCAGCCTGCCGTCGAGTGGGGCACCTCCTTAGGACACATGTATCTTACTGCAGTATGTCTGCTATACTTGTTTTTCTTTTGCTGGGGTCACTCAGGTAGCAGCAGGCGGGTAATTGGACTTGGAAATCTCATTGCATCTTGCTAGTAACTTGGCTTGTGATAACCCTAGTTAGTTAAAGTATCAAGCTGTACTCATTGCTTGGCCGTGATTGATGGATGGAGTCAGTCCAGTCCAGTCTAGTTTTGTCTAGGCAGTGTCCATATGTTTATTTCAGTACACCATAGTTTATGCTTTACCTTGTCGATAAATGATCAGAGGCTAAGTTCTGTTCAGAAGAAGGGTTACAACCCCGGTCCTTGTTTGGTTTAAGGGTTGTAACTTGACTTCAGAATAGTTCCTAAGTCCATTTATCATTGTCTTTCTATAATTCTTACATGCTCACATGTTCAATTATCTCACAAGCTATACATGACTCCCTATGTCGGGTCACCATGCTCTTATGACCCGGCTATCTCACAAGTTCACTTGTTCAATTGCTTTTACATATTCTCAAGCTTCTGTTCACTTAACATGTCTACACTTTACATTATGCCACATGTGAATTACTTTATGCTCCAAGATGCTTTACTTATTGTCTTTCTATGTTCGAGATAAGTGCGTTGGTAGTGCACGAGTCTCGATCTGCTCTTAATTATTTGTATCTCCAATTGTTGACGTTAGGGATTGCTGGTTTTAGTTCATAGTTTGGCTTCCTTTGTGGTACTTGCTATTGGGGGTCTGACCCCACTGGTTTTGCTTGGCCAGATCTGATAGAGAAGCCCAAAGGATCTTCCGCACCATCTACTCGACGGTGACCATCCAGAGCACCAGAGTACCCAAGTGGGTGGGTTTCTTATTTTATTTTCCCACTTGACTTATAAATTATTCTTTTTGTGGCTTTTAGCCTCCGAGCACGTATTTAGCTCGTGTTTTGGTCCTTGACATTTAGCCTACGGGCATAAACATGATGTGCGTATTCTAGACTGCAGCTAGAGTTATCATGTATGACTAATACTCTTACTAGTTTCTCTATTTTGTATACTAGCTTCATGATCATCCATGTATATATGGTTTGGGACGCTTTACTATTGTATGTCTGATGATCATACTCTTGTACCTTATATAATTGCCTGTGATTGAGATACCTAGGATTGTTTTAACCTAGGATCGACTGTTGGCTTGTAGAAGTAACCCCCATGTCTTCACAGCTTATACGTGATTTCAGAGTATTGGTGTACTTTGGTATTACGTAGCTGGCCTTGTCCATCCCCACTTGCCAGTATTCTGGTTCTGGGCGTGACAATATGCCTGACAATGGAGACGCTCTAGTCAATATTAACAAAGTTCGATTCCCTCCTGACATTACTCTTGAGTCATTCAAGGCAGCGCTGTGTCATCCTAGTCCAGTTCCTGGATAAGGTTGTTTGTACGCCACCACAACCATCACTTCTATGAACTCCATCGCATCATTTACTCTGCTTTTTACCTAAGATGGAATCTACTGATGAGATCACCTTCTTTGAGTTATTGACTATTTACCACATCCACTTTGAAGTCACTTTTTCTGTTCCCAAGACCACGATTGCTGGTATGGTCAGTTCTCGGAGGGCAAGCCGCAACCTTCTCTATCCTATTGTCATCACCCGCACCCAGTGTAAGGGTACCAGTACGTAACAATGCCCAGCCTACGCCGTAGAATCGACGGTAGAACGATGTACTAGGTCACTATTTAACAACTCACACAAATATATAATATACCTGTCATAATCTAAACTCCGAACGGAGGACAAGTCTAGATATAGTAAAACTCAATCACATTATAAGCACGATAAGATAACACAGAAGTCTATAACTAAAAGATTAAACACAAAGGTGTCAAAAACTCAAAATATACAATGTATCAGAAAACAGTATAAACATGCTCGTGCACGTGTGTCGAACACTGTAGGACTCGTTGTGTACAACGAGAAGCCTCGTGCTCGTGTCAATAGTTAGGGTACGTCTAGATCTAGGTGTCCACAGCCCTGCATCGTGTCCAAAAGTCGCCGTATCCACGTTTGGACACCGTATCAGAGTGGGCTGCACGTGCTTGTGCGCGCGACCTTATGCACGCATATCGGCCCACCTAGGACACGACACACACATCCACTTATCACGTGCTCAAGTCCATGGGTAGCCTAGGTATAGGGCTAGGTGTAGGATACCCTGCCTCGAGTCCACGTGTCAGAGTTATGAGTGAGTGTCAGGGCCGATTTCGGTGCGTGTGCACAACAGGCCGAGATCCATGCGGGTACGATAACTTTGTGCACACTCAATAAAACCTCATGAAATTTTGTGAGCATGTGTGCAGAGGTTGCCCCCACGTATCCACCAATTTTTAGCCCAAACTGAGTCATGTCCATCGAGTTATGGCACTCGAGATGCAGGACAGTGCACGGGCCTCGTGCTACATCCCCATGTCCGATTTGACACAAAAACAGTGTCAAAATAAACCCACAAAATATGTTTTGGAATCCCCTCATAAAGGGCTACAATAATATGAAATTAGTTTTAAAAAATTAACAACTTTTAATTCTTTTAGGCATTTCATTAAACATGTTACAATACACCGACATACATCCGATAAACATCAAACAGACACAAAATCTTACCAAACTTGGTCTACAGGTCTGTGGTACCTAGATGCATGCTTCTATGAAAAGAAATCAGAATTTAAAAGAGTTTAGAAGCATTTACCTATTGAGAGTTGGAATCTCAATACAAAAGTCTCCAAAATGCCTCGACACCCAAAATCCTACGATCAAATGCCTCCAATTCTTTGCTAGCAAGCCTCCAGCAACTTTCTCTCCTCCCAAGGATCGCAATGCAATTCGTTTGGTCTGATTTGGATGAGAATTGGAGAATGGAGGCTACTTTGAAGAAGGTGAAAATTAGGGTTTTGCAAAAGTGGCTTGGTGGCTACATGATGTGTTTATATGGGAGGGGGCTGTATTGGCCGGCCACATGCTGGAATTAGGGTTAGGGTTTAGTCATAAGGCCCAACTACAACTTAAGTTAATAAAAAGCCTTTTTAGAAAAAGCCCAAAAAGCAAATAACTCAAAACCCTAAAAATGACTTAAAAAGTTTCTTAATTTAGAATATAACTTAAATTCTAATCTAAAATAATAACTAGGCCTCTAATGACATGGTTAGTCTCTAGTCATGGTTAGCTAAGGTTAAACCAACTACTAACACAAAAGCACCAATTAAAATATTATCAAAAATTCAAAATCACACAATTACCAAAATACCCCTATTCTAGAAAAGTGGTGATTACAAATCTACCCTCCTTAGAAAAATTTTGTCCTCGAAAGGTGATCGTACTCCTTCTAGGTCGAACCCCCCAATCAATCAAGGTCAAGAAATAACATATAAATCATAGTCCTATTGGTCGTGATTTTACAGTCTCGAACATGGTCACTATACTATCTAGCATATCAAAAGAATATCCTGACAGATACCATTGTGATGTAGATTGGGAATTGATTTCAAAGTTCCAATTCAAAGTAGGGTACTTATATGAAAAAAAATAGAATGAGTCGAACGAGAACACATGTGGAACGAAGTTTTGATCTCAGGCAAAACGTCATAAGAGTCAAAAAAAGAGAAGCATACCACAAACATTCTAAACTACTGGATATACATACATAATTACTTCAAGTAATAAAACAACAAATTGAGCTCCAGTTTTGCGAAAAAAAGAGAAAAATAAAACAAACAAGATTGACAAAATCTTCAAGTTTTGTATCAATCATAATTATAAAGAAAGCTACCAATATTAGATGTGAATCCTCATAGAAGCTATAGATAAATATGCTTTCATCCTTAGCCAGGAAAATATTGAAGACTGAAGCAATCATAGGAAACCATCAAAAAACAGTATAGACTGTTAATGTTCAAATCAATTAGATTAATCTTTTTGATGCACCGAAATGACACTTACCTTTATATTATGATGTAGAATATGTTTCATATGCAAGTTGTTGGTGTTTTTGCCTTTGGACTAGGAAAGATAGTCCCACATCGGCTATACCAAATGGTGAGTATCTCAATATAAGGCATTGCTTGTATTGAGCTGTGCACATGAAGTGTGGTGGGGCACAAGTGTGTGCCATGTGGGAGTATTTTCCTAGAAGAAAAAAGGATTAATTCTAACAAAGATGCAAGTTGATTTTTGTTGTGCGGACTCGGACTCGGACACGGACTCCAGAATGTCTCATGCATGCACGGGAGCGTTCGGAGGGTAGACGTGGACTGGCACACTTCTATGATAATTGTGGGATGATCTAAAATATCAAACTCTATTTTTGAGTATTGATATTTTAGTCCCACATCGGATAGGAGAAGAGGTGAAGTCTCACTCCACTCTATAAATAGAGCCCCTTGGCCTCCTTTGGAAGATGTACCAAAAAGAGAGTTAAGGGAGCCTATAAAGTCCAGAAAGCCCGTTCAAGTCTCAAATATTGACTTACGAGCGTTCTAGAAGTTCTTCGTGAACTTGCTAGTTCCTGGAAGTAGATCGTGTTGGGGCAAATCATGCTTTGAGCAACGGTGATCTTAATCACCCCAGCATGAATCTTTTCTCTTCTTCTTTCTTCTCCTTCATCTGAGTTGTAACTCAGTTCTGTCTGTCAGCAACTGCGATTGCGAGGAGGAATGTGAGATTTACTTTTTGATTATTGTTGCTTTTGTAATCAGATTCATATTATAGTGTTCCTCTTGGATCTCGAGAATAATTAAAAGGTGAACATTTGTTGAACCTCTGATCTCGACATCGAATCTACCATCTTTGATCAAGCCCCAGGACTAACAATCTCAAAGCAAGATCCTTGTAGATGGAGAACTCTCGTTCTTCTCTCATCGATACCAGCTTTAACAAGTTGAAGAAATTCGACGGAGAACATTTCCAAATCTGGAAAAGGAAGGTCATCCTTAATCTTCAACTCGTGGATATAGACCATGTGTTGATTGAGGATGAACCGACGATTTCAGAAGGAGGAACTGCCGATGCTATTGTTGCTGCACTCGTCAAATAGAGCAAATGGAAGAGAGAAAATAATATCTGTAAACTGCTGATTCTCAATTCTAAGGAAGACTCTCTGTAAGAGTCATATTCCAAGAAGGTGAAGGCCAAAGAGATCTGGGATTCTTTGGGTAAGCTATATGAAGATGATGAGAACATGTCCAAAGTCTTCATCGTCGAGAAGTACCACAAGTGGCTCTTCGAAGACGAGATGGCAATGCTACATCAAGTAAAGGAATTCCTGAAGTTGCGCCAGAAGTTAGATGACGAGAAGATGCCCCTCGTTGATAAGTTTGTCGTTAGAGGGATAGTCTCGAAACTTCCTGCTGGTTGGAGCAACTTCTATGCTAGAATGCATCGAAAGAAGCTGGACATTAGCTTGGAAGATCTTCTACAAGAGATCCACGTTGAGGACGAAATGCGATCTCAACAGAAGATGGACTATCTGTCCAAATAACTAGCTAAGGCCAACTTGGTGCAGACAAGAGAGTTCAAAGGGAAGCAGGTGGCTTCTCATCACAAGAAGAAGGACTCCACAAATCTGAAAGTGAAGGGTCCTTCGTTCAAGCAACAGAAGTCCAAGTCCCACATGACTTGCTTCAACTGAGGCAAGAAGGGTCACTACAAGAGTGAATACAAATCCAAGCACAAACAAGCTGAGCAAGGTGAGCCTAGCAAGGTTTTTATGGTTTCTAATATTGTTGCTATGATTGCTCAGGTCACAGCTGTGGAGACTGACTCTGACTGGTGGATAGACACTGGTGTGACCTGCCATGTCTTCTCTGACAAGGAATGGTTCGTCACATACCAGCCAACTTCTGAGAAAGTTATCATGGCGAAGCAAGTCCAAGCCGAAGTTATGGGGGTCGGAACTGTGGAGCTGAAACTCACATCCGAGAACACTCTGACGCTTCAAGGTTTGAAGCAAGTTCCGGTGATTGCAAAGAACCTGATCTCTGGAAGCCTACTTAGCAACGCATACGTGATGATGGACATCAATGCTGGCCAGATGGTGACGTCCAAGAAGGGAACATACTTCAAAAAAGCTTTTCAAACTGAAGGGATGTTCAAAATTCAGCTTGTAAACCAGTCAAATGTAATCAATGCAATCACTCATTCTGATTATTCACTTGAGTTGTGGCATAATAGGCTAGGACATGTTCACTGTAAAAGAATTAACAAAATGTCCAGTCTAGGACTTATCTCCAAATGTGGGGGTAAGGTAGAGAAGTGTGAAGTATGTGCTCAGACAAAGATCACAAGGAAACCCTTTTATTAGGTCAATTGAAGCACAGATCTTCTGGAGTTGGTGCACTCCGATATCTGTGACTTCAAGCAATTATCTACAAAAGTCGGGATGAAGTATTTCATAACCTTCATCGATGACTTCTCAAAGTACGCGTTCGTCTACTTGCTCAAGTCTAAAGACGAAACGTTCGAGAAGTTCAAGGAGTTCAGGGCCGAGGCTGAACGACAAACTGGACAATAACTCAAGAGGCTAAGAAGTGATCGAGGCGAAGAGTGTCAGTCTCATTAATTCATATTGTTCTGCAAAGAACATGAAATCATAAATGAGACTACTGCTCTGTATTCTTCTCAATCTAACGGAGTAGCAGAGAGGAAGAACAGAACGTTGACAGAAATGATGAACTCAATGCTGCTAACTGTGGGTCTTCCTAAATGCTATTAGGGAGAAGCTGCATTGACGGCCACTTTTATTCTAAATAGAGTGCCGTATACAAATTCGGACGTAACTCCTCATGAACTCTGGTTCAAAGTCAGACCTAACTTGAAGTCATTCGAGTGTGGGGGTGTTTGGCTTATGTGAAGCTTCCAGATCTGAAGATTCAGAAGCTGGGGATAAGGACTACGAAGACGATCTTCTTGTGGTATGCAGAGAAGAGTAATGCTCGGAGATTTTTTGATATTGAGTCAAATCATATCATCGAATCTCGCGATGCTGAATATTTTGAACACAAGTTTGCAAGGCACAAGAATATTGTTCTAACGGACATTTCGGAGAATGATGAAGGTGCAAAGGAGACTGAGATCTTCAATGAGCCAATTGTCCAAGATGAAGTTGTTACTGAGGAGACAACGATTGAACCGGAACTCGCTGAGCCGTCGTCGAAGCGAGCGAGAAGGCCAAAGAACTTCGGAGATGATTTCATCACCTATCATGTGGAAGCAGATTCGCTTACCTATGATGAGGCGATGAAGACCAGAGATGCTATTTTCTGGAAGGAGGCGATAGACAATAAAATTGAATAAATCACCTACAATAACACTTGGGTGTTGGTTGATCTACCTGAAGGAGCAAAACCTATCGGATACAAGGGCATCTTCAAGAAGAATATGAAAGCTGATGGAACCATTGATAAGTTCAAGGCCAGGCTAGTGGCAAAGGGGTTTTCTCAGAAGCAAGGGATCGACTACTTTGACACGTATGCTCCAGTAGCCCGGATGACCACCATCAGAATGTTGATTGCTCTCGCAGCGATACATAAGATGGTGATACATCAGATGGATGTAAAAACGGCATTCCTGAATGGCGAGCTGACCGAAGAGATCTACATGCAACAACCAGAAGGTTTTGTCGTCAAAGGTCTTGAAGACAAAGTCTGCAAGTTGGTGAAATCTCTGTACGGTTTAAAGCAAGCTCTCAAAATGTGGCATGAGAAGTTTGACAAATTCATAAGGTCAAATGGCTACAGGGTCAGTAAAATAGACAAGTGTGTCTTTACGAAGTTTGCTGACGGAAGAGGAGTCATCGTTTGTCTATACGTGGACGACTTGCTAATCCTAGGTACGGATTTAAGATGTATCAAGGAGACAAAGAAGATCCTCTCGACGAAGTTCAGTATGAAGGACTTGGGGGATACTGATGTTATCTTGGGACTCAAATCATCCGGACAGACACTGGACTAGCGCTGTCATAGTCTCATTATGTTGAGAAGATGATCACTCGTTACGGGTATCAGGATCTTCTAGGGATCGATACACGATACAAGTGTTATCTGAAGATGAAGCCTAATTCAGGAAAAAGTGTCAGACAGCTGGAGTATGTAAGCATAATCGGGAGTTTGATGCATGCCACTACTGCCACAAGGCCTGATATAGCTTTCGCTGTGGAAATGCTGAGTCGTTTCACGAGCAACCCAGGCATTGAGCACTATAAAGCTGTAAAACGGGTTATAAGATATCTCAAGAAGACTCAGACATATGCACTATACTACAACGGAGATTCGCCGGTAGTGGAAGGCTTTAGTGATGCCAGCTGGTGCTCAGAAGTGGAGAGTGAGAGGTTCACAGGTGGATACATTTTCACAATAGATGGAGTTGCTATATCGTGGAAATCGAAGAAGCAGACTATGCTCTCGCGGTCATCCATGGAATCTGGGTTCTTTGCACTTGATACCGCAACGGAGGAAGCAGAATGGCTTTGGGAGCTTATGTATGATCTTACAGTGGTTGGGGCGCAAATATCGGGGATACCGATATACTGCGACAACCAGGCGACTGCGGCGGTAGCATCAAATGACATCTTCAACGGGAAGAAGAGGACTGTGCAGTTGAAGCACAGGGCAGTACACGATTTCATCAAGAGGGGTGTTATTGCAGTGATTGATGTTCGGAGTCAGGAGAACCTGGCAGATCCGTTTACCAAGGGCCTCAAGCGCCAGCTGGTCGATGACGCTGCTTGTAAAATAGGCTTGAAGGCATTCTGATATTGTGTTATTACATTCCTACCATAAAGTTTTATGCTGTTAGTTCAAAGAAAAATCTACTAGGCATCTAGTTTTTGGTTCAAGGGAGGACTATTAACCGGAAGAATATCAGGAACGGTGGGTACTTGTCCTCTGTGGCAAGGATAGGTTACGGATCTACAACCACTATTGTCTTCTGTTGTTTTCTGCAAAAAACGGATCCTGTAGAAAGGTTGGCTTAAATGCCTTAATGAGTTCTCAGGCAGAGTGAATGCCTGGAAGTGCTTTGCAGGAAGCACGGTAGCGCAGTACCACAAGGAGTATAACTCCATGCTATAGTAGGGTGACTCTACCATGAGGTTCCCGGTTTGGGGTAATGCCTCGACATTGTGAGCCCAGTCACAGCGGAGTAGCACCGCAAATAGGCAGATAGCCTAATGTTGTATGATAATCATAATAAAGAGAGGTAGATGTAACGCCCCAGTCCCAAAATACGTAGGACTAAGAACGAAGACATGCCAGCTGTATTCATACGAAGTACATAGGCCTCGTATGGATACATAAGCTGTAAAATGCAGTAGAACCATAACTAATCTCATCCACACAAATAAATGAATAAAAGATATCATATAATCAACTAAGAATTATCATTTGGTACATGTAGTTGGGCGGAGACAAATCCACTACCAACTATGAAAAGAAATACATAACAAAAGAAAGATTTTGACGAGCGAAGCAAAGACGATCCAAGTGCAATCATCCTCGAAGAATAGCAAGGATCACGGCTAGAGCTAGAACACCTGCGAAAGACAATAGCACACACCTGGAGAGATAACCAGGTCCTCAGAGGGACGTAACAAGACACATAATATCATGCCATATAAACTGAATACATATTGCTCAAATAAATAAGTCAATTGAATTATAACATGGTCCAATACACACCTATTGAACGAGCTTACCATCCCCTCAACCAAACAAGGACAGGAGATGGTAAACTAATTTACGGTGGCGTATCTTTCCATGCTATAAATCCAATATGGTATCCGGACCCCAACAAGGTTCAATACCTTCTCATCGAAGTAGTAAGTCACAACTACAACCAAACAAGGATAAGATGTGACGAACTAATCTGCGACAAGTTATTGTTCCAAGCCATGGTCAGATACAAGTACCCAAACCAAAAGTACTCGTACCTAACGGATATAGGTGCCTATCCATTCTAAGTGAAATATAGTTAAGAGCAATCCTTCCTACGTATGGGCCCTGGCTAAATAGGATCGGCGTAGTCCCCCCTCGGGCACTAGAGGCCCCATCAGTAAGAGCATAACATTTCGTAGAACGTCAGTGGCCGTCAGTAATCATGGGTAAGCTAACCCGCATCTCCGGCGGAGCTCCCGGGTTACAAAAGGAAAAGTGCATCGAAGCCCATACGCTAAGGAATTGTCCTCCCCGCCCAGTGCCTACTGTGTTGTATCCACAACACAAAACCTCTATAACCGCTAAGTCAAACTAGCATGCAACCTCTATTAGCGGTTATTCCTATCGCACGGCTTGTACGTACTGGTGGCCAGCCAATCACGCACTTCTGTGTTCTACATGTGACACACAACCTCGTGGTACAACGTGTCAAGGCCATGAATGCAACACACAAAGGTGGTCCCTTAAATCTAAGGTTAATGTGTAAGAAAAATAATACATAGCAGGGAATATAAATGAACAGTAAGTTCTAACAGGTTATGCCATGTATCACAGTTTATTTTGCATAAAAAAATAAATAATGCATGAAATATGACCTAAAATAAATTAAACAGCTAATGGCAAGGTGACTTCCCTGGTAGTACGCCTGGTGTGCTGCAATAATCACGGTGGCACGAACTGCAACTTCGGTGCGACAACTATGCAAGGTGACCTCAGATATTGGCACGGACGGTTCCATCGAGTCCAGAAGGGTCAAATTAGTTAGGGTGGACATAAGGTAGTCTTGAATTGGTGAGGAAACGGGGGTAATAGGGCTAGTTATGGACAAAAGGATAATCAGAGGAATTTAGATAAATAATATATATATATATGATTTTGGAAAACTATTTATAATATTAAAATATAATTTATTTGTCAAAATATGCTTTCAAATAAATATCCAAAAATTAAAAGTCGTTTTAAGGCAAAACTGTAAATTTTGTCAAATAATATTTTAGTCTAAAACCTATAGCTTATAAATCAAAAATTATTTTAAGCGAAACAAAATAATATTAGAAAATTTATTTAAGCTTAAGAACCATATTTTGTAAAAATAAAATTTCATTAATAAGCTATACTCTTAAATGCCATAAATAATATAGCAAATACAATTAGGACTTCTAACACAATGTTGAAAACATTTATTTATACTTACAATAATAACAATATGAATCGTAATAATACTAATAATAATAATTCTTAAATCAAATATAAATACCAATAATATAAATAATCCACTTTAATCAATATTCTGCAATTAAAAGGATAATGATATTAATAATAATAATAATAAGAATAATAAATATAATAATAATTATTATTAATAAATCAAAATAATAAAAGTCCTACCGAGTTCAAAGTCCAATACCATACTTTGTAAGCAATAATTTTAAAAATATTATTATAAGAGAAAATAATAACATAATACTTGTAATAATATATATTCAATATATTATTCCTATAACAAATACACTCTACTGTATACGAAACAGAAATATATAAATCCAAACCAAAAGAACCAGAAGAGAGGACTGTTGTCCCCTTCTCATTTTCCATAATTAACAACAACAAAAATAATAATAATAATAATAATAATAATAATAATAATGATAGTAATAATAATAATATTGATAATAATCGATATAACAGAAGGAAACAAAAAACAATAAAAATAAAATAAAGCAACCCATAGGGCTGCTGCTCCTCCTCGTTAGAAAAGATGGGGAGAGGGAGCGAAGATCGAGAGTGTGAGCGACAGAGAGAGCGAGGAGAGAGAGAGCGGGCGGCGGTCGGTCGAGAGGACGGCGGGCTTCGTCGGAGGTGGCTGGGAAGTGGGTTCGTCGACGATCGAAGAAGAAGAGGGAAGAAGAGGCGGCGGGCGGAGGACAGCGCTCAGGCGGCAAGGGGCACAGCGGAGTGCGGCGTATCAGAGGGGTCGAGGCACGGCGCGCGCTCGGGCCGAGATGGTCGACGCCGTGCGGCGGTGGTGAGGACACGGAAGGCGGCTCCTCTGCGAGCGCGGCGCACGGGGAAGCACGTGCTAGCGGCGGCGGGCTTGGATGGCCGGGCGGCGGCTCCTCTGCGGGCGCGGCGCACGAGGAAGCACGTGCTAGCGGCGGCGGGCTTGGATGGCCGGGCGACGGAGACCCAGATGAGGTCGGGAAGATAGGAGGGTTGGTTGACGACGCCGGCGGTCTGGTCGGCTTCGTCGGAGGTGAGTCTATGGTTTAGGGTTTTAAATTTGGGGATTTTTGGGCTGTGGTGGTTATTGCCCGGAGTTGCCCGAGGTCCGGGGGTGGCTGCGGCCTGGGGTATGGTGGTGATAGCGACGGTGTTGGTGGGGTTTGGTCAGGCGAGGCGATGGTGATGGTGATGCAACGGTCGGGTGGAGCTCAGGGTTGCCGGCCGGGAACGACGACGGTGGCTGTGCTGGCCGAGGCTCTGGAGTCCTGACTTAAGCGGTCGGGTTCTGCAGTAGGAGGAGGTGGTGTGGGTGATGAAGGGAAACGGGTGGAGGAGACGACGGCTACGGTGGGGGTGTGGAGGTCGTGTAGGCTGGCGGTGGTGACAGGCTTAGGCCAAAATTTGGGTTAGGATTAGGGCTAGGGTTTGTGTCCTACATGACACGGGTGGGGTCGAAGTCGTGTCGGGGATGTGTCCGACACGAGGAATTGATGTACTTTGTAAAAATGGAATAAGATTATGGATGCTGGAACACGGACACGATGCACGCACGTTTGGTTGTGGAAATATATGTAGAATAATTGGCTTGTGGAAAAATAAAGGATGAGTACCTGCCTATTTATAGGATGTGGGAATTCCCAATTGGATAGGATTAGGAAAAGATTTAAATCCCTTTTTTAAATAAATTTAAAATAAATCAAATCCAAATCCAAATACAAATCCAATTTAAATCTAATTAAATTCTTTTAGTTTAAAAATAAGTTAATTCAAATTCCAATTATAGATATTTATTTAAATAAATCCAAAATTCAAATCAAGATTTAAATTGTCACAATAAATTCAAAATATGTTTTCCAAAAATACTAATAGTATTAATTTTGAAAATTACCTTATTTATTTATAAATAATTATTAAATAATTATGAAATATATGTATGCACAAATATTCTTTACATAATTATGCTTTTCTAGTGTACAAACATATTATTTATTTATTAATAACTTTTAGAAATGTAAAAATAACAAGCTTAGAAATGATAGCAAAACTAATTATTATATCTATTATTTGAAACTATATAAAAATATAGAACAAAATGTTTTTCTAAAGTATGTACGCTCGCACATATTCGCACTCGTCGAGCAATTACGAAAAACAAATTTCGCGCACAACGTACAATGCAACTACGTGACGTACAATACAAAATAAAAAATTAATCAGTACCAAATTTATAAAAAAACAAATAGTAGAAATTTTGGGGTTTTACATCCTACCCAACTTAAAAAAAATTCGTCCTCGAAATTAAGAATTCGTAGGGGGTGAAAAGGCACAACGGTAGATAGAATGGTTCCTTAAAGAAGTTTATATGGTCGTAGTCTAGGTTGAGGATATGATTAAGAGACGATTGTAATCATTCTTAAATTCAAGTGATTAGAAAGTCAAGATTATAGATTTAGGGTCGAGGTAAAGGTTGAGTAATATAGCAAAATCGAGTGAGAATTGTCATAGTCGATAGGAAGGATAGAGGAATTTCTAGCACCATGCTTTCGTCCTTCTAAAATGGGTAAAAGAAATATAGTGTTCGAAGGAGGCGTTATCGAATACGAGTATGTGGTTCAAAGGCGACCGAATAATTCAAAAGAATTGTCAAGGCAGTCGTGGATGGGATTCTAAAGGCCGAGTTTAATTATGTTCCATCCACGTAGAATAATAGACAAAAACGAACCAAAGTGCACTTGGTTGATCAGACCATCATGCACCGATTCTGATTAGACAATATGGTAGTGAGTGGCCACTATATAGCATATGTCTTGATCAAGCTCGATAAGGATTAGCTTGCAAATACTAGGCTATATTAGCATCATTAGTTTAGATAGTAAAACATAGGCACGAGGGTAGATGAAATAAGAACCAATATGAATAGTCTAAGTGTCATGAGAATCTAAGTCTTATTTATTCTCATACCATCATTCTACGGTTTTATTGACCAAGGCTTGGTTGACCAAATGGGTTAAGTTCCTCTACTCTCTATGGTCTAGATAATACTATTTGTATTCCCTTAATGGTCAAGGGTGTGTCAGGTCGTGGGGTATTCTACCCAACTTAAAGAATTAAGCTAAGGGTGTTTGGGTCATCTAACTAGTAAGGTCCATCTCTAGCAAGCACGAAGGGAAGATAAGAATAACGATAGGAGGAATCAAGCAAGATGCAATTGATGAGTCGAACGGTAATTCGAATATGGGATCGAGGAAAGAGGTCAAGTATGTGGATGAGATCCTAGACTTCTAATCCTATACGCAGACTTGCTTGGTACGGTAAAGCAACCAAATAATTTATTTTGACCTGTATGGGCCACCACAAAAACATGTAACGCCCCAGTCCCAAAATACATAGGACTAGGAACGAAGACATGCCAGCTGTATTCATACGAAGTACATAGGTCTCATATGGATACATAAGCTGTAAAATGCAGTAGAACCATAACTAATCTCATCCACACAAATAAATGAATAAAAGATATCATATAATCAACTAAGAATTGTCATTTGGTACATGTAAATGGGCGAAGACAAATCCACTACCAACTATGAAAAGAAATACATAACAAAAAAAAGATTTTGACGAGCGAAGCGAAGACGATCCAAGTGCAATCATCCTCGAAGTATAGCAAGGATCACGGCTAGAGCTAGAACACCTGCGAAAGACAATAGCACACACCTGGAGAGATAACCAGGTCCTTAGAGGGACGTAATAAGACACATAAAATCATGCCATATAAATTGAATAAATATTGCTCAAATAAATAAGTGAATTAAATTATAACATGGTCCAATACACACCTATTGAACGAGCTTACCATCCCCCAACCAAACAAGGACATAAGATGGTAAACTAATTCACGATGACGTATCTTTCCATGCTATGAATCTAATATGGTATCCGGACCCCAACAAGGTTCAATACCTTCTCATCGAAGTAGTAAGTCACACCTACAACCAAACAAGGACAAGATGTGACGAACTAATCCACGAATACAAGTACCCAAACCAAAAGTACTCGTACCTAACGGATAAAGGTGCCTATCCATTCTAAGTGAAATGTAGTTAAGAACAATCCTTCCTACGCATGGGCCCTGGCTAAATAGGATCGGCGTAGTCCCCCCTTGGGCACCAGAGGCCTCATCAGTAAGAGCATAACGTTCCGTAGAATGTCAGTGGCCGTCAGTAATCATGGGTAAGCTGACCCGCGTCTCCGGCGGAGCTCACGGGTTACAAAAGGGAAAGTGTATCGAAGCCCATACGCTAAGGAATTGTCCTCCCCGCCCAATGCCTACTGTGTTGTATCCACAACACAAAACCTCTATAACCGCTAAGTTAAACTAGCATGCAACCTCTATTAGCGGTTATTCCTATCGCACGACTTGTACGTACTGGTGGCCAGCCAATCACGTACTTCCTTATTCTACATACGATACACAACCTCGTGGTACAACATGTCAAGGCCATGAATGCAACACACAAAGGTGGTCCCTTAAATCTAAGGTTAATGTGTAAGAAAAATAATACATAGCAGGGAATATAAATGAATAGTAAGTTCTAACAGGTTATGCCATGTATCACAGTTTATTTTGCATAAAGAAAATAAATAATGCATGAAATATGAGCTAAAATAAATTAAACAGCTAATGGCAAGGTGTCTTGCCTGGTAGTACGCCTGGTGTGCTGCGATAATCACGGTGGCACGAACTGCAACTTCGGTGCGACAACTATGCAAGGTGACCTCAGATATTGGTACGGACGGTTCCATCGAGTCCAAAAGGGTCAAATTAGTTAGGGTGGACATAAGGTAGTCTTGAATTGGTGAGGAAACGGGGGTATTAGGGCTAGTCATGGACAAAAGGATAATCAGAGGAATTTAGATAAATAATATATATATATACGATTTTGGAAAACTATTTATAATATTGAAATATAATTTATTTGTCAAAATATGCTTTCAAATAAATATCCAAAAATCAAAAGTCGTTTTAAGGCAAAACTGTAAATTTTGTCAAATAATATTTTAGTCTAAAACCTATAGCTTATAAATCGAAAATTATTTTAAGCGAAACAAAATAATATTAGAAAATTTTATTTAAGTTTAAGAACCGTATTTTGTAAAAATAAAATTTTATTAATAAGCTATACTCTTAAATGCCATAAATAATATAACAAATACAATTAGGACTTCTAACACAATGTTGAAAACATTTATTTATACTTACAATAATAACAATATGAATCGTAATAATACTAATAATAATAATTCTTAAATCAAATATAAATACCAATAATATAAATAATCCACTTTAATCAATATTCTGCAATTAAAAGGATAATGGTATTAATAATAATAATAAGAATAAGAATAAGAATAATAAATATAATAATAATTATTATTAATAAATCAAAATAATAAAAGTCCTACCGAGTTCAAAGTCCAATACCATACTTTGTAAGCAATAATTTTAAAAATATTATTATAAGAGAAAATAATAACATAATACTTGTAATAATATATATTCAATATATTATTCCTATAACAAATACACTCTACTGTATACGAAACAGAAATATATAAATCAAAACCAAAAGAACCAGAAGAGAGGACTGTTGTCCCCTTCTCATTTTCCATAATTAACAACAACAGAAATAAAAAAATAATAATAATAATAATAATAATGATATAATGATAATGATAATAATAATAATAATATTGATAATAATCGATATAACAGAAGGAAACAAAAAAAACACAAAAAAATAAAAATAAAATAAAGCAACCCATAGGGCTGCTACTCCTCCTCGTTAGAAAAGATGGGGAGAGGGAGCGAGGATCGAGAGTGTGAGCGAGAGAGAGAGCGAGGAGCGAGAGAGAGCGGGCGGCTGTCGATCGAGAGGACGGCGGGCTTCGTCGTAGGTGGCTGGGAAGTGGGTTCGTCGGCGATCGAAGAAGAAGAGGGAAGAAGAGGCGGCGGACGGAGGACAGCGCTCAGGCGGCAAGGGGCACGGCAGAGTACGGCATACCAGAGGGGTCGAGGCGCGGCACGCGCTCGGGCCGTGATGGTCGACGCCGTGCGGCGGTGGTGATGACACGGGCGGCGGCTCCTCTACAAGCGCGGCGTACGGGGTAGCACGCGCTAGCGGCGGCGGGCTTGGATGGCCAGGCGACGGCTCCTCTGCGAGCGCGGCGCACGGAGAAGCACGTGCTAGCGGCGGCGGGCTTGGATGGCCGGGCGACGGAGACCCAGATGAGGTCGGGAAGATCGGAGGGTTGGTTGACAACACCGGCGGCCTGGTCGGCTTCGTCGGAGGTGAGTCTATGGTTTAGGGTTTTAAATTTGGGGATTTTTGGGCTGTAGTGGTTATTGGCCGGAGTTTGCCGAGGTCCGGAGGTGGTTGCTACCTGGGGTGTGGTGGTGATGGCGACGGTGTTGGTGGGGTTTGGTCAGGCGAGGCGATTGTGATGGTGATGTAGCGGTCGGGTAGAGCTCAGGGTTGCCGGCCGGGAACGGTGACGGGGGCTGTGTTGGCCGAGGCTCTGGAGTCCTGACTTAAGCGGTCGGGTTCTACAGTAGGGGGAGGTGGTGTGGGTGATGAAGGGAAACGGGTGGAGGAGACGTAGGCTACGGCGGGGGTGAGGAGGTCGTGTAGGCTGGCGGTGGTGACAGGCTTAGGCCAAAATTTGGGTTAGGATTAGGGCTAGGGTTTGTGTCCTACATGACACGGGTGGAGTCGAAGTCGTGTCGGGGATATGTCCGACACGAGGAATTGATGTACTTTATAAAAATAGAATAAGATTATGGATGATGGAACACGATGCACGCACGTTTGGTTGTGGAAATATATGTGGAATAATTGACTTGTGGAAAAATAATGGATGAGTACCTGCCTATTTATAGGATGCAGGAATTCCCAATTGGATAGGATTAGGAAAAGATTTAAATCCCTTTTTTTAATAAATTTAAAATAAATCAAATCCAAATCCAAATACAAATCCAATTTAAATCTATTTAAATTCTTTTAGTTTAAAAATAAGTTAATTCAAATTCCAATTATAGATATTTATTTAAATAAATCCAAAATTCAAATCAAGATTTAAATTGTCACAATAAATTCAAAATATGTTTTCCAAAAATACTAATAGTATTAATTTCAAAAATTACCTTATTTATTTATAAATAACTATTAAATAATTATGAAATATATGTATGCACAAATATTCTTTACATAATTATGCTTTTCTAGTATACAAAAATATTATTTATTTATTAATAACTTTTAGAAATGTAAAAATAACAAGCTTAGAAATAATAGCAAAACTAATTATTATATCTATTATTTGAAACTATATAAAAATATAGAACAAAATGTTTTTCTAAAATATGTACGCTCGCACATACTCGCACTCGTCGAGCAATTACGAAAAACAAATTTGGCGCACAACGTACAATGCAACTACGTGACGTACAATACAAAATAAAAAAATTAATCAGTACCAAATTTATAAAAAAATAGTAGAAATTTAGGGGTTTTACAATAGACAACACTACAAAGAGGACGATGTCCTCATGTTACAGTGGCATGACACCACGAAGAGGTACCAGGTAGGGTAAAGCCTCGGCTTTGCGAGCCATGTCATAGCGGCGTAATACCGTACGGAAGCGGAAGGCTTCATACTGGGTAGTTTGGCACTACAAAGAGGCTTATGACCTCATGCTACAGTAGTATGACACTACGATGGGGTACCCAGGTGGGGTAAAGCCTCGGCTTTAAGCCATGTCATAGCAGCGTAGCACCGCAAAGAAGCGCACTGCTTCATGCCATGACTCTTTATAAAGAACTCACCTATAGTGTATGGACAGAGATATCGGGCCGTCTCTTGAGGGTAAACTTGTAGACGCCCAAAAATTATATACTGAAACCAGGCTGGCACAAGGCCTTTAATGTGCAGCCAGAAGCACAGTTGATGTCATTATGTGAGTAGGAAGAATTACAGTTATGGTGCAGAATTCAAGGCTTAGTCCATTCATGTATCATGCTGTTATTTAACCTATACGGGAAGATTCAAGTCGTAGCGACATCTCTCCTAATGCATGATGGACAGTCACTGTGGGGAACGCTCAACCCATATATTGAGATATGTGGAGGATTGTTGGTGTTTTTGCCATTGGACTAGGAAAGATAGTCCCACATCGGCTACACCAAATGGTGAGTTTCTCAATATAATACATTGCTTGTATTGAGGTGTGCACATGAGGTATGGTGGAGCACAAGTGTGTGCCATATGGGAGTATTTTCCTAGAAGGGAAAAGGATTAATTCCAACAAGGATGCAAGTTGATTTTTGTTGTGCGGACCCGGACTCGGACACAGACTCCAGGATGTCTCGTGCATGCACGAGAGTGTTCGGGGGTAAACGTAGACTGGCACACTTTTATGCTGATTGTGGGATGGTCTAAAATATCAAACTCTATTTTTGAGTATTGATATTTTAGTCCCACATCGGATTGGAGAAGAGGTGAAGTCTCACTCCACTCTATAAATAGAGCCCCTTGGCCTCCTTTGGAAGATTCACCATGAAGAGAGTTAAGGGAGTCTGTAAAGTCCAAGAAGCCCATTCAAGTCTCAAATATTGACTTACGAGCGTTCCAGAAGTTCTTCATGAACTTACTGGTTTCTGGAAGCAGATCGTGTTGGGGCAAATCTTGCTTTGAGCAACGGTTATCTTAATCACCCCAGCAAGAATCTTTCCTCTTCTTCTTTCTTTTTTCTTCTTTCTTCTCTTTCATTTGAGTTGTAACTCAGTTTTGTCCGTTAGCAACTGCGATTGCGAGAAAGAACGTAAGATTTATTTTCTGATTATTGTTGCTTTTGTAATCAGATTCATATTATAGTATTCCTTCTGGATCTCGAGAATAATCAGAAGGTGAACGTTTGTTGAACCTCTGATCTTGACATCGAGTCTACCATCTTTGATCAAGCCCCGGGACTAACAATCTCAAAGCAAGATCCTTGTAGATGGAGAACTCTCGTGCTTCTCTCATCGATACCAGCTTTAACAAGTTGAAGAAATTCGACGGAGAATATTTCCAAATCTGGAAGAGGAAGGTCACCCTTAATCTTTAACTCGTAGACGTAGACCATGTGTTGATTGAGGATGAACCAACGATTCCAGAAGGAGGAACTGTCGATGCTATTGCTGCTGCACTCGTCAAGCAGAGCAAATGGAAGAGAGAAAACAGCATCTGTAAACTGCTGATTATCAATTCTGTGGAAGACTCTCTGGCAGAGTCATATTCCAAGAAGGTGAAGGCCAAAGAGATCTGGGATTCTTTGGGTAAGCTATATGAAGATGATGAGAACAGGTCCAAAATCTTCATCGTCGAGAAGTACCACAAGTGGCTCTTCTAGAATCCATCTCTTTGTCTAACTCGTGTTATAATTATGATTTTAAAAGCGTTATATTAAGTCTTTTTTTCTTGTAGTGTGCATCGAAAAACTTGTGAATATTTATTTTAGTCTGCATCAAATTAGCACATAAAAAACATCTCAATACACGATAAATAAAAAAACCTACACAATTATATTGCAAATGTATACACACACACCATATGTTAACATACCGATATGTCTGTATGTAGATTTTAACATAAAACAAAGACTTTATCCCAAATTTTGAAGTTAAAAATTTGACTTATTCTTCCACTCAGCTCTGTTAAGGGCCGTGACTCTCTAATAGCAAAAAATATTACAACCTTGGTTAAGGGCTAGTCTCCATCTATGTTTATTTAGGACCTAGGTCCAACCAAGGTCCAAAAACTTGGTTACGATATCAGACCTTATGAGTATCTAATGATATTTAAAATCTTCCTTCTAGGAACACCTTTTTGGAGGTTACGATATCAATGATATTTAAAATCTTGGTTCTATCAACTCCATTAACAAACAATGGCATAAACTGGACTTCATTGCACATGTACAAACCACCCTTAATTGATTTGTCATCTTATGCTTAATTGGCATTGTCAACAACTTCCCCTAATACACTCATTTCTTATCTCATCTTTCAACTTGTCTCTATCTCATCTTAGCTATCTTATTTCAGCTAAAAACCTTTTTTTGTACAACTAGGATACAATCTTCAGAAAAAGGGCATTGGCGTGTAGCAAATGAAAGGTTTTTAGAGGTAATAGGCTCCTTGGTCTGTAAATAATGCTAATTTAACAACACTGCTATATTATTAAAGACTGTAAGGAGTTTTATTAATGGTTAGTATCCGTACGTCTAATTGAAAAGTTGTTTCCCACCCGTTAATATTAGCATCCATATTTCCGAAATTGAATTTTAACCTTGCTTTCAACTATTGTCGTCCAGTACTATACCAAAATTTAAGGAGCATGGTGATTGATAATATACCACAGCGATGAAACAATATGTCTGCTTTGCAAGCGTTGTGCCACCTGATATACTGAAGAACTGGATGCACCTTGAATGTTAGGAACCTACGAAAATATGGACACAAATATATATTAGTTGTAAACTACGTTATCTGCACCAATCAGAAAACAAATTCACTTCAAAGTTTGCACAAAATATAGCCTCGACCAAAGAAGTGAAACTAATCATAATATTAGACAAGGAAACAAGTCCCTATAATACTGAAGCAAAACTCAATTATCTACAACCTCCATGTATTTGAAGCATGTTTCCTACCAACTTGCATAAATTATCCCATGAATCACATCTTCAATTTTCTTTTTTGCCCAATGCTACACATTTTACCTTTCCTTCTACGACAATGTAAAATGATTAATAAACATTGGCCTATTACAAATCCAAATAGTACATAGTCCTCACAGCTACACTATTACGACGAACTCGGTATGACATATACATGCCAAAAATAATTTCTGGTGCTATCAGACAAATATGTATGAATCATATGGTGAAATTGAGGAATAGGAGGGAGGTTTCTATTATTCATTTCTTTTGAGTATGTGCCAGCTCTTTTATGTTGATAAAGTTTAAGATCATATGTTATGGAAGTCTTAGAGTTATAAGAGGACATAACATATGCTTAAAGTTATTTTGATAACCTGGTGTCTATTACCAATATGTTTGCAACTATCCATTAGCAAATAGAAACATAACCTGGTGTTAGAATGGTCTTTGTTTTGCAAAACCTACAATGTGCACATAAAATAACATGTCCAAAAAAATATATATCACCTATATCCATGGAAACATATAACAAGAATAGAAAATATGATTCCTACTAGTAGTTACCATCTATATTTAGTTTACACTGATGTTGTACAAATTTTGCTCCGAGAATAAACCATGTTACTTATTTCTACTAATAAGGTATCTCCTATGCATCATCATCTTGATATTGGGTACATAAAGTACAAGCGCCAACCTATTTCTGCCAACTTGAATTTCACGAAAAACTAAATGCCAACTTGAATTTCACAAAAAACTAAATAAATAATGTACACAGTTAGATAATCTACATACCTTCTTATATGAGGAAACAAAAAGAAACTGCTCTTCCACTGCATAAATATCACATCAAGAAATTTATTAGAAAGAAGCCTTACAAGAAATTAAGAGCCTAACAATTTAAAACCATGTAATACATAACTTCCTTCTTTGGGGCTTTTTGAGACATTGACCAAGTCATGATGGATATGCCAATTTTGCCAGCAAAGGCGCAAAACAACAGAAAAATTGTTCCAGGTGAAACTACACTGGCTCAAAATAATTTTAAAAATTAAGCTTGATGATCTCATAAGCAAAAACTAAAATTAAGTTACAAATAGAAACCATTGACAAAACCAAAATTGTGAACATTCATCCATGTTATATAGTTTCCTCTTCTCTTGATAACAACTTAGAAAGTTCAGGGAACCAGATGAAAAAGATTTTTGAATCTTCTATACGGTAAAGGACCTTGAATTAGTCAATTATAGGATATCAAAGGAACCAAAGATATAAAAAGCAACCCTGGACAAAACGAAAATTATGAGCATTTATCCATGTCATATAGTTCCTGACAATACCAATATCCAAATTTTGTTTAGGGGGAGTTATACTAGAAAAATAAGAGAAAACTGCCGCTTACATGTATATTATGCTAGAAACAGTAAACAATCTTGTTTATAAATGACAGATTTCCATATCCTACATTCCAAACTACATCATGACACTCTGATACTACAATCAGAGAAACTTGTCACCGACATATAAACAATAATCATTCTGGAATATTCCAATTGACCTTCTTAGTAAAATTATAGGAAAAAACATAAAATAAAAGCTAAAAAAGTAATCATACAAAACTGCATTATGCATTCTTTAAAAAGAAAGAAAATTTATTAATCACAAATCAAGAAATAAAACAGATAGTCTTTTCCTCCATATCACTTCTGTAGGTGACTCAAAAAACATCACCTTTCTTAAGACTTGGAGCATGTTTTGAATATTTCCTGGTTGGTCAAAGCGAGTACAACACCCAACCTTGAACTTACACCATATGCTTTGGTCTTCTAAAGCTAGTTTAGTAAACATTTTAACATAAATTATATAGTCCTCGATCCTAGGAAGCCAACATTGTCACCAGAAAGAGCCTCGTGGAGTGCCTCTTGGTGCATCTCAACGGACTTGACTTCAGTTGTCAGACTAGTTGGGATAAAGGTGACCAAATAATTTAAGTTTGCATTTGACAAATCAGAGTATCAATGCCACATGTATTAGAGACGGAAATGAATAGATTATACACAAATATTGGGTGACCCATAAATGTTGGACTATCCATGCATCCAGATTTTTTTGAAATCAGAGTATCAATGCCATGAGTATCGGAGATGAAAACAATAAGATTATACACAAATGATGGACTATCAATGAATCCAGCTTTTAGTTAAATTTGACAAACTAGATAGTTTTGAAAGAAAGACCAAATAAATCAAGAAATCAATTCCTTAAGTCTATACTAAAATATATTTAAAGATACAATGGATAAACAATATACAGAACAGACATGCAGACCAGGAAACCAATTAATTTAAGTTTGCCTTTATGAAATTGGAGTATCAAAGCCTTTACTAGGTTTTGCCAAAAAGGACCCATCTGATTTCCTTTCTAACTATATATATATATATATATATATATATATATATATATATATATATATATATATATATATATATATATATATATATTTGAAAACCCACACACACACACAACTGGGGGACTCGAACCTTACCAGCCCCTCCGGATGTCCGCTTTAATACCAATTTAGTAGAGAGCTCGAACACACATAACATTGAATATATATAAAATAAATCCAGAACATCCAAAAATATCCAAGTAGATCCCTACCAACCAAATACAATGAACTCCATCCTTTTATTTACTTCATACAACCAAACCAAACATGATCAATAAATTACATGTCCAAACACCCAAAAAACTACATACATGACTTCCCCAAGTGGTAGCCTTGACCACATTAAATGGGACCATGGCTTTGTTCCAATCAGACCAAATTACAAATGGGTGCACGTATTGGATACTCCAAATACACTATGATTAATATCGAGTACTTTTGGAGTCGGTCGTGCGCTCGTCACCAAGGACGGTGTTGTAAGAGACTACAAGCTCTCAGTTAGCTTGTGCCGCAGTAGATTAATATCAAGTAAGAGTACTCGATACTAGAGTAGTCCTCTCAGAGGGAGACCAATATACATCGCTGTTGTAACTGAGTTTGAATTCTTGCATATTACTTTATCGTATTTTATTTACTGTCATTTACCTGCCATAATATATAGTTGCTTAGGTTTTAATTGGTGATTATTTCTGCTGCACATGCACACACTCTATTTACCCCCCTCTATAGGTGCTTAACCGTCCTACAGGTGTCGATGCCGACGCACAATCAGAAAGCGTCTGCTCAATGGCTAGCAGTCTAGAGTTGCCTAAATCCAGAATAGTCGTCAGCCTCGAAAGCTGATCGTCTATGGCCAACTGCGTCGCCTGTACTACCTGAACGGCATGATCCGTCCTCTCGCTCATCTCCTTCATGGTCTCCTGTATCTCCCTTATGGTGCCTTCGAGCATATCAAATTGTGCGGTGAGCGCTGCATCGTCTGTCTACGGCTAATACTGGGGCTACTGTAGCATTTGGGTTCCTAGAATTTATTTTCAATTTTGGAGATTATTTTTATTTTTATTTTAGTTAAAATCAATTATTAGCTAAGACGTTGATGTGGGATCGTAAGATTTTTGACCTAAGTCTATAAGTTAGATATAAGGATATTAGGTTGTATATAGCCTCTGGGGCCTCTAGATAGTCCCTAGAATATTATTTCACCATTTTAGAATTTTTGGGATTTTATGAAGATTTTTAGATAATTTTTATATATTGTTTCATTATTTCCTTAAGTTTCTAGGAATTACTGTGAGAGCAACCGAGGGTATTTTGAGGTCAAAGAATTTATTTAGGCTCTAGAACCCTTAAAATATTTTCTATATTTTTCTAGGAATTTATAGAAATTTTTTGGGATTTATTTGAATTTTTTAGGATTTTTCCTGATTTTTTTTAATTAATTTTTTGTATTAGAAACCCTATTTTCTAAATATATACACAGTCATCCTCACGGGGGGCCCACCCTTCAGCCGCTGGAGCGGAGTGAGCGGCCCCACGTGTCAGTCTAAGGGGACGGAGGAGCTCGGTCTCTGAGCCGCAGCCCAGATTTTAGGGAGCCGGCTGGAGCCATTCCTATTCCGAGCCCAACTCGGAGTATCCTGAACCACTGGATCTGGGCGGGGCGCACGAGATGCTGCCACGTGTCCCCGCCCAGCCGCTAGCCGACTTAGCCGACCCCTTTATATATATATATATATGATTTAGGTTTTTTTTTTTTCCGAAACCCTATTTTATCAGCAGCTTTTTGAGAGGAAGTTCAATAAGGATTCTTCGACTTCGCGGAGGGTTTGCCGTCGATCTAGACATCCTTTTCGTGCGCCGTTTTTTTTGTTAGAAGCGTATTGAGGTTAGGTTTCTGATTATATAATTTATTTTCTAATATTTTGATCTCGAATTTCTGAAAAATTATTTGAGTGTCGGTTGTCAAAAAATTTACACGTCGCACGGTTTTCGAGATTCCAAGCAATCCCGAACTCCGTTTCGCGATCCGTTTAAAGTTTTGGAAAGCTGACACCGAGCCCTAAAACATATATTTTTCCCAGAAATTTAGAGTTTCATCTAGTATTTTATTTTGTTTATAGAAGTCAGATTTGGTCAACGGTTCATCGATTTGGTCATAGTTAGCCATAATGGCGATAACTTTTGACCAAAGCGTGATTTTGTGGCACGGTCGATTCCATTGCACTCATGGCGCTGAAATCTATCATGTTGTACACTCAAACTTTGAATTCATAATGTTTGACTAGTTAGTCAACAGTATGTCTCGGTTTGCGTGCCACGGGTCCCGAATTTGTGTCCGTAACTTTCTTTGGCCAAATTTTTGTGTGTAGATTGTTATTTCAGAATTAAATAGGTTAAAATAGGATTTTAGATGATTTATTCTAGAATTAGAATAGTATTAATTGATTTAACCCATTAGCCACTTTCTAGGATTTTAGAGTGGGAATTGTTGATCTAACTTGTGATTATTTTTGTGTCGGGGTAGATCGGGCTACGACGTCTTGACTTGTGACTTATTCATCTATCGGAGCAGGCAAGTATCACTATGACCTATGTTTCCTTTATTTTATACTGCATGTATCTTCGTGTCGTCTTTTCACTATTACTCCCTTTTGGTTCATGGTTGTCATTGCTCATGATTAATATTGTGCACGAGAGTTAGAATCGTTAGGATATATACATGTTCATCTTTTACTCATTGTTTCCTATTGTTTACAGTTTATCGTATTGTTAATGTTTATCATAGTGGACATGTATTGTGAGTGAGTCGGGCGGGGGAATACAACAAGTAAGCATGTGGTCAACGAATTGAATACAGACCCCCTATACATTGATTGCATAATATCAGTCATGCACCACACGTATGACTGACGGATATCCCAAGCCGTCTACATGCTGAAAGTTGGTATTCTAAAACACACAGTACACGTGACTTTATTATTGTTGCCATATCGTCTATTGTTCTTCTTTCGTCAAGTTTACCTTCTTATTGTCATCATGTCTTAGTGGTATGTCAAAGTCTACCTTCATATTGTTATCAAGTCTCAAAGGTACTTTCTTATCATACAATGTCATGCCTATACTTATCTTCAGTTAAATTCCTTTTATCTTTCCTTCATGCTTGTATACTATATTGTGTAATGTAGTGTTATGGTGATCTTGCTCCAATCCTGACTGGATAACTATTTTTCAGCTTTAGACGAAGAGATTTGCCCCGAGGTCTACGGTGAGTATGTTGGAGACACTGATGTCACTGGCGTACCCGGTTCCAGCACTAATACGAATTAGCATATTTTCTTCCTTATGGATTCGCATTAGTTAGTAGTTATAGTTATGGAGTTTAGTTGCCTATTTTATTTTCTGCTATCCGGGTTGTTCCCGAGACTTTCTGAGTTGTAGTAGATTTTTATATTTATAATATTGAGACTATTGGATATTTTAGTGATTTTTGTTGGCTTAGTTGTGGATGATATATATGCGTGTTGTGCTTGTTGTGGACCATTGTTATCATAGACAGCGTACTACCGCCGATGCTGCGACGTAGGCTGGACTTGGCCACGTACTCGTATTCCAAAATTGGGAGCGGGTCGTGACAAATTTTTATGGTGGCCCATGCAGGTCCAACTTCGCATAAGACTGCGAACTCGTGGTAGTGCTTAAGTTAGCTATACTACTACGAGCCTGCGAATAGATTTGAAGTTAGGAGGTTATATCATCCACAAATAGGATTTCTAACCCTATGAGTCTATTTTATCTTAAGATCTTATTGTCTCTTAATTTGCATCCTGCTTGATTCCGTCAGTGATTTCTTCGATATGTTTGTATCTACCGTTCTAACCACATCATTTCTTTCCTTTTAGTTTGCAATGGTTGAGACAAGGCGCAGTGCGATCCATAGGAGGAAAAGGGTAGCTAACCCTTATGCTACTCCCGAACCCGAGGGATCGACAGCAGAGAGTACCGAGTTCGTAGAGCCTTCTTTAGTTTTAGTTGGTATGCATGCTTAGTTAGTTTGTAGTAGGATTATTATCGATCAGTTCCCTTATGTTCCTAGCCATTATCTCTCCGTGACTTAGATTAAGAAATTATTGCTTATAAGAGTTAGGTATTATACTATGCTATTTGTGATATTTTGATTTTTGAGGACAAAAATCTTTTAAGGGGGATAGTTTGTAGCATTTGGGTTCCTAGAATTTATTTTCAATTTTGGAGATTTTTTTTATTTTTATTTTAGTTAAAATCAATTATTAGCTAGGACATTGATGTGGGATCGTAAGATTTTTGACCTAAGTCTATAAGTTAAATATAAGGATATTAGGTTGTATATAGCCTCTGGGGCCTCTAGATAGTCCCTAGAATATTATTTCACCATTTTAGAATTTTTGGGATTTTATGAAGATTTTTAGATAATTTTTATATATTGTTTCATTATTTCCTTAAGTTTCTAGGAATTACTGTGAGAGCAACCGAGGGTATTTTGAGGTCAAAGAATTTATTTAGGCTCTAGAACCCTTAAAATATTTTCTATATTTTTCTAAGAATTTATAGAAATTTTTTGGGATTTATTTGAATTTTTTAGGATTTTTCCTGATTTTTTTAAATTAATTTTTTGTATTAGAAACCCTATTTTCTAAATATATACACAGTCAGCCTCACGGGGGGCCCACCCTTCAGCCGCTGGAGCGGAGTGAGCGGCCCCACGTGTCAGTCTAAGGGGACGGAGGAGCTCGGTCTCTGAGCTGCAGCCCAGATTTTAGGGAGCCGGCTGGAGCCATTCCTATTCCGAGCCCAACTCGGAGTATCCTGAACCACTGGATCTGGGCGGGGCGCACGAGATGCTGCCACGTGTCCCCGCCCAGCCGCTAGCCGACTTAGCCGACCCCTTTATATATATATATATATATGATTTAGGTTTTTTTTTTTTCCGAAACCCTATTTTATCAGCAGCTTTTTGAGAGGAAGTTCAATAAGGATTCTTCGACTTCGCGGAGGGTTTGCCGTCGATCTAGACATCCTTTTCGTGCGCCGTTTTTTTTTGTTAGAAGCGTATTGAGGTTAGGTTTCTGATTATATAATTTATTTTCTAATATTTTGATCTCGAATTTCTGAAAAATTATTTGAGTGTCGGTTGTCCAAAAATTTACACGTCGCACGGTTTTCGAGATTCCAAGCAATCCCGAACTCCGTTTCGTGATCCGTTTAAAGTTTTGGAAAGCTGACACCGAGCCCTAAAACATATATTTTCTCCAGAAATTTAGAGTTTCATCTAATATTTTATTTTGTTTATAGAAATCAGATTTGGTCAACGGTTCATCGATTTGGTCATAGTTAGCCATAATGGCGATAACTTTTGACCAAAGCGTGATTTTGTGGCACGGTCGATTCCATTGCACTCATGGCGCTGAAATCTATCATGTTGCACACTCAAACTTTGAATTCATAATGTTTGACTAGTTAGTCAACAGTATGTCTCGGTTTGCGTGCCACGGGTCCCGAATTTGTGTCCGTGACTTTCTTTGGCCAAATTTTTGTGTGTAGATTGTTATTTCAGAATTAAATAGGTTAAAATAGAATTTTAGATGATTTATTCTAGAATTAGAATAGTATTAATTGATTTAACCCATTAGCCACTTTCTAGGATTTTAGAGTGGGAATTGTTGATCTAACTTGTGATTATTTTTGTGTCGGGGTAGATCGGGCTACGACGTCTTGACTTATGACTTATTCATCTATCGGAGCAGGAAAGTATCACTATGACCTATGTTTCCTTTATTTTATACTGCATGTATCTTCGTGTCGTCTTTTCACTATTACTCCCTTTTGGTTCATGGTTGTCATTGCTCATGATTAATATTGTGCACGAGAGTTAGAATCGTTAGGATATATACATGTTCATCTTTTACTCATTATTTCCTATTGTTTACAGTTTATCGTATTGTTAATATTTATCATAGTGGACATGTATTGTGAGTGAGTCGGGCGGGGGAATACAACAAGTAAGCAGGTGGTCAACGAATTGAATACAGACCCCCTATACATTGATTGCATAATATCAGTCATGTACCACACGTATGACTGACGGATATCCCAAGCCGTCTACATGCTGAAAGTTGGTATTCTAAAACACACAGTACACGTGACTTTATTATTGTTGCCATATCGTCTATTGTTCTTCTTTCGTCAAGTTTACCTTCTTATTGTCATCATGTCTTAGTGGTATGTCAAAGTCTACCTTCATATTGTTATCACGTCTCAAAGGTACTTTCTTATCATACAATGTCATGCCTATACTTATCTTCAGTTAAATTCCTTTTATCTTTCCTTCATGCTTGTATACTATATTGTGTAATGTAGTGTTATGGTGATCTTGCTCCAATCCTGACTGGATAACTATTTTTCAGCTTTAGACGAAGAGATTTGCCCCGAGGTCTACGGTGAGTATGTTGGAGACACTGATGTCACTGGCGTACCCGGTTCTAGCACTAATACGAATTAGCATATTTTCTTCCTTATGGATTCGCATTAGTTAGTAGTTATAGTTATGGAGTTTAGTTGCCTATTTTATTTTCTGCTATTCGGGTTGTTCTCGAGACTTTCTGAGTTGTAGTGGATTTTTATATTTATAATATTGAGACTATTGGATATTTTAGTGATTTTTGTTGGCTTAGTTGTGGATGATATATATGCGTGTTGTGCTTGTTGTGGACCATTGTTATCATAGACAGCGTACTACCGCCGATGCTGCGGCGTAGGCTGGACTTGGCTACGTACTCGTATTCCAAAATTGGGAGCGGGTCGTGACAGCTACTCCGTAAATCTCCGCAACATCTTGTTACACAACTCACCAACCTGGCAACGCAAGCTCTCCTTGACTTGGGCCGACTCCTATGAGGGTTGTGGGGAATACACACTTGCAGAGAGGGCCCTGGATGACTGCGTCAACACAAAGGTGTCGTAGGATCCCGTACCGTAGTACGTACCCCTATGAAGACCACAAATAGCAGTCATCCAGGGCTCGTCCAACGACTGAAGCGAAGGGGGCTGCAAGAAAGTACCAGCCCCCCCTCTATAGGTGCACTAGCACTCGCATGCTCTAGCCTAAGAAATTATCCCAGAAAGGTACACATCTCGATAAGCATAATATTTACTATCCAATGTCTAAGTCGTAGTTGCTAATGTCTAAGGTACTTACTAATAACGATATGGATATCTATTGCAAATTTTCTAAGTTATATTAAATTTAATGAAATATAAAGTAATACTTACATAGCTATCCGTGGCCCTATCATCGATGAGTTTTTCGTTCTTCAGATGGGTGGCCAGGAAGATGATTACTATGTTGGCGCCCTCACCCATCTGTATATGTTAAAATAATTTGTTTGTTATTGAAATTAAACATTTTATTCCCACTTTTATTAAAATAATATATATTTAATAAAATATATACCAGGCGACAAAAATATTCCATTACGGAAATCGAGTCACCACACTACTTTTCTGCCCTCGTTCTAGCCTCCTTCTCCTTCTTCGACCGTTCCTTGTACCTAGGATCATCGAATCTAGCCCTCATCGTAGTCCACTGCTCGGGCGTGATCCAACCTTGGATCGGTCTTTCGGAGCGCTCTTGAGACTTTTGGTCGTCGATCGCATCACGGATTAACTTGGCGGCAAAATTCAGAAATTGTTTGTTGACCCAAACCGGATCACAGTCAACCTAATCTTGACAATTAACAAAATAATATTTGTCATAATCTAATTTGACACATCGAGCTCCAAATCAATCTACTCATCTCATTTGTTCCAGTTCACAGCTGCTTGGAGTTTTACCATTTTGTGTATACTGGAGTCTGTATTTTTATTGTTCTTGAGTATAGGATGATGTATGTTGGGTCATATAGAGCACTTTGGGCTAGCCATAGCTTTATAGGTTTACTTAGCCCAAATCTCTATCAACCCATTCATCCAAAGCCCACAAAGATCATTCTGTCCATAGAATACAGAGTTCGGGCCGAACTCTGCCTCACATAGAGTTCGGGCCGAACTTGGTCCCCTAAAATTCAGGATGCCGATTTTTAGGTCTTGATCACTGCTAGTTGTCCAACGGCCAAAAATTTAAATTATTTATACCGAATTCTGACCGAATTCTGCCTACCCCGAACCCTATAAATAGGCCTTGGTTTCTCTTTTTTGAAACCATCCACTCTTCTTTTCTTCTTCTCTTATATAGCCTATATATTCAAAGAGCCCTACCTTCCCATCCACTTAGCATTCAAACTTTCCAACCGTCCAAGTTGCTCGGTACAATCCAGCTAGAAGTTTGAAGTGCAAGAAGTTGTAAGCTACTTGGAAAAGTCCAAGTTTCGCCAAAGCGATCATTAAAAGAAGTTTGGCATGCTCTTCTGTAAAAAGGCACGTGGTTGAAAACCCTATTTCACAAATAGTGGATTTCAATCCTGAGCTAGAGTTCTCAGGCCTGGACTAGTCCTCTACGAGGGAAATCAGGTTAAAAATCTTGTTGTTTTTGTGCTTGCTCTCTACTCTTTATTTTCGCATTTATTTTACTCTAATTATTAGTTGGTGAAGAGAGTTTAAATTTTTAATTGATCATTTTTGATATAAACTCTATTCACCCCCTCTAGAGTTGCCAACTTGTACTTCAATTGGTATCAGAGCTCTGTTCTCTTATCAAGGACTAACATCCTAGAGCTGATCCATGGCAACCACTCAACCCATGCTTTCCAATCACGGTGAAGGGCAGTCCACTCATAGGCCTCCCCTATTTGATGGAACAAACTACCTATTGGAAAACAAGGATGATTTTTTATCTCAAGTCGCTAGACTTCGACCTGTGGACCATTGTCACCGATGGTTACAAAAATCTTGCCAAGATAGTTATCAATGGTGATCTCGTTGAGAAACCCCACGACAAATATTCTGACGAGAAGAAGAAACAGGCGAGTCTAGACGCGAGAGCTATTAATACTTTATTTTATGCAATAGACAGGAATGAGTTTAACAGGGTCTCAACATGCACCACCTCTCATAAAGTATGGAGACTTCTAGAAGTGACGCATGAAGGAACCACCCAAGTCAAGGAGTCGAAAATAAGTCGTCTCACTCAAGAATATGAGGCTTTCAAGATGAAGCCAAATGAGACGATCACACAAATGATTACAAGATTCCTGGACATCATCAACACCTTGTCTTCTCTCGGCAAACAATATACAAATCACGAGAAGATTCACAAGATACTTCGGGGGCTACCAAAGATTTGGAACCCTAAGGTGACAACCATCATAGAAGGAAATGATCTAACTATAATGTCCATGGAGACTTTGATGGGAAAGCTGATGACTCATGAGCTTGACCTCAAAGACTTCGAAGAGCCTGCTCCTAAGGCAAAGGAGATTGCCCTTAAAGCTCACCGTCGAAGGGCTGATCCTGAAGAGACGGATGACGACAACTCGAAAGGTGATGATCAAGCTCTCTTTGTCCGCAACTTCAAGAAGTTCCTTCGCTTCAATCGAAGAAAGATGGAACCACAAGAAGATGACGAAGAAGAGCCAACATGCTACGGCTGCAAGAAGACTGGATACGTCCGAAAAGACTGTCCATTCACAAAGAAGAGCAACCGATATGAGAAACCATACAAGAAGACTTTCTCAAAGAAATACGCCAACACAAGCATTTGGCATAAAAGAGAAGCTAGTGACTCGGATGAAGAAAAGGACTATCCTTAAGACACTGCCAATGTATGGCTAATGGCAACATCTGACACGGTAACAAGCGAAACTCTCGATGATTTCACTTTTGATGAACTTGGCGATGTATTCAATGATTTACTCGATGACCACAAGAAAGTCATTGGTAAATATAAACACGCCAAGGAGAAGATCAAAAGTTATGAAGTCGAGATTCAAAGACTCTCTTCATTGCTTGATAATATTAGAGACACTTCACCCACGGAAGTCACAAATGAGGTGTCTAAGCTTAAATTAAGCCTACATGATGCCGAAACACGTATTGAAAAACAAACACAAGAGATCACAGCACTCAACATTGAGCTTGCTGAAGAAAAGAATAGACACAAGATCTCTATTACTAAGATTTATGGTTTGAATACTAAGATTAGTGAACTGCAGGCTGTCTCTAAGAAATTATAGACTAGATTGGGAAAACAGGTTGCTCAACCTCAAACCCAATCACATGAGACACACACAAGGCACAACACTACTCAACTAGTCAAACACGACATCCACTTGCAGCACGCAAATATGCTTACATGTACACTCACTTCCATAAAGCATAAAAACCACATGCACGTAGAAACTATTCTCATAACTATCAGTCTAATATGACACATAACCACCATGCTACACATAGATATAATCATCATCCTGTTGCCACATATAGTCATCATCATGCTACTCTACGTCACTCTTACCATGCTGCTACTCCACATCACTCTTATCATGCTACATATAGACATCATCAACATGCTAAATAGGAATGCTATATGTACCTATTATGGATTACATGGACACATCTAACCATAATGTAGAGTTATGAGATTAGTAGATATGAATATATATGCATGGTTGCCAAAAACTAACTTTTCAGGACCCTCAAGAAATTGGGTACCAAAGGTCACATCTACTCTTGATGTAAGTGGACCTTCCATTCTCAACTAAGAGTAAGTGGATTCTCGATAGTGGATGATCGCGACATATGACGGGAGATCCAAATCTTTTCGCATCACTATCGATGAAGAGAGAAGGATATGTATCCTTCGGCAACAACCTAAAAGGGTATATTATAGGTAATGGTACTATTGGTCATCCTCCTTCTCCTGTAATAAAGGATGTCTGTCTAGTGATCGAGTTAAAGCATAACCTACTCAGCATTAGTCATCTTGCTGATCATGGATATGATATTAACTTTGGACAAAATAAATGCTTTATTTATGATAGGTCAATGGGAGACATCACTTTTGAAGGGATAAGAGAGGATAATATTTATATTTTCTATCTATCTAGAGATACTAACAGTGCAGGAAGATGTCTCTATGCTCACAAGGATGAGAGATTATTGTGGCACCAGCATCTTGGTCATGCCAATATGGATACTATATCCAGGCTATCGACTAAGAAGCTAGTTAGAGGCTTGCCCGACATTACATTCAAAAAGGACACCGTATGTGCCGAATGTGAGTTAAATAAGGCAACCAAGTCCTCATTTCATTCCATAAACTCTGTAAGTACTACTAGACCCTTGTAATTACTTTATATGGATTTATTTGGTCCTAGTAGAGTAGCCAGTCTTGGTGGAAAACTCTACGCTTTTGTTATAGTAGATGAATTTTCGAGATTTACTTGGGTTTTCTTTCTTACAAACAAAAGTGATACCAATTCTGTTTTCAAAATATTTGCTAAAATGGTTCAAAACGAAAAAGGCTACATGATTACTCGAATTCGAAGTGATCATGGAGGCGAATTCGAAAATACTGATTTTAAAAAGTTTTATGATTTAAATGGTTTTAATCATGAGTTTTCTTGTCCAAGAACTCCTCAACAAAATGGTATTGTGGAGCGAAAGAATAGGACTCTTGGCGATATGACTAGAGTCATGTTAAATAAATTCTCTCTTCCGAAATATTTTTGGGCTGAAGCTATCAGTACAGCGTGCCATATTTTAAATAGGGTGCTCATTCATCCTATTACGAAGAAAACACCCTATGAGCTTTGGTTTGGAAGAACTCCAAATGTTTCATATTTTCGAGTTTTTGGTTGTCGATGTTTTATCCTTAACACCAAAGATAACTTGGGCAAATTTGATGCCAAAGCTGACAATGGTATATTTCTTGGCTATGCGGCCAAGAGCAAGGGATATAGAGTGTTCAACAAACGCTCATTAATTGTGGAAGAGTCTACAAATATGACTTTCGATGAGGATAACAGTGCAGCAGCTACTCTTGATGATGATGTTGAGCCATCAACTTCTACTCCAATGAATACCACTACTAAAACCAATTCTCTGGAGGGCTTGCCAAAAAAATTCTCTTTCAAGCCGTCACATCCAAAAAATTTGGTTATAGGTGAGGTTTCACGCGGAGTAAGTACTAGATTATCATTAAGAGACTCCATTGCTAGTACTGCCTTCATTTCAAAAATTGAGCCAAAAAACATTTTAGAAGCTTTTAATGATGAGTTTTAGATTTCTGCCATGCAAGAAGAACTCAACAAATTCGAGTGGAGCCAAGTTTGGGAACTCGTTCCTAGGTGTAACACCCAGTTTTCCAAATGAGGGTAATTTTGAAAATTTGTAATTATAATTATTATTTATTGATAATTATTTCATATTATGATTTTTGGTGATTTTTAATCATTTTTAAACTATTTAAAATTATGACTTGTGATTTTGACATTTTACTATTGTTTGGTTTTAATTTCGAGGAATTTGTTACCCCCAGTTTTCAGAAATAGGAGTATTTTTGTCATTTTGCATTTTTGAATATTTTTAAAATTTATTTTATTATTTATGATATTGTTTTAGGGTTATTTGAGTCGGGTTCGAATTTCAACTCAATCCGACTTGAAACGGGGACCCGGGGGTAGTGTTGACTTTAGTGGACCCACACATTAGTTAGCCATGGCCTACATGATAGAAATATTTTAGTTAGAGGTTAGACTAATTATTATGGATAAGATTAGTGTGATTAGAGACTTTAGAATGACTAATTTAGCCCCAACCAATTAGCCCTTTCCTAATACTAATAGAATAGGTTAGTGGGGGCATTTTGGAGCTTACCATAATAGGACAAATAGCCCCATATGGATAGCCACTTTGGGAGAGGATAGGCTCAAGTTCATTTCATTATTCTCATCCACACTCTCTCTCTTGTTCTTCCCCAAATTTCTAGAGAGCAATCCCTAGCAATTTCTCTACCAAATCCTTCCATTTCGCCACCAAATCTTCTTCTTTTCTTCTCTATTCTAGCCAAGGAGGAAGCTACCCAAGTTTGGGAGAATTCGGAGCTCGTTCGTGTCCTTTTGGAATCTCTACGTGTCGATGTCGCTCCGGGAAGGCTTTTCTTCGATTCGATCTACCGGGAGGTATAAATCACTTCTCGTTTTCATTTTCTCATGCATATAGGTCTATTTTGAACCCATAGGAATGACCCCCATGGTTGTATCTCCATTTGTGTCCATTTCGTGTCCATTTGGGGGTCATAGGAGTGTCTTTTGTGTTGTGGTTGTGTCCATGTGGAAAAACTCCAAATTTGGACACACTATGTGTTGTTGTTATGTATGAATAATTATTACATGTTTAATCTCATATTTTTGTATTGGAGATGTGTTCTATAGTGTCTCATATATATATATTAGTGTAGAGAGTGACTTCTTGATATATTATGTTATATACTTGTGTTTCTTTTGTCTCAAACTACCTAAATTCGTCATAATTTTTATCCACGTTTTTAGTAGCTAGAGCAACTTAGAAATGCCATAACTTTTAGCTCATAAATCCAATTAACCTCCTATTTTTTTTTAAAGAAGCGTATCGAAGCTACCTTTCCAAATATAGATTTTTATAAGCCAAATTCGTTTTAAACTTTCTGTAGAATTGTTTGAGTGTCAGCTGTATGAAAGACAAACGCGTTTCGGTATTTTCGCGATTCCGGGAGCTTCCGGACACGAAAATGCGGTTCGTTTAAAGTTTCGGAAAGCTAACACGATGAGCTACAACATATTGTAATCCTAAAATTTAGTGAAGGCCCAATTGGTACAGTATTGATTTTAAGTAGAAGAGTGACTATACGATATATGCATTTTGTGTAACCTATGAGCCTATATCGTATGGATATTAAATGAATATAGAGTATGTAATGCATAATATGTTAGATGAATGAAATAATATATATATGATATATATTCTTTTTACATTAATGTATATATATGGTTGAATGCAAGCATGTAGGAATGCAATTAATGTAATGCATATAAGAAATACATAAATGCATGAATGAAAGAATGATATACATTGTATTCATATGTATAAAACATGTAGGTAATGCATAGATGCATGAATGAAATGAATGTTTGTAATATGTTAATATAAATACAAGTATCTAATATGCATGAATGTATGTATAATATAATACAAGTATACATGTATCTATCATGTAATGTAATATACATGATATGTATGTATGTATGTATACAATGTAAGTATGTATGTATGTATATATTTCTATAAACTGAGTTAACCTATAACCTTTTACACACATTCATTCATACACCCTTTGACATCATGTATCCCATGTCACATACACCTACCTATCACTAAACTTTAGAACATTAACGCATCATTTCACATATGCCAAACACACACATACTCACTTACTCTTTTACCTCTCTTTCTCTCTCTCTATATATATATATATGTATGTGCCTATATATATAAAAATATATATATATATATATATATATATATAGCTTTCCTATATATATCTATGTATATGAATATGTGAATGTGTAAAATGATAGAGTAAAGTGAAAGGGTAAGTTGAAATCAATATAGTATTTTCTATGTAATGTGAGTGTAATGTATATAGCCTAATATTGTTAGCCTAATATAGAGTGCCTAATTGAATGCCTGTATATAATGCAACCCATAACCCTTAATTTGAGATGCTAGTTAAATTCAGATTTCATATGTAAACCACCATGCCATGTAACCCTCCTCTGATGATTTCCATGATGAAAATAGATGTAACCTTGTTAACTTGTACCATATTCTAGTGTAATCTATAACTAGTGTTTGATTTTCTCCTTTGTTGTGCACCTCCATGTTCACACACACACACATAGCAATACATGCAACCCTTTCTCTCTCATTATACAATGTTGATTATAGCTCAATGTGAATGTACTCTTGATGTGTGGCTTGATGTGTTTGGCTTGTATAGCCTTGTGATTGGTGTGTGATTGCTAGACTAGGCTTGGTTAGGCCTAGTGAGACTTGTTAGACTTGTTTGGCTTAGGCTTGACCTAGTTTGACCAGTCTAGTTGACTAGAGTTGACCGAGAGTTGACTTTGGTCTAGTTTGACCTAGATAGCTTGCAGATGCATAGTAGATTACATTTATCATCCCCTATATACATCTTGACTTGTGTTGCTCTAACTAGGAGTTAGGTATCTCATCTCGGACAGTACATTTACTTCAGACATTCAGATATGAGGCGAGTACATTCTCTGATCATTTCATATCCTGCTTAGAATTATTTTCTGCATTAAATTACTTTACTTGATACTGTCACGTTGGTCACACGGATTAGTACTATATGGATCCCTTCTTGAGATGTTATTCCTTCAGGGAGCATCGGGTACTCTATATTCTGTGCGTTTTACTTACATGGCGTATCATATGCTTCTTTGGTTCTTTGATCACTTGTGACATATACTCATATGATCACAGAGTCTTCTCTGAATCCTTATCCTATTTATTAGGTCTATCAGAATCCCCATTTATGGGACTACTATGTACCACCCTTCGGAGGCTTATCACCCTTTGGGGGCATATCATCCTTCGGGAGCTTATCACCCTTTGGGGGCATATCACCCTTTGGGGGCTTATTACCCTTTGGGGACATATCACCCTTTGGGGGCTTATCACCCTTTGGGGGCATATCACCCTTTGGCGGCTTACTACCCTTCGGGGGCTGTTACATAGAATCATAACATAACCTGGTTGGATCCTTGTGTATTAGTTGGGGGTACGGGGGAGTATAAATAGCCATGTGAACAATTCCAAAGTAGAATAGCCATGTACGCCTCTTTAGTATAGCCATGTACAAATCAAGCCGTTCATATGTCGACTTTGTACTCTGAATCACTAGTCACTGGTAGCTCTCTACTTATAGTAGATATTTCTATTACAGTTCTCTCTCTGTTTACATACTGCATTTCCTTCAGTATCTATATCTTACTTTACTGCATGATTATATTTTCTAACCTGCTATGAACTGTTGAGATGTATTGTGCTCGCTCCCGTCCTGACTGGACCTGTTAAAAATTTTACAGAGGATGATGAGGAACCCTGTACCCCTTACTTGGAGCTTGCCTAGATGACACTTGCAACCTGGACCCCTGGGGAGGTTTAGGCAGCTGCTCAGGATGATACCTTGTATAGTGTAGATAGCTTAGACTGTCCTTTCTTTTCATGTTTAGTTGTTGTCTTATTTTCAAAGTTGTATATTTTAGAGATGTTGAGACTTGTTATTTCTTTCTGCTGTACCTCAGTTGAGGATTTCTTATCTATTTTCCATCATGCTACATTCTACCTTAGATTGTGATTGAGTTGTACCTCTGTGTTGGCCTCCTTATGGAGAGTATTCATATTATGTTAGTTATAGTTCATGACCTAGAACAGCGTTCTACCGCCGACACTGCAGCGTAGGCTGGGCGCTGTTACGTTCTCGTACCCTCACAGTGGGTGCGGGTCGTGACACATTTTTAGTAGTGGCCCATGCAGGTCGAGTTTATGTAGTGGTATTCGAACTAGAGTATCACTACAGCCTGCAGTAGGATTAGGATTATTTTTTGAGGTACTCAATCACATTAGGAAAAACTCTTAATCAGATTCCTTTTGTCTAAAATTGTTGCTTATTGACTTCCCTTGAATATAAACTGTCCTCCTTTGAATTTTCGCTTCATTCTCAGAAATTGCTTCTTGTTTTGATCTGTTTTCATGATGGTTATGAAGACACGATCTCATCGTTTTGTTTCGGGGGATACTATCGAGAGGCTGGCCACCTCTCGTCCTGTTCATCAGGGCCTCGAGACCGCAGCTTTTATTGTGCCAACTCAGGTTGGCGTTTCTGCTACATTGGAGGTGCACCTCTGTCTGTACAAAGACTTTTCCCTTTATTTCCAGTTTCTCTCAGCAGCAGCGATTCATGCAGCATCAGCAGCAGAGATTTGTGCAGTATCAGCATCAGGCTGGAGGAAACCAGCAGGGCGAGCTATCGTCCGGACAGTCGAGGATGCACAGACCGTTGGAGATCTTACTGCAAGTTCCATTCTTCTCAATTCCATTCCCACAATTGTCTTTTATAATTACCTTGAAATCCGATTCCATCTGTTCCTTGTTGATTGATTAATTTTGTCATGTTACTCTTTTGTTGTGTTTGTTTTTCTTCTGAGAAAATCATATGGGCTAGGTCGCCTAAATCATGGGATCTAGAATCCTCGATAGTCGTGTTAGTTGGCATAGTGAGGACATGTAGTTAGATTTTGGATGTATTCTCGGGTATGGGAATTTAAGGTTTTTGCCGTCGCATGCGGCAGTGCAAAAATTTTAAATACTATGAACCTAGAGGTACGTACCTTAGTCAAGGACTCTGTGATTATTGTAGCCTTGCTCACTAGCATGATGAAGACTCTGGACAACATGATTTTGGACAGACGCATATGATTAACAGATTGTATCTTGAGAAGGTTTAAACATCATACCCTTTTGATTGTTATAAATGACTTAGGAGTAGGGATATTTAGTTTTGTAGAGCTTATTCATAGGTAGTTCCTTCATAGTATAATGGTATGATGACTTGTAGAGTGTCTGTACCCTAGAGGTGATAGTTAGCATTGGTGTTAGAATAGTAACCCATTGCAGATAATTCTTCTGTTATCTATAATACCAACCAGTTACACATAGGATGTTAGTATGCCTTACAGCCTTGATGATTATTGCTACTTTCCCTTACCTTTTCCAGTGAGGCACCTATGACCAGAGCCTGCCTTTGAGTATAGTTGTAGTTTCACCTAAGACCGAGAGGTCTATTTGCATAGATAGATTGTAGATGATATTGGCATATGGGATATAGGTTAGTTGGTATCTATAGGCCATTGTTGTATAGGGTTATAAACATGTTGTTTAGCCTATACTTGGTTCAGTTTTTCATTTTAGTTAAGTTCTCTTCGTGTTGAGTTCCTTTGTGTTGATCACCTTTATAGGCAGTGTGCAGACCCTTTACTAGATACTATGTCCCCTTGATTCAGACCATTCATCCTTAGCCTAGTTCTAAGCATTGTTTCAGACCCTTATAAGTTTAGTCTGCCTTAACCCTTGGTTGATCAGTCATGTATATATATATATATAGATGATATACTTAGGATATATGTGATGGGTTGTTGTTCTTGAGCATATATATATATGTGGTATTTGGTATTCATGTGCTTAGCTTGTAGGTATTTAGTTATAGGTGACTTGATAGGATTGGGAAGTTAAGAGCTAGTCTATTATAGAGTTTCTCTTTTGCTAAATTTTAGTTGCCAACACCTAGATAGCTAGCATAGGTAAAACCCTAAGAAGTTGACCAGTTGATGACCAAGTACTTGGATGTTGAGAAATTGACTAGTGATTGACCCTTGACTATGTTTGACCTAGAAGGGGGTGCGATCATCTTAATTTCGAGGACGAAATTTTTATAAGGTGGGTAGGATTGTAACACCCAGTTTTCCAAATGAGGGTAATTTTGAAATTTTGTAATTATAATTATTATTTATTGATAATTATTTCATATTATGATTTTTGGTGATTTTTAATCATTTTTAAACTATTTAAAATTATGACTTGTGATTTTGACATTTTACTATTGTTTGGTTTTAATTTCGAGGAATTTGTCACCCCCAATTTTCAGAAATAGGAGTATTTTTGTCATTTTACATTTTTGAATATTTTTAAAATTTATTTTATTATTTATGATATTGTTTTGGGGTTATTTGAGTCGGGTTCGAATTTCAACTCAATCCGACTTGAAACGGGGACCCGGGGGTAGTGTTAACTTTAGTGGACCCACACATTAGTTATCCATGGCCCACATGATAGAAATATTTTAGTTAGAGGTTAGACTAATTATTATGGATAAGATTAGTGTGATTAGAGACTTTAGAATGACTAATTTAGTCCCAACTAATTAGCCCTTTCCTAATACTAATAGAATAGGTTAGTGGGGAAATTTTGGACCTTACCATAATAGGACAAATAGACCCATATGGACAGCCACTTTGGGAGAGGATAGGCTCAAGTCCATTTCATTATTCTCATCCACACTCTCTCTCTTGTTCTTCCCCAAATTTCTAGAGAGCAATCCCTAGCAATTTCTCCACCAAATCCTTCCATTTCGCCACCAAATCTTCTTCTTTCCTTCTCCATTCTAGCCAAGGAGGAAGCTACCCAAGTTTGGGAGGATTCGGAGCTCGTTCGTGTCCTTTTGGAATCTCTACGTGTCGGTGTCGCTCCGGGAAGGCTTTTCTTCGATTCGATCTACCGGGAGGTATAAATCCCTTCTTCTTTTCATTTTCCCATGCATATAGGTCTATTTTGAACCCATAGGAATGACCCCCATGGTTGTATCTCCATTTGTGTCCATTTCGTGTCCATTTGGAGGTCATAGGAGTGTCCTTTGTGTTGTGGTTGTGTCCATGTAGGAAAATCCCAAATTTGGACACACTATGTGTTGTTGTTATGTATGAATGAATTATTACATGTTTAATCTCATATTTTTGTATTGGAGATGTGTTCTATAGTGTCTCATATATATATATATTAGTGTAGAGAGTGACTTCTTGATATATTATGTTATATACTTGTGTTTCTTTTGTCTCAAACTACCTAAATTTGTCATAATTTTTATCCACGTTTTTAGTAGCTAGAGCAACTTAGAAATGCCATAACTTTTAGCTCATAACTCCAATTAACCTCCCATTTTTTAAAAGAAGCGTATCGAAGCTAGCTTTCCAAATATATATTTTAATAAGCCAAATTCGTTCTAAAACTTTCTGTAGAATTGTTTGAGTGTCAGCTGTATGAAAGACAAACGCGTTTCGGTATTTTTGCGATTTCGGGAGCTTCCGGACACGAAAATGCGATCCGTTTAAAGTTTTGGAAAGCTAACACGATGAGCTACAACATACTGTAATCCTAGAATATAGTGAAGGCCCAATTAATTGGTACAGTATTGATTTTAAGTAGAAGAGTGACTATACGATATATGCATTTTGTGTAACCTATGAGCCTATGTAGTATGGATATTAAATGAATATAGAGTATATAATGCATGATATGTTAGATAAATGAAATAATATATATATGATATATATTCTTTTTACATTAATGTATATATATGGTTGAATGCAAGCATGTAGGAATGCAATTAATATAATGCATATAAGAAATGCATAAATGCATGAATGAAATGAATGTTTGTAATATGTTAATATAAATACAAGTATCTAATATGCATGAATGTATGTATAATATAATACAAGTATACATGTATCTATCATGTAATGTAATATACATGATATGTATGTATGCATATATACAATGTAAGTATGTATGTATGTATGTATGTATGCATGCATTTCTATATACTGAGTTAACCTATAACCTTTTACACACATTCATTCATACACCCTTTGACATCATGTATCCCATGTCACATACACCTACCTATCACTAAATTTTAGAACATTAACGCATCATTTCACATATGCCAAACACACACATACTCACTTACTCTTTTACCTCTCTTTCTCTCTCTATATATATATATATATATGTATGTGCCTATATATATAGCTTTCCTCTATATATCTATGTATATGAATATGTGAATGTGTAAAATGATAGAGTAAAGTGAAAGGGTAAGTTGAAATCAATATAGTATTTTCTATGTAATGTGAGTGTAATGTATATAGCCTAATATTGTTAGCCTAATATAGAGTGCCTAATTGAATGCCTGTATATAATGCAACCCATAACCCTTAATTTAAGATGCTAGTTAAATTCAGATTTCATATGTAAACCACCATGCCATGTAACCCTCCTCTGATGATTTCCATGATAAAAATAGATGTAACCTTGTTAACTTGTGCCATGTTTTAGTATAATCTATAACTAGTGTTTGATTTTCCCCTTTGTTGTGCACCTCCATGTTCACACACACACATAGCAATACATGCAACCCTTTCTCTCTCATTATACAATATTGATTATAGCTCAATGTGAATGTACTCTTGATGTGTGGCTTGATGTGTTTGGCTTGTATAGCCTTGTGATTGGTGTGTGATTGCTAGACTAGGCTTGGTTAGGCCTAGTGAGACTTGTTAGACTTGTTTGGCTTAGGCTTGACCTAGTTTCACCAGTCTAGTTGACTAGAGTTGACCGAGAGTTGACTTTGGTCTAGTTTGACCTAGACAGCATGCAGATGCATAGTAGATTACATTTATCATCCCCTGTATACATCTTGACTTGTGTTGCTCTAACTAGGAGTCAGGTATCTCATCTCGGATAGTATATTTACTTCAGACATTCAGATACGAGGCGAGTACATTCTCTGATCATTTCATATCCTGCTTAGAATTATTTCCTGCATTAAATTACTTTACTTGATACTGTCACGTTGGTCACACGGATTAGTACTATATGGATCCCTTCTTGAGATGTTATCCCTTCAGGGAGCATCGTGTACTCTATGTTCTGTGCGTTTCACTTATATGGCGTATCATATGCTTCTTTGGTTCTTTGATCACTTGTGGCATATACTCATATGATCACAGAGTCTTCTCTGAATCCTTATCCTATTTATTGGGTCTATTAGAATCCCCATTTATGGGACTACTATGTACCACCCTTCGGGGGCTTATCATCCTTTGGGGGCATATCACCCTTCGGGGGCTTATTACCCTTTGGGGGCATATCACCCTTTGGGGGCTTATCACCCTTTGGGGGCATATCACCCTTTGGGAGCTTATCACCCTTTGGGGGCATATCACCCTTTGGGGGCTTACCACCCTTCGGGGGCTGTTACATAGAATCATAACATAACCTGGTTGGATCCTTGTGTATTAGTTGGGGGTACGAGGGAGTATAAATAGCCATGTGAACAATTCCAAAGTAGAATAGCCATGTACGCCTCTTTAGTATAGCCATGTACAAATCAAGCCGTTCATATGTCGACTTTGTACTCTGAATCACTAGTCACTGGTAGCTCTCTACTTATGGTAGATATTTCTATTACAGTTTTCTCTCTGTTTTACATACTGCATTTCCTTCAGTATCTATATCTTACTTTACTGCATGATTATATTGTCTAACCTGCTATGAACTGTTGAGATGTATTGTGCTCGCTCCCGTCCTGACTAGACCTGTTGAAAATTTTACAGAGGATGATGAGGAACCCTGTACCCCTTACTTCGAGCTTGCCTAGATGACACTTGCAACCTGGACCCCTGGGGAGGTTCAGGCAGCTGCTTAGGATGATACCTTGTATAGTGTAGATAGCTTAGACTGTCCTTTCTTTTCATGTTTAGTTGTTGTCTTATTTTTAGAGTTGTATATTTTAGAGATGTTGAGACTTGTTATTTCTTTCTGCTGTACCTCAGTTGAGGATTTCTTATCTATTTTCCATCATGCTACATTCTACCTTAGATTGTGATTGAGTTGCACCTCTGTGTTGGCCTCCTTATGGAGAGTATTCATATTATGTTAGTTATAGTTCATGACCTAGAACAGCGTTCTACCGTCGACACTACGGCGTTGGCTGGGCGCTGTTACGTTCTCGTACCCTCAAAGTGGGTGCGGGTCGTGACACTAGGCCAGCTAATCACTTGATTATTGGTACAAAATGGGTTTTTCGCAACAAAGTAAAAGAAGATAGTTCAGTTACATGCAATAAAGCTCGTCTAGTAGCTCAAGGATACAACCAAGAGGAAGGTATCGACTACATTGAGATGTATGCTCCTGTTGCAAGACTTGAATCCATTAAGATGCTTTTTGCATTTGCTAATTTTCAAAACTTTAAATTGTTTCAAATGGATGTGAAAAGTGCTTTCTTGAATGGATTTATTAAGGAGAAAGTTTTTTGTAAAACAACTCCCTGGCTTTGAAAATCATAAATTTCCTGACTATGTTTTCAAACTCAAGAAAGCGCTATATGGCCTCAAAGAAGCCCCTAGAGCTTGGTATGAAAGGTTAAGCAATTTCTTGCTTGAAAAAGGTTTTTCAAAAGGGAAAGTTGACACTATACTCTTTATAAAATCTTTCAAAGACACCATTCTCTTAGTGCAAATTTATGTTGATGACATTATATTTGGTTCTACTGATAAAACTCTCTGTCAAGATTTTGCTAAGTGTATGCAGACCGAGTTTGAAATAAGCATGATGGGAGAGCTCAATTACTTTCTTGGACTGCAAGTCAAACAAACATCAAATGGAACTTTCATCTGTCAGTCAAAGTATACAAAGGACATGCTGAAGAAATTTTACCTTGACAACGTCAAACCAATCAGCACCCCAATGGCTACTACGACAAAACTAGAACCAGATGAAAGCGGCAAACCTGTTGATCAACGTAAGTATCGAGGTATGATTGGCAGTCTACTTTATTTAACTGCTAGTTGCCCGGATATTATATTTAGCGTTTGCCTATGTGCTAGATATCAAGCAAACCCCAAGGAATCACACATATCCGCTGTTAAGCGTATCTTTCGATACCTTAAGGATACGGTTACAGTGGGCCTATGGTATCCCAAATCAATATCATTTGACCTCATTGGGTACACTGATGCTGATTTCGCTGGATGTAAGGTCGACAGTAAAAGTACAAGCGGCACATGTCATTTATTAGGAAAGGCTCTAGTCTCTTGGTTTAACAAGAAGCAGAATTCTGTCGCACTATCCACAACAGAAGCTGAATATATCGCAGCTGGTCATTGTTGTGCACAAATTCAGTAGATGAAGCAAACCCTTGAAGACTATAACTTATCTTTTATGCACATTTCTATTTTTTTGTGACAACACTAGTGCTATAAATCTCACTAAGAACCCCATATGTCACTCACGCATGAAACACATTGAAATTCGTCACCACTTTTTGTGTGATCACCAACAGAATGGCACTATTAATTTAGAATTTATTGACACTGTTCATCAATTGGCCGATTTCTTTACAAAACCATTATCCGAGGAACGATTCAATTTTCTTTGTATAGAATTAGGAATTTTAGATGAAACGGTTATACGTTAAATTGGCCTGCGTAATTATCGATTATGTCACGATTCTCTATGATGACTTTGCTATGGGTACAAACCGAAAGGGTCCTTCTGACAACAAGGCGTAAAAGCCTAAGCGACACGGCGCACTAGTCTTCGGACTACCGCTAGCTGGGATCCGGCCCCTGCAGCTACCCCATAACAGCTTCACCATATTGATTTATGTCATAACTCCTTATTTATTATATGGTTAAATTTTATTTATTGCCTGCCTCATTTGAAAATTCTAAATTTCAATCTTATTTTTTACTCATATCTTTGACCATTTATTCGAATTTATCTCAAATCTCTTCTCTTTTTTTTCCTTTTTTTTTGCAGTTCTGGCCCAAGGGACCAGAACTCGGGCCGAACTCTGCCCTACCCAGAATTCGGGCCGAGTTCGGTGTCCTTGTTCCAGAACCTCAAATCATTCTCAGCCGTCCATCCTTTCTTCATCCGATGGCCCATATTTCACCCGACCAGCCGACCAAGGGACCATAAATTCGAAAATTGGTCTCTCTCTCTCTCTCCTCCATTGTCTTCTTTCTCCATCTCCACTTATATTTTCTTCAAAACCCTAACCCTAGAAGGCTCCAATCCTTGGGAAATTTCTCTCCAAACTCAAGGAAGTCAATCTTGGAGTTGTTCTCCTCCATCTTAGGTCTCTTGTAAGGTATATCTCTCTCTTTCTCTTCACATCTCAATTTTTCTTCCATGGCTCCTAGGTTGCTTGGTAGGGGTAAACGACCAAGGAGAAGTATTGGTGAATCCTCTACTAATCCTAACCCAAACCCTCAACCTAATCCTCCACCATAACCTATTCCTCATTCTCCTCCTAACTTGGTGCACCCTCTTTTTAATCCACCTCGACCCATCAATGCCGACACATACGATGACCATCTTTTTGTGTCCTTAGATGCGTCCAACGCGTGGTTTACCGACTTCCGTCATCGTAGTGTCTTTGCGGGACACCCTATTAAATTTACGGTATTTTCCGATTTTCTTCCTAATTTTTGTCACTTATGTCTTGATGAGCTTGTTGCAATTCGTTAACCGATATATGTGAATGCCATACAAATGTTTTATTGCAACATGACTTATGACCGGACACTCATCTATTCACGTGTCGCCGGTGTAGACATATCGTTTGATGATTTTGAGTTAGCCGACCTACTTGGTTTGCCCGACCCAAACACTTGGGAACGACTTGATGATGCTCGGGACTTTGTTTTTCTCGTGGCAACCACGTTAGAAAGTTTCAAGGGTGATCTTTGTTCTCCCAATCCTTCCCCTCGAAAACTTATGGCTATACATCTCGATAATCATTTCTATGAACTTCATCGAATTATATTTTCTTCGGTCTTGCCAAAAGTTGGATCAACAGATGAAGTTACTTACTTTGAGATTACTGCTCTCTTTTTTCTTCACTTTTGTGTCCCCTTCAACTTCTCTCGCACGATGATGGATTGGATGATTCGTGCTAGGCCTAAACCAAAATCTTTGGTTTATTCTATGTATCTTCCTTTGATTTTTCGTGCCTTTCATGTTCCATTGGATCAGTGTCAATCCTTGCCCCCTCCTGCCTTTCTGACTAAGACGAGGAGAACTATTGCTGCTATCGCCTCTTCTGAGTCCGATGATGCTGAGAAGCCTGTCTCTTCTGCTCCCTTTGCTGCTCCTGATTCACCTGCTCCCGAGTCCACTGCTACACTGGACTCTCTTCAGACTATGCTTCGCGATCGCTTTCGTTTGGAGGATGAGCACTGGGCCGAGATGGATGATCGCTGGACGCAGATGGACTACCGCACTACTCTGCTGATGAGTACGCTCAGCAACTCCATCCACGACATTCAGTACTCCATGGCCTCCCATCCGACGATACCGATTCCGATGATGCGTGATCCGTCTCACGACGGTTATCGCATTAACGATTCGTGGGTTCGTCGCTATCTTGATACGACTTCAGCATTTGTGGATCCCCGTCGTACCGGTTCTGATGGTACGGGGCTTTCTCATGCTCCTTGATGGATATGGCCATTTGTACTGCAACTGATGATTATGACTGTTTTTATTTTGGCACTTTGTTTATTTTTGCTCAGTTTGCTTATGTTTTTATGTCTTTAGACCTCTATGGCTCAATTTACTTTTATTTAGTTCTATTACTTGCATGTTCTCTTTCTTTATGTGGTTGGTAGTTTTATTTCAATCTTTTTCTCTCCATTTTTTGCTGATTGTCAAAAGGGGAAGAACCATTGATATTTGTCTTCATACAATGACCATTGCTATATGTATTAGCACTATAAATTGTGTAACCTTGGATATGTATATTTAGATGAGTATTTACAGGAAATATCAATTTATGGGGGAGTATGATTGTTCAAGTACGGGGGAGCCATAATGTGTTCAGGTATAAATATTGGACATACAAATATCATGTTTTGTCAATTATCAAAATGGGAGAGATTGTCGACCCAAACCGGATCACAGTCAACCTAATCTTGACAATTAACAAAACAATATTTGTCATAATCCAATTTGACACATCGAGCTCCAAATCAATATACTCAGCTCATTTGTTCCAGTTCACAGCTGCTTGGAGTTTTACCATTTTGTGTATACTGGAGTCTGTATTTTTTATTGTTCTTGAGTATAGGATGATGTACGTTGGGTCATACTGAGCACTTTGGGCTAGCCATAGCTTTATAGGTTTACTTAGCCCAAATCCCTATCAACCCATTCATCCAAAGCCCACAAAGATCATTCTGTCCATAGAAGACAGAGTTCGGGCCGAACTCTGCCTCACACAGAGTTCGGGCCAAACTCGGTCTCCTAAAATTCAGGATGCCAATTTTTAGGTCTTGATCACTGCTAGTTGTCCAACGGCCAAAAATTTGAATTATTTATACCGAATTCTGGCCGAATTCTGCCTACCCCGAACCCTATAAATAGGCCTTGGTTTCTCTCTTTTGAAATCATCCACTCTTCTTTTCTTCTTCTCTTATATAGCTTATATATTCAAAGAGCCTTACCTTTCCATCCACTTAGCATTCAAACTTCCCAACCGTCCAAGTTGTTCGGTACGATCCAGCTAGAAGTTTGAAGTACAAGAAGTTGTAAGCCACTTGGAAAAGTCCAAGTTTCGCCAAAGCGATCATTGAAAGAAGTTTGGCGTGCTCTTCTGTGAAAAGGCACGTGGTTGTAACCCTATTTCACAAATAGTAGATTTCAATCCTGAGCTAGAGTTCTCAGGCCTGGACTAGTCCTCCACGAGGGAAACCAGGTTAAAAATCTTGTTGTGTTTGTGCTTGCTCTCTACTCTTTATTTCCGCATTTATTTTACTCTGATTATTTAGTTGGTAAAGAGAGTTTAAATTTTTAATTGATCATTTTTGATATAAACTCTATTCACCCCCCTCTAGAGTTGCCAACTTGTACTTCATTGTTTCTCGATCATCTTAGCCTGGTGTATTGGATAAAAATATATTTTCTACAAGAATTAAAATAGTTAGTTATATAAGATTCATAAAAGAGGATTGATACTAAAAGCTATGTACTTTAGTTACCTTGAAGTGGGCAAACTAGAATGCTTTCCTCTCGTCCGAGGCATCCGAGTAGTTGATCCAAGGGCCACCATAGTTGGGCCTCAAAAATAGCCATAGTGCCCTCTGAACCGGCGGGGGATGATATCTATAGAACGATAATTATAATTATGAATATATAGATATATCTATAAATTAATGTTAACTAATTAACTTATTTTGTAGGCCCATCCGACCAAATCTCCATCCTCGTCTCGTCCGGAGGGGCTCATGGGGGATCGCTCTGATACGAAGACGGAGTAAGTTTGACCGCTTCTATCTGATCTTCCGCTCCATAGTTTTGTCAGCAGGAGGAACGCTGGACAGGTAGTAGTCTCAGGCCTGGAACTTCCCGTCCCAGGAGGACTGCCACATATCGTCGAGGTAGTCAGGGATGTGACTGGTCGGTACACTGGAGTACTCGAAGGAAAGGTTCCGGAACCATTACCTGATAACGGAGGAGCACTCCAACCACCGGTGGAACTTCTACCTAGACAGGGTGCTCCTCTACCTCGGGATTGACCGAGGTACAATCCTCTTCGTCATGCCATACCTGATAATAACATATGATGAAAACAATAGATACATACAAGAAATATTATACATATTCTAAATCAAATCTGCATGAATTTAATAAATCATAGTTTATAAAAAATAGACCCAGAACAACCCTCCATTGAATTTCTAAATAATAACCAAGTCTCGATAATGACATACAGAAACATTCATGTCTAGATAATAACCATAAAGTCATCCAGAAACATCTAATTCTAGATAATAACCAAAAACATCTAGATACATCCAAGTCTAATCTAGACATAAGTCTACCAGAGTCAAATTTGGTCAAAAGTCATATCGTATAACTCTATTCTCTATGTTGGGACATATACCAGTCCTTCAGCCACTGCACATAAGAAGGGTCCAGGTGATCAAGATAAGCTATAGGAGCTGGGTGACTGGAACACCCGGTGCCACTACCTTCTTGTGTCAATTCCTCCTTCACAGCAATCTCGACTTTAGGAATTACTTCCTCCTTAATAGTAGGAGGTAGCACTTCTTCCTTAACCTTGATCTTTGCTTTAGTTATCACCTCCACAGAAGCAAGAAGTACAACTTCCTCCTAAACAGCCATCTTAGCCTCTCTCAAGCGACATGCTCGGGTCATGGGTGCCATCTGGTAAGATTGATGGAAACATAGAGATTAATTAGTGGTTAAACAAAATGACAGTATATTTCACAAGTCTAAATAGATGTTATATGATGTATTTTATATTTTATTTTAGTTTCAATCATCTTCTGAAAATTTATCTTTTTTATTTTCTTCGTCCTCGTCTTTCTCTTCCTCCTCATATTCACTTTCGTCTACTTCATTTTTTGCTTCGAATACTTATACCCCTTCAACACATTTAGACGTGTAATGAGGAACTTTCATTGTATCCATATCAACTGTATTTGTTACGAGAGGTAGCTCGTCCTCCTGATAAGCTATTTCGTCAATATCATAGGTATTTTTGGCTTTAGTCTTGTATCTTGGATCAGATCAAACCAATCACACTTGAATCACACGATCTTAGCCAGCTATATGTCAACTCCACAATCTCCTGTAAGACGTCATATGAATTATTGCCTGGATTGACATCTTTGTATTTTGTTGATTTGACGCACAAACAACTATTTTTTGTCGAATCAAGATCCAAAAAGCTCTTTCTGATCGGGGCATTTTTTTGACTTGAACCTAAACACATTCACACAATAGCTTGGCCAGATTTTGATGGCATAAATTGGTCCTTTGGCAAGAGTTCTAATAGATTCATTCTTTAGTATTGTATCTAGGCGATCGACCTAAATACCACAAGATAAGAAATTAAATTCAACGTTCCGTTAATTACTGTGTAAATTGCATATACAAAAGTAATTACCGAGCTCCTTACATATGCACTCAACCATGAAGGAAAATAATATCTCATTTTCTGTTCTAGTTCTTCATATGTTACATACTGTCTACTCGAACTCACCTCATCAATAAATATGCAGAAAAAAATAACACATCAGCCAATTAGTGTAATAATAATATAGGATACTATTACATAGATGACGTAAATGTGGACGTATTAGTTACTTACGTCTTGACCTTCTCTACTTCATCCTCGTCGCAGTTGAGTAATATATACAACTGAGTAGCCCTTAGTTCCTCGTCATTCAAATATCTCTTCTTTATTTTTTTTCGAATGCTTTCTAAAAGCATTGAAGACTTTCAGTATTACATCATTAGATTTACGATATCCATCGTCGTTTCTCGGATCTCTTGTTCTATTAGTAGGAACATGTGGCTTGAAATACATCGAGCAGAAGTTTGTAATCTCCTCGAGAACATTGGCTTCACAAATAGAACCATCGACCCGAGCCTTGTTTTTTACCTTTCTCTTTTTGTGGGAAAATGTTGCTCAAATGGGTACATCCACCGATAATCGATGATCCACCAACACGTGCCTCATAGGAAAGATAAATTTGTAAATGCTCCATGGAGTCAAAGAACCCAGGAGGGAACACCCTTTCAAGCTTGCATAGTTTTACCGCAATGTCTTTCTCTTGCTTTTCTAGACGATCGACGAACAATTTAGTAGAAAAAAGATCTCTGAAAAATATGCTCACCTCTATCAACGGATCCCAAATAACCTGCAGTAATAATTTCCGAAATGCAATCAGAATTAACCTCTCCATAAATACGTGATAGTCGTGGCTCTTCATGTCCGTCAGTTTATTCTCCTTCGATTCGATAGATCTTCCCATGCCTTGACCATTATACACACGTTCATCAAAGTACCAACATACTTGACACTTGGTACCCACATACTTGACACTTGGGTGTTGTCATGTGTTCTTTGTGATCCATTCTCTGAAAATACAATTTACTTATGCAAACCTTTTGAGGCTACTGGACTTATACTAGATTCCCAAAACATTCTATAGAAGACTAAGTTCTTTGTCTTTTTTGGTTTAACTCTAGTAGCCACAAAAGGCTTGCATAATTAAATTTAGTTTTCAGAGGAGGGCTCACATGGACACTTGATTTCAGGCTAACACTGACACTTAACATAAGAGATAGTGATATCTCTGTCGTTATGTGTTCCTTGTGAGTCCAATCATACATACTTTATAACTATATATTTCTATACCCTTATATATGTATCTATCTATATAGATTATTAACCCCCACTAGCTCACTCATCCCTCACTCGAACATATACACATACACACCTCTCACTTGGACACTCTCATACACTTAACTGTATTCCGATCACCTCTTAAAATCTTTCAAGTAGTGGTCTAACGATTTTTAGTCCAAGAGCTATGATACTTGGTTATTAATAGGGTAATTTCTGGAAAATTTCTAACGATACAAGGAATCTGGACTTAATATGGTCCCTATAATTTAGTTTCCATCTAAATTCCCTAAAAATGTCAATTGTAAATTCTCTAAAAATGGATTCATGTACCTAATTTCAATTCCAAATTTCACAATCAAAGAATTCACACACACACCCACTCACACACACACACAAATACACACACACATTACATAACGTGTGTCGCGTCTGTGTCAGTATTTGTGTCATGGCAGTGTTTCTGTCAGCGTATGTCAGATCAAATATATACATATATTACACGACATGTCTGTGTCCGTGTCAATATCTGTGTCAACGTGTGTGTGTGTGTGTGTGTGTGTGTGTGTTATATCAGTATGTCTATGTCAGTGTGCCTGTGTCGTGTCAACAAAAAGGAGATAGGGTATGTCTGTGTCAGCGTATATGGTGTCGCATCAATATTTCTTTGTCGGTGTGTTTGTGTCATGTCAACAAAAGGAAGATAGGGTTAGGGTTACTTGCCTTGGTCGGGGTCGGGGTCGTCGGGTGGCAAGGGGGGAGGGGGTCGGCTGTAGGGGAATGGAGCAGCAGCAGCGACGATGTCTCCAGTAGAGGACTGGAGCAGCGACGGCGAGGAGGTTGGCGACAGAATACTTGTACAGCGGTGGGGAGGAGGAGGGCGATCGCCAGAAGGGAGGGTGGTCGACGAAGCGGTCGCTGGAGTGGAGGATCAGTGGTGGCAGTTTAAGGGGGAGGAGGAAACTTTTGGATTTGAAAAATTAGAATGGGGAAAAGTGAATCCCGATGGTCGTATATAAAAAAACATAGCGACATTTAAGTCAGACATCGCTAGACATTGCTATCTTATTAAGATACTTCGATAAATACGATATGACGTCACCAAACGTCGCCATTGACAAAAATATAGCGACGTTCCACGACTACAAGGCAGCATAATTTTCCATAATATTAACGTTAGTCGGTAGGTGCCGCGAAACTTCGCTACCAGTGACATATGGTGACGTCTACACGATACATCGCTAATTTCGATAACATTATCGATGTCATTTGCCGGAGTCGCTAAAAACATCGCTACTATGACTTATTTTGGTTGTGGATTTTGGTCGATGCATTTGTAGTTGGATCATCAATAACATTTGAGACAACTTATATGGAGGTGGGGATGCCTGAAGAGTATATAGGTGTAGCACGAAAAAAATTTATTGGTACTATGAAAGAATTATATCCTCCACGTAATTGGATGTTTGTTTAAACTAACCTGACTTATTGGAGAATTTAACCGAACAAGTAAAATGAGCATAAAAACTCGACAATAAACAAGATCTATATAATGAATAAAATGAGATTGGGAGAGAGTTTATTGCTACCCCATTAGGTATCATGCAATGGCATTGCTTAAGGCATGGATAGAGAAGGTGTTGTCAGTAAACAAAGAGATGGACAAGTACACGACTTGCTTGGAGATGGCAAGTAATACTAAAAAAAAGAAGGAAAAAGGATAGAAAATAGATCATAATGTAAGCCGTTGGTTTATATTTTAGTCGATCAAATGGCTTATAATGCATTCATTCCAAGTAATAGATCTCAGACATTGCACCTAACTTAAATTAAATTCATTGCTCAATGGATAGGATATATATGTTAGTGGCTAAATAACTAATTGAGCAAATGAGCACACTTATTTGTGTCCGTGGGATTGTAGTTCAAGTAAAATCATAATCTAATTATTGAGACTATTAGTATCTGAAATAGAAACTTTATAATTGATTGACAATCGAAATAAAGTAATATATGGTAACATTTTATTTAAGGAAGATTATAATTTGATTTGTTATCAAAATCAGAGTTCTCTCTCTCTCTCCTTCCCTTCGTTTCTCTTTGTCCGTAAGAATAGGGTAATGCCATTGCAAGTAGTTTTTTTTCACTTTTATAGGATACCATACCTAAATAATTTTGTCATTTATAATGTAGAAGACTTCTCCTCATCAACTCTTCCAAACATTCTTTTGCGAACTCTTCCTTCAACAAACTTCCTCTATAATCTATAAAACCCTCAACAACGCACATAAGTAAACAGAGACTTTGGTCGAGTTTGGAGTCTTCTGGAAATAGAGAAAGTAAACGAAGAACTACTTGAGATGTGGTGGAACATCTTCGTAGTTCAAGTATAATGTTCTCAAAGGACCCTCTGGAAGGTCGGTAATTGACCATGCTAGATTTTGAAAATCCTTCTTCAACTAAAACTTGGTCTTGTGTTTCGTTCGAAAAACCCCTGCAACGGTCTTGAGAGCTATAGAGGAAGATCATCACATTTCTTCATGATTCTTATCCCGATATCTGTCAAGGCTAGCTATGTTTGTGCTTCATTGTCATCATCTAGGAACATCATCTAGAAAATAGAAAATTACAAAAAAAATAGCATTTTATGTATCTATCAGTTCTGTTGTTTTCTATTGAGTTCTAACTCTAGATGTGTATGTGGGATCGATGGCACCTCTAGAGGGGGGTGAATAAAGTGTATTGAAAGTAATATCCCCAATTAAAAATAATACAGGTAAAGGCAGATAATTAATGCAATATATAAAAGCAGTAATTGAGTAGTGAGATAGAAACAATATGCAAACACCAAAATTTTATCTTAGTATTCCTCGGAGAGTACTAGTCCAGGCTCGAGTACTTTTGCTCGATGTTAAATCCACTATCTTGGAAACACAAGATTTTATTTGAAGGGCTTGCAACTTCTTACAATATCATTTTCTTTATCCGAAGTTTACGAACAAACTTCAACACTAACTAAATAGCTTGATAAGCTAAGCTTATACAACTCGAACACTTCTAATCGGAACACACCGACACTTAGAAGAATGGGAGTTGTCTTAGAAATGTGAAGATTGAAAGATCTTTGGTGAATAGAAGGCTTAGAATGGATAGATAAGATGAAGAGTGAGTTAAATAAAGTGAAAATCTATTTTCTATTTATAGGAATTTTTGACCCAGATTTCAGACAGAACTCGGTTAAGTTAATGTTCAAATTTTTTGAAAGTTTGGGGGCCAAAAGGATAGGTAGTCATTCTAACCAGGAGGGAATTCAGGAGGACCGAGTTTGAGATAAACTCGCACCGAGTTTGGGTTTTTAGTATTCATAATATTTTTGGATATTAGTAGGTTTTGTTTTAGTAGGGATGTTCAACTAAGTGCCAGTCATATACAGAATAATTTGACATAGATCTTGTTGACAAGAATAGCTACGATCTTATGTAGTCTTTGTACTTTACGTATTAGATTTGGAGTTTTAAGTCAATTATTGAAATCAGGTTGATCATGACCATATAGGCCAACAATCTCCCTCATTTTGATAATTTGACAAAACTACGATTGATACTTAAGAAATGCTTATCTGCAGGGGCGGATCTACATAGGGTCCAAAGGGGGCCACGACCCCCCCAATTATTTAAAAAAAATATTGATTATTATATAAAAACTTTTTTTACTGTTAATATATATACTTGTTTCGCCCTCCAATACACAGAGAACAAGTTAGTCTAGTGGTAATGATTTGTGCTCTTAGTTAGGAGGTGGGAGTTCAAATTCCAGCTCTGTAAATTTTCAAGCATTTTGAAAACATTTTATGTATTTTTTTTTGATTTCTTTTTTGTCACAATTTGAGAAATTAACTTTGCTTTTTTGTTCATTCTTATTGAGTTATAGTATTTTTTTCTTTTGTTATTGAAGTTCAATTAACAAGATAACTTTAAAGATTTTTGCATGTAGTAGTACGGCCCCTCCAAAATTTTGATCCTGGCTCCGCCCCTGCTTATCTGGTACAAAAATAGCTTGATACAGAAGTAGCTTGGTAAGGAAGTATCTTGGTATGGAAGTAGCTTGCTCCCCCACAATAATTGAAATCTAGCAAAATTTCCTAAACCAAGTCTTCAGAGCAATAATATTGCAAGTTGCATTTCAAGAAGTAAAATTATTCAATTTGTTCAAGTATTCTCCCCCATTGTCACGATATCAAAATGACGCCAAAAAATAGGTCCTAATAACATAGCAAATATCATAGATCTAACCACATAAACCAAGAAAAAGGATTAGAAAGAAGCATGTAAGTCAAATGTCACAAAATGCTTAAAAGAAGCATATAACTAAAATGTCACACATAGAATGCTTGAAAGAATCATATAACTAAAACATATAGTAAAGAAACACTAAAAATCCAGTAGTAGTCACTGTATCACTAATCATCATCCTCATCATCATCAACACCAGCTGCTCGAGAAGGATTCCCGATCTCAGTAGATCGGTTGGGACCACAACGAGCAGCCGCAGGGTCAAAGTAACATTGAGGCTCTGGATCATCATACGATAACCAATCACAGAATGATCATGAACCATGGGAATGGACCACAGGGTTGTTGGCAAAACTATAGCTGAAATCCTGCATAGTATTGGTTATAGCCTGGAAGTGAAAGGTGGTCCAAAAATCTATAGACTGAAACTAATCCAAAACCAAATCTTGGAAAGACTCAAGGGTGACGCCTGTGGACGGATGGCAAGGATGGTAACTAGCAGATTGGACAACAATATAAGGAGGAGTAGGTGCAACTGGAGTAGGGGCTACCCGAAGATGCATTTGAAGATAGGCAAGAGGCGTATCATGAGAGCAGTCATCTAGAATGATATCAAAGTACCCAAAGATATACGGTAGATACATTGCGTATAGAAGGTTTCGTGGTATCTGACGACACCGTTCCATAGTGGAGATAGTAGTCTTTGGTAAGCTAAATGGAATACCAAAGTGGAGATGATATATGACAAAGAGTTCCAAGTAAGTAATTTCATCGGTTGATGTCTGTTTTGGAATAATAACATAAAAAACCATGCGATGCAAGTCATATAAATAATAATTCATATGTTTAGGTCGAAGTGACCATAAGGACGAGGATTAGCTGCTCATAACAAATCATGAAACGAATCTAGAGTCATGTGTCCTAGAAGTTGAATTTTTGTGATGTGCACTAGTGCTTCCCCATCATTGGATATATAAAGCATGAGACCAAAGTAATCAACATCAAATTCAATTTATATTCCACCAACTCTAGATCGGACGTTGTCATTTGTAATCGATAGAATACAGTAAAACACATGTATCACATTCATGTAAATATGATAGCATTCTTGCACTAAATCATCAAGTCCAAAGTGTTGAAACACAGATAAATATGATGGAAACAAAGTAAAATTTATCGGATTTGTCAGACAAATTATCCTTTCGATAAAATCCTGAAACCATTCATTGGATGATTCCAAAGATACGAAAATAAATTCATCAAAAGTGACATTCTCTGGTTTAGATGGACTGAATAGTGAGAAAGAAACTTCTTGAACATTCGAAGAAGAAGCATCCCCAAATTTTCTTTTTGAACAATTTTGGAGCCATTGAACAAAAATAATATAAAAAAAGAGTGTTATTCCAGAAATTGATTGAAGGAGATGAAAGAGAACCACGAAATCACTCTTGATCCAAATTTGTAGAGGTGAAGAGGCTTGGTGGAGGTAGTTTAAAGAGCTAGGGTTAGGGTTTTTGTTGGTGTAGGTGTTGTTGTTGTCATGTCTCGGTTCTGCAAATCCGATCGTCCTTGCTAAGACGTGATGTCGCGTGGCGCTCATGGAAGGCGGGTTCCATGACGGTCGATTACAGCAGCTTACGATGGGGTCGTCGCACAGAAGTTCTAAGCAAAAAAGTTGAATAACACCAAGACATGTACAAAATAATACACTTTATTGATATTGAAATAATATTACAAGGGCGCAAAGTCAAGATTATAAGTCGCTCAAGCTCACTTTCGTTCAGAATACAATCACTTAGCTATCTCTCATTTCTCAATACAAAAGTTCAAGGCTACCACTTGCAGATGCATCAGAACATAATTTCTATACATTATGTCCCATATAGGTGAAGTATTCAATGCGACCGCACACCTCGAAATGCTATGGGACTCCGTGCTTCAGCACATCCATGTGAGCTCTGCCTCGACGAGCAAGTACCTATAACCTGCGCACGAAAACTGTTGGGTTATCAGCACACAACCGAACTGGTGGTGTGAGCTCATTGCCCACCCATACAAAACCAACACCTTCATTTATTAAGTGTAACTTATTCATTTGATTGTCTTTCTAATCTTGCCTTAGAATCAATTTTAGGACATAGATGCCTGGTCTATTTGTTACATCAACGACATAGTCGTGCAATAAATCCCTTCGTGTAACATAATAGAGGCAGTGCCTTACCACTTAGTAAGTTGCCCAAACTTCATTTCGCCAAAATGTGGTTGTGCTCCAAAATGTCCATTTTTGTATCATGATTGAGACCGTGCCTCACAACATTGTGTATCTCTACTCAATACTTACTCTACGGCATTTACCCTATTTCGTCTCCGGAAATGGTATAATCATAGACTCCTATTTCGTCTTCGAAAATGGCTTGGTCATGAACTCGTGAACTTAATATTAATAACTCAATTCACGACATGGCATCTACGTACCCATGTACGTATTTCTATTATAGCCAAATCTTAGGCTCAAACATTGTGTTGCATACTGTGTGCACATTTCTTGACTTATTTGTACCGTGCATACACTTCTTGAATTATTTGTGTCATGTATTCACTTTTTGACTTAATCTAAGGCATGCACGCGGATCGTCGCTAATATGCCGATTCATCTATATGAAAGGGTCACTAACACCACAAGCTATCTTGGACAATAGCTGGGCTTAGACGATGACCCTTTCAGTATAGGTAGCATGCCATACTGAAAGTTCTCGAATAACCCATCTGAGTGTTGTATGCCAGCACAGTTATTTTATTTTGCTCCGCCTAGGTTCGAAGTCGGTACCGTCTTCGAGCATTGTTCGAGGAGCCGTTCCTTGTGCAAAAGTTGTACAATGACCATGCAAGACTCAACTCAATTATTGTCGCACACAGTCATTACTCAATCAATATGTTTCATACTTTTTTTTTCTGCAGCACCCATTGTTTTATGAATTGCCTCGATGTATGCCTATTGTTTCAGGGAGTCTTGGCGTGCTACAATTTCGAAAACTTTTACTTTACCATACCATTGACTCACTAAGGAATGACTACTTGTGATCCTCCTTCATATTCAACTTGAATCAAACGTATTCCACATCAGTGTCACGACTATGCCATAAACCATGTAATACAACTTAACCTATGAGACGAGTAAAGGCTATGCAAAGCCATGCACCATGGAAACATGTGGCTATATCCATCCATAGAACCGTGGGACCGTACACGTGCTCAACTTGAACAATCGCGTTCTTTGAGCACCTTAACCCGTGGCACCTTCTATAACTAATCGTGAGATCGTGGGACATTTTTGCTATGAGAAGCAGTAAGATCGTGGGACGTGCCCACTCTAACATCGTTAGCCAGTAGCATAACTTTGCCTAACTCAATCGTGTAGTCGAAGGACCCAGTGCCAACTTTGAAAACCATCGTGGAGGACATCTAAGCAACATTATGACACTTTTTCGTGTTCTATACACATACTTGACTCAATGGGATTATTCCCTTAGCTATGTGGATTCATCTCTTTTATTCAAGCCTATTCAGTACATTCAAAACATCTAGTTTATTAGTATGAAGGTCAAGCAGAAAGAAGTTAACCGAAGCCACCCACCTGAGCGAGGAGTTTCCTCGACCAAGCAGAACTCCGAGCAAACCGTTGCATGGCAAAGTCCAAACGTTGTTGGCATTTTGTTTCCTTCGATTGGACTGAGCAGGACGGAGCATTATATTATACACCAGTCAGAGAAATTTTCCTCCTCGAAACATACTGAGTACACACTCATCTAGTTATCACTTGATTCAACACCAATGGTTCTTGCACACACTCCGTCTTATTTATTTTTCACCTCTAACAATTATACCTCAACTTGGGGTAACTTATACTCGTCGTGCATACGGACAACTTAGTCCTAGGACAAACCACTCGATCAATCCATGTTTAAGTTCATTTCGAATCCAATGATCGCACTACCATCAATATTTTATTTGAAACACACGACTTCAGAATCCTCGATACCTTTTCGTTCCTTTAGTCTCATCTGAATTCAATATATCACTTAGTTGGATCGTGCACATATTTACAACATTTTTAAAATATATGCATTTCAACCAAGTCTCGTGATAGAGAATCTGTCATTACCACTTGACTCAAATCGTGCACATATTTAAGGCATCCCTAAAATATATGCGTTTCATCCAAGTCTCGTGAGTGGTATCTCCACATAATCGAATCATTCTATCAACCAATATTATTATCCAATCCTATCAATTCTCAAGATCAATCGTACCGAAGCTACCTCTCGAAATAGGGACGTCTTGCCTAATCTCTAGGCCATCTCTCCATGCTAAAGTCAGTCTCAGCATTGGAATCACCGTTCCCAAACAATAATATCAATATTGATCCCAATCCTAAGGTCAAACCAAATTGATAGTACGGGATTTTATATCCAAGCTTGCATCACTCTAATTTTTAAACTTCGAGCATAGATTTCTCCTATTCGCATTTGTAACGTTTAGTCCAAGGGGTCCAAGTCATTCAACAAAGCTATCCTACGGTAAGTTCCGCTCAACAAATTTCTTGGAATATCAATATTGTATGTCCAAATTAGCAATTCGCATAGTCTATCTCTTCAAACATGTTCAATATAATCCACATATCCAAGTCAAGTACACCAGGACACGATTTATCACTAAACCATAATTCTTACCAAATTTTTTAAGTCGTTTAACACAATTTACGTATTTGATCACAAGATCGTCTAACATAACAATATGTCACGTTCCAATCTTCCACAAGTCTGATTATCTACGTTGGACATGAAATCACCATGCCAAAGCTCCTACAGGATAATCGTTCTCATCGGAGCGTAACACATTGGATCTACTCAATCCTCAAACTTACTTTATCGTCAATCACAAGTCCAAACAATCCTCAAATTCACCTTCGCGGCAAACCATAAGTCAAAATAGTCCAATTACTACGTCCTGATCTCTTGTAAGTTTGATCATCCCTATTGGACATGAATCACCATGCAGCGCTCTCGCAGAATGATCTCCCTAATCCGACGTGACGCATGTGCGAGGCTAGAGTTGTGCTCGTAGAAGACAATAACGTTAACATTGTGGTTATCGTCGAAACAATCAAGATACTTTCGTTTTCATCCAAGTAATATATCAGCCCATTCTCAGACATTTTCTCATTTTCTCAAGTCATAACAATTCTCACATCAATGACCATCAACTCTGTCAACGTTTTCGTTTCGCATAGTCCGACTATCATTTATTTATGTATACTTCAATCTCTTCTAATCAAGTAATCAAAACATTCATTATTATCAAAATCCCAAGTATAACATCCATTTGATCAATGACATTTTATACGATTGTCATTCCTCGAATCATATTATCCCTGAGTTATTGAACATCGATCTTTGATACGCCTCAATACCATCGATAATATACATAATCAAACGATGTTCCTTCACAACGAACTTCGAGTCTTACAACTGATATTATTTTTTGAACTGGATATACCACAATACGTGATCAATTCGTTCAAACCCAAAACATATGTTTCTCTGTCTATCTTAAGTCATCAAGCAATATATTTCCCAAATCCTTAAGAGTCATTCTCGTACATTCAAATCATTTTCATGCATGCTAACTTTCGATCGTGCTAACTTTTCGTATACGATTCATATCGATTCTTCAACTGAGCCATTCGTTTGTTACACCTTAACTTTTCTTGATTCAATCTACCTACTCAATCGTTTTGCATTTCATATTCAACGTAATCCTACCAATGCGTGTCATCATTTTTTGTTTGTTCGAATCAGCTCTTACTAGCTATCTAAAGTCATGAGTCGTCTTTCTAATTGAATCATCTTTCTAAGGCTTTGTATTTAGCATAGTGCTTGCTAATTGACTCAATGTCACCCCACATCCTTAATCGATCATCATCCCCAAGGCTTTCATATACTACTCAGGGATGAAGTTACTCGATAAAATCCTCTATTGATCATTCGAATCACGACCGATCACTTTGAATATCCGTTCGAACCATTCCTCAAATTTCAAGCATGCTTATCTATATCGCATCGACGATATCGTCGTTCGATTCCACCTCTATTGCTGACTACAAAATAATTCGTAATTCAAGTCCGACACATCCACATCCAAATATTTTTGATCCACCACACAATTTCTATTTTTGACACAATTTTTGGTGTATATGTCCAGCTCGACTTAGCCATCTGTGCCTTACGTAAAATTATTTCTGTACAACCAAATTGTCTTCGTGTGAATTTATAAAATATATCGACTTATTGTATGGAACTTTACGGGGAACATTGAGAGAGAGAGCACCAATGATATCGATTACGGAAAACAATATTTAGTATGAGACCATCAGAGTTCAAGAATTCAATCGAAAGTCCAAGGATGTAAAGCCGTGCTCTGATACCATTTTGTCATACCCCAACCATTTTGTCACACCCCAGTTCTGGAGAACCGATCGTCCTCGCTAAGGTATAATACCGCATGAGCCTAGATTGCACTTACGCAAGGCGGATTCCATAACGGCTGATTACAGCAGCTTGCAATAGGGTCGTCACACAGAAGTTCCTAGCAGAGAAGTTGAATAACACCAAGACATGTACAAAATGATACACTTTATTGATAATTGAACAAGATTATAAGGGCACGAAGCTAAGATTACAAGTCGCTCAAGCTCACCTTCGTTCAAAATACAATCACTTAGCTTTCTCTTATTTCTCAATACAAAAGTTCAAGGCTGCCACTTGCGGATGCTTCAGAAGTCGATGTCCATACATTATGTCCCGTATAGTTGAAGTCTTCAATGTGGCCGTATGCTTCAAAATGCTAAGGGACTCCGTGCTTCAGCGCTTCCAAGCGAGCTCCGCCCTGATGAACAAGTACCTGTAACCTGTGCATTAAAACTGTTGGGTGGTCAGTACACAACCGTACTAGTGGTGTGAACTCCTCGTCCAGCCATACAAAACCAACACGTTCATTTATTGAGTGCTACTATTCTTTTGATTATCTTTCTATTCTTGTCTTACGATCAGTTTTAGGACTTAGACGCCTAGTTTATTTGGTATATCAATGACATAGTCATGCCATAAATTCCTTTGTATAACATAATCGAGGTAGTGCCTCACTACTTAGTAACTTGGCCACATTTTGTGTCACCACAATGTGGTCGTACTCCAAAATGTCCATTCGCGTATCATCATCGAGGTCGTGCCTCGTAACATAGTCTTTCTTTACTCAATACTTACCCTACGACATTTACCCTATCTTGTCTCCAGAAATGGCATTATCATAGGCTTCCATTTTTTCTTCCAAAATGTCTTGGTCATATGCTCATGAACTTAGTGTCAACGACCCAATTCACGACATGGCATCTATGTGCCCAAGTACGTGTTTCTATTATAGCCAAATCTTAGGCTCAAACATTGTGTTACATACCGTGTGCACATTTCTTAACTACTCCTTAAATTATTGATGTCGTGCATTAACTTTTTGACTCAATCTAAGGCATGCATGCAGATCGTCACTAATATGCTGACCCATCTATATGAAAGGGTCACTAGCACCACAAGCTATCTTGGACAATAGTTGGGCTTAGACGGTGACCTTTTTAGTGTAGGTAGTGAGCCCTACTGAAAGTTTCTGAATAACCCATCTGAGTGTTGTATGCCAACACAGCTATTTTCTTTTGCTCCGTCTAGGTTCGAAGTCTGTACCATCTCCGGGCACTGTTCGAGGAGTCGTTCCTTGTGCACAAGTTGTACAATGATCATGCAAGACTCAACTCAATTATCGTCCTACACAGTCTTTACTCAATCAACGTGTTTCATACTTTTCTTTCTTTTCCACAATACCTATTATTTTAGGGATTGCCTCGACATATGCCCATTGTTTCAAGGAGTCTTCGCGTGCTACAATTTCAAAAACTTTCACTTTACCATACCATTGACTCACTCAGGAATAACTACTTGTGATCCTCTTGCATATTTAACTTGAATCAAATGTGTTCTACATCAGTATTACGACTGTGCCATACGCCATGTGATACAACTTAACCCGTGGGATGAACAAAGGCTATGCCAAGCCCCGTACCGTAAAAACATGTAGCTATATCTAACCATGGAACTGTGGGACCATGAACCTGCTCAACTTGAACAATCGCGTTCTTTGAGCGCCTTAACCCGTGGCACCTTCTATAGGACTAACTGTGAGACCGTGGAACATTTTTGCTATGACAAGCCGTGAGATCATAGGACGTGCCCGCTATGACATCGATAGCCCGTGGCATAACTTTGCCTAACTCAATCGTGCGGTCGAAGGACCCAATGCCAACTTTGAAAACTATTGTGGAGATCATCTAAGCAATATTATGACACTTTTCCATGTTCTACACACATACTTTACTCAGTGTGATTATTTCTATAACCATGTACATTCATCTATTTTATTCGAGCCTATTTAGTGCATTCAAAATTTTCTGTTTATTAGTGTGAAGGCCAACCAGAAGCAAGTTCACCGAAGCCACCCACCTCAGCGATGAGTTTCCTCGACCGAGCAGAACTTCGAGCAAGTCATTGCATGGCTAAGTCCATATGTCATTGGCGTTTTGATTCCTTCAGTTGGACTGAGCAGGACATGACATTACAGCTGTTGTAAGGAGGAAGATGTAGTAGTTTAAATACAACCCGACCTGTCCATCCACATATTTTGGAAACAACCTACCCGAGTTCGACCCGTGTTCGGCCCGAGTTTACAGAGAGCTCGGTCCGAGCTCGGTTCTTAGGTGCCCTAAATAAATTATGGACAAGATTGATACAGTTTTAACAAATATACGAAATAGAAATTTAAAATATTGTATTAAAGAAAAATAATTTATATTAATGAACCGTTATGGACAAATTGTATCAAATATTTTGGGTTAGCTATAGGGGTTGGATCCCAGCTAGCGGTAGTCCGAAGAAACTTGGCACCGCGACTCTTAGGCTCTTACGCCTTTGTTGTCGAAGGGCCCTATTGGCTTATAACCAAAATACGTAATATAATTTATGAATTTATGTCAAGTAATAAGAATTATATGCCTTCAACATCCAAGATTCCTAATTCTCTTCGTATAAAGTTAAAATGATCTTCTGCCAGAGGTTTAGTAAAAATGTCAGCTAATTGATGTACCGTGCCCACATATTCTAGACAAATATCACCTTGTAGAACATGATCTCTAAGGAAATGATGTCTAATTTCTATATGCTTGGTGCGAGAGTGATAAATATGATTCTTTGTGAGATTTATAGAACTAGTATTATAAAAAAATAGGAGAATGGTTGTAGGATAACTGATAGTCTTCCAAGATTTACTTCATCCACAAAATCTGGGCACAACATCCTGCGGCTATATATTCAGCCTCAGTTGTTGATAATGCAATAGAGTTTTGCTTTTTAGAAAATCGAAAGACCAAGGATTTTCCTAGGAGACGATATATGCCACTGGTACTTTTTCGATCGACCTTGCATCCAGCAAAATCTGCGTCTGAATAACCTATCAGATCAAATGAATCAATTTTTGGATACCATAGACCGGTTGTTAAAGTTTCTTTAAGGTATCATAGGATACACCTAACGGCGCTCACATGTGATTCCTTAGGACAAGCATGATATCTTGTACATATGCATACTGGAAACATAATGTCAGGATGACTAGCACTTAAATAAATTAAACTATCAATCATACCTCTGTACTCACAAACTTTAGTTGGTTTACCACTTTCGTCCATATCAAGTTTTGTAAATGTTGCCATAGGAGTTCCGATTGGTTTTACATTGTCCAAATCAAACTTGTTCAGCAGGTCTTTTGTATATTTGGCTTGACTGATGAAAATCTCATGTGATTTTTTTTGATTTGTAACTCAAGGAAGAAATTCAATTCTCTTATCATGCTCATCTCAAATTCACTCTGCATACGCTCAATAAACTCGTTACAAAGTATCTCTTTGTTGATCCAAAGATAATATCACTTACGTAAATTTGCACTAGTAAGATGTTCTTATCAAGAGATTTTATAAAAAGAGTATAATCAACCACTACAAGAAAAAATCCATTTTACAACGCTCCATCTACAACGCTTCCTAAAAATGTTGTTAAAAAGGGGGGTCTTCTACAACCTTTATAGTAAAAACGTTGTAAAATATATGTGCAAACAACGTTTTATATTCAAACGTTAAGGCTTCTACAATGGTCATTCACAAAAGTTGTGTACTACTGTCTTCACCAACATTTTATTAACATTGTACTATTTATTAGTTTTGACAACATTTATTTAAAGTTGTCAAAGTTATTTATTTTGATAATGTATTTAAAATATTATAAAAATGACATATTCAACAACGTTTATCAAATGTTGCAATATTTTATATTTTATAATGTTACTTTGATGTTGTAAAATTAATTTTATTTACCATGTTATATAAACATTGTGTATGTCATATCAATTTACAATGTTTAAGAAACATTATACAATGGTTATATTTAACAACATTTAAAAAATATTGTAAAAGATGTGTATTTCACAATGTTTAAACCATATTGTAAATTTATATTTAAAATATATATATGATGATATTATTTAAAATGTTGGTCTTATTTGGTCGATACCTCACTTGGTAGCATCTCATGATTAAATCGATATGTCATGCGCTGAAACCCATCCCTCCGCGGCTTCGAAAGACAAACCTAATATAATAGCTTCTTGCTCATTCTAATCATTATTCTTGTAAAAATCATGACTCCTCAAACTCTATTTTACTCTTTAAAATGCTGCTTTAGCTTAGATTATGCCATATATTCAATTAATGAATCATTAAAAATATCTAACAACTATCAGAATTTCTAAAGCTTAATCATTGAGATAAATAAGTTTTCTTTATTTATATGCTTTTAAAACTTACTATGCTTTTACACCCTTGATGGTTAGTCTTTTTTGTTAAATTATCTTTGCTGAATTGACTGAGAAAGAGACTCCCAAAATCGGTATTGGTTAGTATCGGTAGCGTCGATATCCTATTTAGAAAAGTCAAAAGATATAGGTATCGGTCGTATCGACCTACACTGTAAATTATAGGTTAAAAGCTTTCAAGTCTAAGGTGGAGGTATGATCCCCACTTGACCAGCCTAAGGGTTGTCTTTCGTTTAGATTTATTCGTTGACTATGCACACTACAAGAAATACCCCTATTTCACACGGTTTTAGTGCAACGGTTACGTGTGTTGCTGGAACTATAATTTGCAACAGTTTAGTAACGGATGACATAATAGATTACAAATTAAATATATTTACAACAGTTAGAGATTAACCATGACCTAATATACCTTTTACAATGGTTCATAAATTCTTGCTAAAAGTTTTCTTTTTTACAACGGTCAAGCAACAATTTTATGGAAGTGTTGTCAGAGTGAGCTGAATTTGCAATGATTATGCAAGGGTTTTAAATAATTGTTGCAAATTTGTTAATATTTTGCAACACTTACATAAAGCCTTATAAAAAGGTTCACTGTTATCAACAGTTGTGTAACGCTTTTTGTAACATGTTCCGAGTGGACTTTTTATTTGTAATGATTTTATACGACTAATTGCATTTTTTTGCTAAATAGCAACGGTTATGATAACCATTGCTGAAAGAACAAATAACTATTGCAACGTGTTGATCTCGCAATAACTTATATATAACCCTTACAAAGTTCAATGTCTAATTTGATTTTTTTTATTTAATACAAAATAAGGATTTAAGCATCAATATTACTCATTTGAATTTTAAATTGAGTATTGGTCCCCTATTCATTAACCTAAAACATTTGATAATTTATATTTTACGTCCAAAATTCCCAATCGATAAAAATATTATAAACGTACTTAAATGTATAAAACATATATTATACATTATTCCTCTATTTTCTACACACTTTCATTGGTTGTTGGAGTGAATACAAGATATATTGTGAATAGTTGACTATGGATTGAATTTAATTTTGTTAGTTGGTTCGAGTCATGACCCGTGCGACTTGACAAAAATTATGATTTAGAATATATGATTGAAAAAATTGAAAAATTTGAAAAAAAGGACGTTGGCAGAATTTGCAGATTTTTCATTCAGGAATTTTCTTGAATATTCAGTCAATTTCTTTGGTGGATTCATGTGTTGTTCGTTTAGAGTTACGCTGCATCAAATTGCGTAACTAAATGGTGAATATTTTGTGAGACAATTAATGGTACAAAGAGGTTAACCACATTTTTTGAGGGGTAAGTACTAGAAATACATGCATATGGTGTAACTCCTAACACTATTGTGCGTTTAATTGCAAGACGGGAAATAAGTTAATTCCACAAAATTATTTTCCTAGGAAACAATTCCATGGAATTTTTAAATTTCTTTATGGAAAAATTAATTTGGTATTTGAATGTCATTATTTTTGACAAAAAATATATCATTTTCTATGGAAAGTGAACTTTCCTATTGGAAAAGGTTCATTTTCCACCATTTTGGAGGAAAATATGGAAAAATATTTTCTATGAGAAAAAAATCCAATCAAACACAGTAGCGTTTAGAATTTTATGCATGGATTAAAATTGACTAATTTTTGTTAATCATTAAAATGGATTAATACACCCTCATAAGTAATATTATAAAAAATTTCAATGTTACAACACCCTCATAAGTACTAGTTTTTACTTTTTTATGCATAGATTACAAATTTTCAAAAATTGATATCTAATTCCGGCAATCATTAAACTTTATGTAGTAATATTATAAAAATGGTCATGGGCCAACATGATATATTTTTCTAACTATTTTTATATATTTTTGGCAGCCAATGCTTGTGTCTTGGATCGATCAAAAAACCATCGTTGATATTCATTCACAAATTGTATCCGTGCAAAATAATAATAATAATTAGTCATGGGCCAATGGGGGTGATCTAGTGGTTGCGGTTAGTGAAGGTTATAGGAGAGGTTTTTTTTTTCAAATTCAAGCCTAAAAAAAGATATTGGTCATATCAATCGATCAACAGATCGAGACATAAAATTGAAAATTGTTCCATGTAAAAATTGGATGTTCGGCTTGGGATCTAAGTTGTAATATATATATTTAAGATGCATGATAATATCGAAAGAATTAAAGAAGGGGAGTTATTCAAGTAGAGAAGGGTTAGACTTTTTGAACTTCGTTAGTTGTAACATCGAGAGATGGATCAACTGGAAGAGCTCACCAGTAGTAGAGTTTTTCAATTTTTGTATTTTTTTACATTGAAATTATGTTGATATATATTATTTTCCTCCCACACAAAGATAAATAAAATGATATAAAAATAAAAGTACACTTTTATTGAATATAAAAATAAAAATTGATTGTGAATACTCTATATAAATTTTTTATCTATATAAAAAGAATATTTAAGCAACTAGATAAAAAACATTGACTGTAAATAATCTAAAGAGACCAATATTATATAGACAAATTGTATTGATGCTCGTTGCTTTTGGTACAGATTATTTTGTTTGATATATTTTATTTATCTTTCACACTATTCTTTCAAAAGCGTGGTTGTCAAAATTTTCACCTAATTTGGATTCTGGCGCTAGTTTTTAGTTTCACCAGACAAAATTCTCCCGCTCTTGTCAAACCCTCATCTCCTCCCTTCTCTCCTTTTACCAAAAAAATCCTATCTTCTCACCTTCATCTCCTCTCTCTTCCACTCCTTGGTGTCCTCCTTATCTACCTTCTTCCGCCCGGCTAGACCTGCATAGTCGTTGATGGAGCCTCTGTATTCGAGACCGTCATGCCGCTGTGTGCCGAGGGGGTCAAGGTCACCGACACTATCATCATCATCGACCGCGAGGTAGGGAGAATCTCGAGAGGAAAGGGATCAAGCTACGGCTCTCTTCACATTGACACAAATGGTGGAGCTGCTGATGAGGAGGGCGAAACTGGATGAGGGGACGACGACGGAGGACATTATTGAAAGCCCTAATTTTGTAATGTATGTTTTTCTAAATTTCTATTCTGATTGTGCACTGAACGTTTGCATATTCTGAGTTGATTTTATTGAAAGCCCTAGTTTGATTTTATTCTTTGCTTTTTCTCCGCTTTTATTCTTTCTTTCCCTCTTTGGATTTGTCTCCACTTTTTTCCCTGTTTCCCACCAAGTTCCAGCACCAAATTGAAGGCGACCATCGACGATCAAAAGGGGAGCACCGACGATCAAAAGCCATCCGTCGACTCTTTCGATTGCACCAAATGGAAGATAAATTAGGGTTTTATCAAAGCATGTTAAGATCTATATTCTTGCTGGAATTAATTGGGAGATGCATGGTGCTGGAAATTATCACAAATCTAGCATTATATATTTTTATCAACGTTGATATTAGTATGATTTGGAACTAATTTTACATAAATAGGCTTTTAATTTATTCGAATACCATATTTATGTTATTTTAATTCCTTCAGTTACAAATTTTTGCCTGCTAAAGTATATATATCATACTGAATATATGTCGATATATATACGAACTTAAGGAATTTTTTAGATCTATGAAAATATCCCATTATGTGCCATTAGTTTCATATTTTGGGGGGATTTGTAATGTCATGCAATCTTGCTTATTGTTGTTAATATAATATTCATCTTTTTAGGATGCAAAAATATATTTAAAGAAAAATTGGAAGCATGGAACCAAGATGATATCTATTTGTTGAGTTTGAAATTTTATTCATGTCCATTTGAGCAACATGATGTTCTCTGACCATCTATCTCGATATGTATATATTATGTTGCCACCAAATTGATATATACCGACACGAAGGCTACTGTGTGTAAAACTAGCCATGCCTTATTACCATAGTCTTTGTTGAGTTTAAAATTTGTGGGCAAAAATTATACATAATTATTTTGATAAATCTCCATATGAGTTAATGAAAACCTTTTAGTAAAAGCCCTATTACATTTATTTCAAACTAGAGTGTGCAAAGCTTATGGAATCCTTACCAATTAGTACTTTTGATATTTTAGATTCAGGATTTACCCTATATGACTGCCAACTAAATTAAAAGAGTAAGACATCAAGGGTGTAAGGAAGCATCCCTAAGAGAGGAGAGCACGACCACATAGGAAGGAAAGAAGCCCAAATAGGAAGAAGAGAAGATCCCATGAGGTTAGCAGTTATTTAAGTCCTACTTTTTTAGATGGTTAAAGGCCTTGTAGTTGTTAACTCCTCTTTTTTATATGGTTAAAGGCCCTGCCACTGCACAACTCCAGAGTTGTCATGAAGGCCGGTTTCAGGGTTAACTATTTACATTACTCCAAGACGAACATAGCCCAGCAGGTCGAATGCCCATTTATGGGTTGAGAGCTAGATTCTTGCAGTTGTATGCGTTTATTTAAGTCGCTTAAAATGTGTGCATGTTTGGCTTGAACCTAGGTTGCTCTGATACCATGTTAAACTCTCTGACACTACATCACAACTTTGGGATGATGGTTAAATATTTATACTATTCCAACATAGATCATTTTTATTATCCTTTAAATAGAGCATTCTTTTTCATGCTTACAAGCCTATGCATCACCCTAACCCCAAATATCACAATATATAATTGTTTGCTAGATAGTTGATTTTACTGAAAGCCCTAACATTGTGGATCATTGTATAGTACAGAATATTTTGGTGGAATTTGTGAGATCTTCCAAGTACTGAAACATGTGACTTTATAGGGGTCTGGGGTGCAATATGCCTAGTGGAGTTCAATACTATTGGGTGCTTGAATGGATCATATCCTTTGAGCTTTTCTAAATTTAGTTATCTGCCTTTGGTTGATGCTTTATGATATCTGCTACTAATCTCATGTGTTCTCGTTTAGTCTCAAGCTTCACTACTGAGAAACTAAAACATTCCTTTTGGCTTTTAGGTTTCATGTGGTTCATTCTTACGCTAAAGAAGAAGATGTACAAGTATCAGTTCAGCCAGTATGCATGGACACACATGATCCTCCTTACAGTGTTTGCTCAATCTTCATTTACCGTGGCTAATATATTTGAGGGAATTTTCTGGTAAACTATAACATAACTACTTTTTCATAGTTCATACAACATATGAATCATCTTATTATGTTAAGTATTTAAATTGATCTAACACATTAGTTTGATAGCACGATTTATATATGAAAGGGGTCGTCTTGTTTGTACCTGGGCCATGTTATACTATATCAGGCAATGTGATTCACTATTTCATATTCTGTTAATACAGTATTTCATAAATATTTCCTCAATGGCACAAATTTAGTATATGTGGATTTAAATACATGTTTCTTCTGCCGGCATCACTTATTGTTATTAATGATGTTGCTGCATACTTCTTTGGATTCTTTTTCGGGAGAACGCCATTGATCAAGTTATCTCCAAAAAAGAGTTGGGAGGGTTTCATTGGTCCATCATTTGCCACAATGTTCTCTGCCTTTGTGGTGAGTGCTAGTTGCTTGTTTCTTTTCCTACAGACTATCTTTTGGTGCTTTCTACCTAGAATTGATTTCCTATTAAGTCTCAAATTTAAGGGGCATTGTTATGCAACTATTAGAATAATTTTCATGGCCAAGTGATGAGTTGTAACCAGTCTCCTTTTTCTCAATGTTCTTTAATTTCTTACCTCTTCTAGATAAATTTCAATCAAGAAACCTGTTTTGTAAAAACGAAGAGACTTTTGCCACTATCAGCAGTGCCAATATTGTTTTTCATGTGAATGTTCTCAAAAGGAGATCAAATAATTAATACATCTTTCCTTTGTGATCCATACCATGTTTTCTTTTACTTATTAATATTATTTACTTAAAGTCATTGTTAGAAGAATACATGGAAACCACACAGATGTCTACTAAAAAATTAGGGACCACCCTTAATGTTTTAAATTTCATTACTTTGCTCTCCCGCCTTCAATTTTCATATGATCTGTTAGAGGAAAAGAACAAAATGTTCCCAGGGGGTTCATTATGTAACTGGCCCTTTAATCTCAATTTTTATGTAGTATACAATGTTTTACAGAAAAAGAAAAAAGAAAGGGTTAACAAAAAGCTTTCACTCCTACTGTATCTCCCCTTTCTCGATCTCTTCTAAGGTGCCCTGGCTGCTAGAAAAGAATCAAATGGGGGCTGGCACGAAATGTCAGTGGCCTCAAACAGCAGCACTGCCAATTTATCCGCACATCTTCCTTGTGGATTCTTTCGCTCTCTCTCTAGATTTTTTGTTAGATTAGTGAGGATTTATAAGTCTCTCTCCCCCCTAGATTCAGCAATAAAGATGCTAAGAGTAGACAGAGGAGAAAGGGGAGAGAAGTGGGGATGACTGTCATCATTTACCACTGCAGGTGCTCTTTGCCTCCCACTTACAGTTGACGTTCTCACTGCTACACACTTTAAGAGAAGACATGAGAGAAGGAGCAAGAGTAGGAGGTGCACCGATTGCCAGTCCTGCCCACCTAATTGGAACTGGCTTCTGGATGAACCTAGAGAATAGCAAACTGGCATCGAACATGATTTCAAGACCTAAAAATTTTATGGGCTCAGGCACTTAGGTCGGTGGCCCTGTTTGAATGGTTTAAAATAGTCATTAATAGAACTGTTTGGTAACATAATGTTTATGCTGGGATTGGAAGTCACATCTTTTCTTGAAATGAGACCATTTACTAATTTTGGCAGCTTAGTCTTGGAGTAAGGATGAATACTTTGTTCACATACTGAAAAGAACCAAAGTTTGAGCCCTGGGTCAACTCACCTCTATCTATGATTGACATCTGGGGTCAAGCTGGGGTCCGTCTAGAAACTGGGTTGAGAACTACGAAAATCTAGTCCCCCCAACATTGATGTATGAGGCTGAGCTAAGCCAAGTCTGTTGCCTTTTTATTTTCTTTATCTGTAAAGGTATGACATAATACAAGGTAAGTACTTTGCAAGGGTATTTTGGTTCCTTTTGGTTTCAAAGTAGGCAGCTCTGCCGAAAATACTAAAGGGAGGTTAAAATGATGAAAATTGTATATTAGTGTCTTTATTTGTATTTTTTGTATTAAAAGTTAGAGGGTCTACTGCAATTTTCCATTACTATTAATTATTTTTCTAAGCAATTATATTTGCAATTATCATTTCTTATTGTCACTTGAATTGTTCCTGCAGATCATGTTTTTTATACATTGGGAATTTTGAAGAGTTTGCAATATCTACCAAGTTTAGCAGTATCATCTGATACTGATACCAATCTACCAAAATCGACCGATTCAACCACCACCCGAACCCAAAACTGCCGAAATCGATACTTATATGAAGGGTCCGGAATTGATACTGCAAACTTTGGTATCTACCGTACATTTTCTTAGGTACCTTGACTGAATCATTGTTCATTGGCCAACTTATACTGGCTCCTAATATCGCTGAGAGCATCCAAAAACTAAAATAAGATAGGTGTTTTGTCTTGAGTTCTAAGATCATAAAGTCCTTTCATTGTTAACATACTATTTTTTATTTGTTGATACCACATAAATTATAGATCCTATTTATAGCGATATCAGATACAAAATATACACTTTATGTGGGAGCTGTTTTGCTTCATTCTTCATAGAGATCCTCGACGACTTTTGTTCTTGGCCTGATATTCATGTACAAAATAGTGATGCCCTTTCAAACAAAATATACCTTTACTTAGTTATTCACTTTCATAGTATTATAAATTATTTAAATGTTGACTAGGAATACATGTCAATAGATGAATCGTTGTATGAGATTTCTATATTCATGTCCATTATATCTAACGGAGGGGAGGATCTCCTAGTAATGTTTGTGACCAATAAATCATTTTCTGAGCTGCATGATGTTAAGTTTCCCCCAGTTCAAACAAATGAAGTTCCTACTTCCGAATATTTTAGACTAGGTGCAAAAGGACAAATACTGGAAAGTGTTAGTGCATGGTATCTGAACTCGATGGAGTGGACCGGTGATTGCATTGCGAGACCAAATTTTGAGGGCGTATACTTCGAGAGTGCACTTGGATTGAAGAGAGCAATTAGTGAAGGGGACATACATGTCAGAAAAATTAATTCTTGTTGGTGTTATTTCACAAAAAGTATATTATTAATATAGAATAATATTGGATTATAATTATTTTCCCAAAGGAGAACTTGGCCATCAATAGCGTTGTCCCAAATTTTATGTGTAGTTTTTCCTACAACCAATAGGATATTGCTAGAGTGTTTTGATACTTAATTTGATGCCAATGAAAGTAAAATGGCCAAAAAATGATATGTGCCTTATAAATCAACATATTTTGAATTCCTAGAAATTCATTATCCTTACAATGAACATAGGTTGTTTCATAAGGGTTTACAAGTTCACAGTTAAGGAATGAACAAAAGTTACCAATGAAGTCACACTATTGACATCAAAAAAATTTGAATGAAGGCTCTGTTGATATTATTGTTGTTGTTTGGATTTTTTCCTGTCGACCGTCCTTTAGTTTACTGCCCCCAGCACACCACTTTGGGATACAAGCTCAAGTGGCTAAGCTTGTCTAACATACTTAACACTGAAATAATTTTTCTCTCCAATGTGATGTAGTACAGCCGTACTTCATAAACATACTTATAATGGGATGCTTAGATGTTCCTATCAATTCTACAGGATGCTCGGTGTCATTGATTTGTGTTTTTTGAACATGCTAATGCAAATATTGAAACACAAGTTATGTACGTGCTTCCATTGAGAGTCAGCTATTGACCATCAGTAAAGAAGAGTGGCAAGAGAATTTGTCTCGATACAGAAAGAAGAAGAATAAAAAAGATTTTTGCAGAAAAATAAAGGTATTAAAGACATCTCTATAAAAAGTTCCTCTTTATTAAAGTTAGAATCTTTATAAGAATGTTGTTGATATAGGGATGATATTTATGTTACACTTACACGATACTATAGGACACAATATGGGCATGACTACATGAACTTAAATAATTGCATTGCATCTAAGCATGTCTGACACTACGATACTTGTAACTTGTTGTTGGAACAAAGCTAACATATCTCAGACCACATGACAAATTGATTCGCTATATGATAAAGACTTTCTATTTCAGGTTAAACTCAGTACATGTAACATCTATTGGTTAGTAAAAAGATCTTTGAGTAATAGGTTAGACTCGGTACATGTAACATCCTATTGGTTAGTAAAAACTCTTTGCATATACTGAGCACTCTCAGCTCTTTAATAGTTTGATACAATTAGTTGGTTTCTTCTACTTAGTCATCCTTTTTTGTAGTTGTGCAATTCATAATTTTTTTGTCTATTAACACTATTTTTTCATGAATGTGCTTGTTATTCCCTCTATTAACATTATTTTTTCATGAATTGCACAACTACATTCATGATTTTTTTTCCTTTTAACAATTTTTATTCGGTATCTGCCCTGATAATAACAGGGGAAGGTTTGCATCTGATAGAGGGGGTGGATTTCGTGGTGATGGAATGTGAGGTCATGGCAATTATGGAGGTGAGAGGGTTATGGAAGAGGGGACTACAAAACATGGCAGAGTTTGGAATCCAGTATAGTATCTTCATTTTTATGGAATTGATGGTGGAGTTTTTGAAAAAGTGACAACAACAGCGGTAGCAACAGCAGCATCGGTGGCAACAACAACATTGGTAGCAACGGGCGCAGTAGTAACAACAACAAAAACAGCAGCGGGAGCGGAAATTAGAATTATGTATTTGTATTTGTATTTATATTTGTATTATAATTGCAATCAATGTATTTTTATTTATAAATTATATATTTTTTAAAATGGAAACATAATCAACAACGTTTCTAAACTGTTGTAAGATAATTTTATAACAACTTTTGTAAACATTGTAAAATTCATTTACAATACTTTTAAACCATTGTTGATGTTATAGTTATAACATGCAGATATTTATTACAAAAATGATTGAATAAAATATACAACATTTTTTAAAAGTTGTATAAACTGTTTTTTAACAATGTTTTTATACTATTGTAGAAAATATATGTATAATGTTTACTAAACGTGGTATATATTATTTTTACCACAGTTGCAGAACGTTGTTGAAATTATATTTACAACACTTGTAATACATTTTTGAAAGTATTTTTATGATACTTGCCAAATGTTGTAGAAAAGGTTTGTCAGATTTTATAAATTTTAACAATGTTTTTAAACTGTTGTGCTAAAAGCTTCTACAACATTTTTACAACTTTCAAACAAACATTGTAGATGATACCACCTCTTTTACAACCCTGAATATAACAATCTTATATTAAACATTGTAAAAGATCTTTTACAACGTTTTTGCAATGTTGTAAAAGGGTTTTTTTTTTCTTGTAGTGAACCTTTCTTTTAGAAAAATTGTGTTCAAATAAGAAGGAACTAAGGTAATCATACCATGTACAAGTGCTTGTTTGAGTCCGTAGAGAGCCTTACAAAGCTTGAATACGTGATTCGATCTTTTAACATCTTCAAAACCAGGAGGTTGTTTAACAAAAACTTTCCTTTTTAAAAAATCGTTTAAAAAAGCACTCTTTACATCCATTTGAAAATTTTAAAACTATAAAAACTAGCAAAAACACATAGCATTCGAAAGGATTCTAGTCTAGCAATCGGAGCATATGTCTCATCGTAGTCAATGCCTTCTTCTTGATTATAGCCTTGAGCTACTAGACGTGCTTTGTTATGTGTGACCATACCATTCTCATCTAATTTATTTTAGAAAATCCATTTAGTACCAATAATCGGGTGATCATTAGGTATGAGAACAAATTTCCAAACTTGATTTCGTTCAAATTGGTTAAGTTCCTCTTACATTGCTGAAATCCAAAATTCATCATCAAAAGCTTCTCCAATATTTTTGGTTTCTATCTTAGAAATGAAAGGTACATTATCAATGATATCTCTAGTATTAGAACAAGTACTTACACCTTTAGATGCATCACCTATTAGCAGCTCTTCTGGATGGTTTGTGGAAAACTGTACTGTCTTCGGTAGACTCTTCAGTATGTGGTTGGTGTATCTTCGGGCGTTTTACTTTAGGGAATTTTGTCATCTTCATTATCACTATCGTTTGCACCTTGACTGTTCAGCTCATCAAAAGTAACGTTTATTGATTCTTCAATTACTAGTGATATTTTGTTGAATACTCTGAATCCTTTGCTCTTTACAGCATATCCGAAAAATATTCCTTCATCAACTTTTTCATCAAATTTGTCTAGACTGTCTTTGGTGTTTAGAATAAAACATCTGCATCTAAACACTTTAAAGTAGCTAATATTATGAGTTCTATTAAACCATAATTTAGAGGGAGTCTTTTTCGAAATTGGTCTAAGAAGAACCCTATTCAATACATGGCATGATGTATAAACAACTTCTACCCAAAAATATTTTGAAAAATTGTGCTGGTTAAGCATAACTCTGGCCACATCGCTAAGAGTTCTATTCTTCATCTCCATAATAACATTCTGTTAAGGAGTTCTGGGGCAAGAGAATTCATGAGAGAAATCATTTGAATCACAAAAGTTTTAAAATCATGGCTGCCAAATTCGTCACTATGATCACTTCGAATACGAGTAATCATGAAGCCTTTTTCATTCTGAAACTTTTTTACAAAAAGAAAAAAACTCAAAAAAATTCTCATTTTTATTTAAAAAAAGTAAACCTAATAAATCTTGTATAATCATCAACTATTATAAATGCATATAACTTACCGCCAAGACTGGCGACTCTAATTGGTCCAAATAAGTCCATATTTAATAATTGAAGAGGTGTAGAGGTACTTACAGCATTTACTGATTTGAAAGATGATCTAGATGCTTTGTTCTTTTCACAATCAGCACATACCATATCTTTTTTGAAAGTAATATTAGGTAAGCCTCTTACTAGTTTCTTTATGGAAAATCTTGCAATTGTGTCCATGTTCGTATGTGTCATATCGAGCTTTCTTCTTGAGATATGTATAGAAACTTTCAATTACTATTAGTATTCTCTGACAGATATAAAATATATATGTTGTCTTCTCTTAATCCTTCAAAAACATTCTAGAGGTTTTATCATAAATAAATCATTTATCTTTCACAAAATTAATTCCATAACCATGATTAGTAAATTGACTTATACTTAGAAGGTTATGTTTTAATTCTGTTACTAGGAAAACATCTTTGATAATAGGAGAAGGAGAAGTATCTATGTCACCATTACCAATTATATGCCCTTTTAAGTTATTTTCAATTGAGACATAGCCTTCTTTCTTCATTCATAGAGTTGCAAATAATGTCGTATCACCTGTCATGTGCTTGGACAACCACTATCGAGAATCCATTTGCTTCTAGTGAGTGGGGGTAGGTTCACCTACAACACAAGTTGAAGATGTAACCTTTGGTATCCACTTTCTTGAGGGTCTAGATGTGTTAGTCTTAGGAACCCAAACATATATATATATATATATATATATATATATATATATATATATATATTTTATATATATATATATATATATATATATATATATATATATATATTTTTTTTTTTTTATATATATATATATATATATATATATATATATATATATATATATATATATATATATATATATCCTTTGGTACCCACTTTCTTGAGGGTCTAGATGTGTTAGTCTTAGGAACCCAAACATACATACATATATATATATATATATATATATATATATATATATATATATATATATATATATATATATACATGTCTACTAACTTACTTATTTTGCATTGATGTGATATATGTCCTTTCAAACCACAGTAGTGACATGTAGCAGATGAGTTTGTGTTAGGTGAAGTTCGAAAACATTTATATGAGTTTTGAAATAGAGTGAGACTTCTTATAAGAAAACTTATACATGAATGCATGATCTCTGTAAGTTCTAGTGGTGGTAGACGTGCTGTGTTTGTGTTTAGCTGTGTGATTTGTGTTCACTTGAGTCATAGATTTGACAACCTGTTTAACCAGTTTTATCTCTAAACTTTTATAGATATCACAAGCTTCATCATACTTGGCAGTGAGTGTATTTATTCTTTGAGTAGCAATATTATATTTCTTCTTCTCTAACTCATAGAGATCTTTGAGTTTTATATTTTCTTGATTTGCTTTCTTAAGTTCCTCAAGAGTGTCATGTAATCTCAATTTTAAAGAAAAAAAATCTCATTCGCATTATCTTCTTTTGATCTTTAGCACATTTACAGATTGTTTAATATTCAGAGTGTACTGCTTTCAGCTCTTTCTTAGCACATTTATACATGTCCATCATCTTCTTTGATCTTCTAATAAATTACTGAATGCATCAGATAACTCATCAAATGTAAAATCTTCACATAATGGATTTGAAATTACCTTTCATCTGTAGCCATGAAGCATAGATTTGCAGTGTTGCGAGGTCTCTCTTCCTCTTTAGAATCACTTGCTTCACTTTCACACCAAATACTAGTATTATTATCATTTATGGTTGAAGTCCTTCTCTTACTTGATTTTATATCTGCTTCCTTTCAGACAGCAGGACAGTCTTTCTTGATATGACCTGTCTTTTTATAGTTATAGCATAGCGGCTCTTCTTCATCTCTTGAATCTTTTTTCTTTTTCTTTTTTTTCATTTTCCATATTTAGAAATCTTCTGAATTTCCGAGTCATAAGGGCCATTTGATCATTGTCTAAACTGTCATTCTCACATTCATCATCTGAGGCCATCTTGTGATGTTCTTTGAATGCAATGGTCTTCTTCTTGATGTTGGCTCTTCAAATTCCTTTAGGTCCAACTCACGTGTCATTAGCTTTCCCATAAGTGTCTCCAGAGTCATTGTTGTGAGATTGTTCCCTTCAATTACAGTCGTTGCTTTAGGATTCCAGTTCTTGGTCAATCCACGAAGTACTTTCGTATCTTTTCATGATTGTTGTAATATTTTTCAAGAGATAAGGGACTAACAATATCTAAGAAACGAGTAAACATGTTAGAGATAGTCTTATTATGCTTCATTTTGAAAGCCTCATATTCTGGTGTAAGTCTTGAGATTTTGGATTCCTTCACTTGTGAAGTTCCTTCATGAGTTACCTCAAGAAGTTTCCAAACCATGTGAGACATGACACATGTTGATACTCTATCGAATTTTGTTTTATCTACTACACAAAAATAAAGCATTTATAGCTTTTGTATCATGGCTTGCTTGCTTTTTTTCATGATCAATATACTTGTCATGTGGTTTCTCAACCAAGCTCCCATTTATAATGATTTGAGCTGGTTTCTTATAACCATCAATAACAATTGATCATAAATCAAAATCAAGTGGCTTGAGATAAAAGTTCATGCGTGTCTTCCAATACGTGTAGTTTGTGCCATCAAATAGGGGAGACCTATTCGTTGAGTGGCCTTCACCATTGCTGGTGTATAATGATGCCATTTCTCAAGGTTTTTTAGTTCGACTTAGAAAAACTTAGCTCTGACACCAATTTTGGGATCGATGGCACCTCTAGAGGGGGGGTGAATAGATTTTAGCGGAAGTAATATCCCCAATTAAAAATAATATAGGTAAAGACAGATAATTAATGCAATAATGTAAAAGCAGTAATTGAGTAGTGAGATAGAAATAATACACAAACACCGAGATTTTATCCTGGTATCCTTCTGAGAGGACTAGTCCAGGCTCGACAACTTTTGCTCAATATTAAATCCACTATCTTGGAAATACAAGCTTTTATCTGAAGGGCTTGCGACTTCTTACAACGTCGTATTTTTATTCAAAGTCCTCGAACAGACTTCAACACTAACCGAATAGCTTTGATACGCCAAGCTTGTACAACTCGAATGCTTCTAATCGGAACACACCGATACTTAGAAGAATGAGAGTTGCCTTGGAAATGTGAAGATTGAAAGCTCTTTGGTGAATAGAAGGCTTAGAATGGATAGAGAAGATGAAGAGTGAATTGAGTGAGTAAAGTGAAAATCTCTTCTCTATTTATAGGAATTTTTTAACCAGAGTTCGGGCAGAACTGGGTTAAGTAACATTCAAATTTTTAAAACGTTTGGGAGCCAAAAGAATATGTAGTCATTCAGACCAGGAGAGAATTCAGGAGGGCCGAGTTCGGGGCGAAATCGCACCGAATTTGGGTACCTGGTATTCAGAATATTTTTGGGTGTGAGTAGGTTTTGTTTGAGTGGGGATGTTCAATTAAATGCCAGTAATATCCAACTTACAAAAAACTGGACTCAAATAAAAGAAAAATACAGAATAAATTAACGGAGATCTTGTTGACGAGAATAGGTGCGATCTTCTGTAGTCTTTGTACTTTACGTGTCAGATTCAGAGTTTCAAGTCAATTATTAAAATCAGGTTGATCATGACCATATGGGCCAACAGAGTGTCTGATAAAGAAACATTACTTTTATTGTAGTGTTCAACATTATAGTTGGCTTCCAACTATAAAACAATAATGAATTTAACTTCCTAATTCATATTACAATAGATCCATAATGTTACAAAATGCCAGTTTTGCTTTTTTTTTGCTAGAAAAATTCCAAAATTATCAAAAGCGATGTTGTATCAGTGTTTGAAGCATGAAAAATACACCCAGATATGCCAATATGTATGCAAAAGTAATTATCAGCTTTCAAGGTAATATGTAAACATATCATTGAATCTTTTAATGGTTTCATTTACCAAAATGCAATATTGATTGCTTAAATATTTGTGAAAATGTGTAATCATCGTCCACATATATATTTCATTCTAAGCAAAAAACAAGTAAGAAATCTCATAAAGTGTTCCTTGCATCGTACATGACTAAGGATCTAGAAGAACAAAATATCACAACCGTGGACATCATTTCCACAAACTAGAACTCATGAATTCTTTAATTACAAAAAAAATATGGGTAAGAAAAGAAAAACTGACGTTACTTTCCATAATTACATACACCAAGCATGCAAGCAAGAACAACTTCTGTATGGATTCTCCAAAATTGCTGACAAATAGAAATACAAATTCGATGAGGCTCTGCAATCATTTTTTTCCCTCTTCTAAGTTGATTTATTTCCTCTCCGACAACTAAAGCACAATATTCTGCTCCTGCAAAAAACGTTCTCGCCGTATCATCTTCATTGTCAATGACTGTTGTTGTAGTAGTTGTGGCAACGCTCATCATTGCTAGTGTCAACTACATTATTGGTCACGTTCAATATTGCGGGTTTATATGGTCAAGAAAGAAAGACGAGAGGACATGTATTATCTTGTGCCCTCTGGTTCTCTGGACTTTCAGTGAAGCATTTTCACTTCTAGCTGGGTTTCAAACTGCAGTTCACATATCCAGATATAGTATTGATGCCTCCGCAATGGCCTAATTATGCCTATATATTCAAACAGAAGCAGAGTTCCTACATTCTAATATTCCCATCACTTCATAAAAGGCAAGACTTGGCAAACCTCTAGAAATTGCCAAATGGTTATAGAACCGAAAAAATAAGGAGCAATACGTCGAACATTGCATACCTGGCAGCCCTCATTGCTGCAATCCTCGTAGCCATAGTATTCCATAGATCTTTGAAGTCATCCTCATGAATCTTATCTCCACTAAAGTCAGCCACAAGAACAAAACTGATCATACAAAACATGGAACTAGAAATCCACCAATAGAATACCCCTGACAAAAAAATTATATATGGCATTATATATATATAAAGAAAACTTACTTGCGAAGAGCACCATGCTTCATAGTTCTCGACATCACTATGTTCTTACTGATGAAGTAAGAGAGAGAGAGAGAGAGAGAGAGAGAGAGAGAGAGAGAGAGCAGTAAGAGAAGGAGAGAGAACACATTTCGATTGGTAAAAATCTAGCAAATTATAACCTTCTTAAATAAGATATTATCTATATATTAGTATTATTTTAATTGTCAATAAATTATAACCTTCCTATTTAAGATACCAATATTCATAGTCATAAGATTAACTTGACCTACAATCCTACGGACACAAATAATTGTGCTCATTTGATCAATTAGGGTCTGTGCTCAATATATTGCAAATGACCTCTAGCCTAGTGGTTAAGAGAGATGCATGCGGCCCAAGTGGTCGAAATTCGAGTCCCAGTGGAGGCGAGTTTGCCACAATTACCCATTGCTTCAAATATATATATATATATATATATATATATATATATATATATATTCAAATATATATATATATATATATATATATATATATATATATATATATATATATATATATATATATATATATATATTGCAAATGACCTCTAGCCCCAGTGGAGGCGAGTTTGCCACAATTATGCAATGGATAATTGTGGCAAACTCGCCTCCACTGGGGCTAGAGGTCATTTGCAATATATATATATATATATATATATATATATATATATATATATATATATATATTTCCACGTTATCCGTGGTGGCTGAGGCCTTCATTGAAAGTAAAAAAGAAAAATAAGAAATGGAATAGGGAGATAGTCCTTGCTCCTACAAGGGGGAGGATGCAGCCTAAACTCAGTATGGTGAGTGGGAGGAACACCAGAGCACGTGGATAAGAGTCCAAGGCGGGCTAGGAAGGCTGGCTTCTACTATCCGATCGAAGGGTGCGTCGTTGTGGGTTCACGTTACGCGTTTCCTGAACAAAGTCGACAAAAACTTGATGCAGGTTAGGAAGGGCCGCCAGAGCAGCATCCCTCTGCTTGACCCTCTCGATAAAAGCTTCGTGGTACTTAGGGTGAAATGTGAGCTCTGTTAAAATGCTAATCTTTGTCACGTCCTTACCGATTGGGTAAGAGTCAACAACTCTGTCCAAGAAAGCAACAAGTTTCGTCTTGGTTTCCCTAGCAGAAGACTGAAGAGCAGACGAAGTAGCCGGGATACCAATGATCCAATCAGATTGGGATCCGATAGGAGTTGATGCTAGCGTGACCGAGTGTGATGGCAGCTAAGGGTCGACAATAGAAGAGGAGCTGGCGCCGGGAGGAACGACCCCTTCCTCCTCATCGACATCATCATCCTCATCAGCGATGATGACTTTTTCTCCGCTCTCGTTTGCCTCCGATGGGGCTTCCGTGTGAGCCTCGAAGCGTTCACCGAATACCTCAACGTCTTCCACTGCCGCTTCTTCTTCCTCTACCTCTACTCCAACTTCTAGCGCAGTATCGACTTCCTCCACCTCCACATCGACTTTAGAATTTGAGTGGGAGTGTTGGGTCTCTTGTATATCGTCGGAGGGGTCCACGGTGAGCAGATCAAATTTGTTGATTAGATTTATGTCGTCATGGTTCATGGTGACACCATGTCTTCTCGATTTGGCCATCACCGCAGTTGGATAGCCTGATGGTCCACCTTGATGGGAGTGGCAGCGCCACCAAAAACTGCCATATCACTGCCCAAAAAGGCGCAAGTAAGTTCCCGGGAGCGAGGAAATTCAGCACTGGCTTCGAAGGGGAGGTAGGGATGAGGGAGTGGGAGTAGAGGTGGTAGTGGGGCAGGCTTCTGATTCTCCCTGTTCGTTATACTCGGGTGAGCGCGGAAGCATAACTCGGTGGTGTGACCTCGCATGCGACAGTGCTTGCAGAATGTGTTGTTGTTACCATACTTAATAGATTGTGTGTGCATCTTATCGCCAAGCAAAATTTGGATAGATTTGGGGAGCTCCTTCGATAGGTCGACTTCCATGCAAACTTTTACGTAATTAGCTTTGGTAAGGTTTCGGGTTTCGTCGGCCAGTGCAACGATGGTCCCTAATGAGTTAGCAATACGTTTAATGGCCACCGGTACAAAGCATATCAACGGCAGGTTGGAGAGGGTGATCTAGATCACTGCGATCGCTGAGTCGGTCTTGATGTTGTACTCCTGAGACCATTTGGTAATTTTTATGGGATGGGAGTCGACCCTCCTCGGGCCTCTACACCAGACGTTCCTGTAATCCTGCTCTGACGTCAGGACAAAGATGATGTGCTTAGGGTCCAAGGGGCAACAATGTACTCAGAGGTGAGACCCCAAGAAGTTGACTCGACCTGGATACGTAAGAGTTTCTAGCAATCGGAAGGGAACTTGAGGATAAAGGTGAGATCGAATAGGACAGAGAGGGCAAATATGTCCTGGGGGAGAATGGGACATGGATGTCCATCACTATTGACGAGGAGGGGAACTCGAAGAGCGGTAAATCAACATACGAAAGGATCAGGGACGGGGTGATCTTCTCGAGATGATCTCGATTGATCAAGTTAGCAAAAGATGGGGCCGACTGGGGTTGGCGAAGAGCAGCGCTGTCTAGCCGCGATGGGTCCACGAGAGAGCGTCCCGCTACGGTATTTGGGGGGGTTGCGTACTGGGGGAGAGGTATCATACGCTTAGAGGACAGGGTACAAGCGCTGGCCGATGACGTAGAGGGAAGTGCGTCGATCGCCAGAGCCGGGAGAACCCGGGGGGAGGGGGGCGCATACTGGGACGCACGGGGGGGGGGGGGGGGGGGGGGAGGGTGTGGGCCAAGTGGCGCAAAGCGAAAGGGGAGACCCTAGGTGGCATGCCCGGCTGGAGGTCACTGGAGAGCGCGCCAAGGAAGGGGCGCCACCAGGTGGCACGCCCGACTGGAGGAAAGTGTCGTTGAGGGCCGCGCCAGGAGTAGCACACGCCAAAATAGGAGTAGGAGGCGCAACTCTAGAAGTGCTGCCCAGACCAGAGCCAGGATGCACGCTGGACATTGCGCCAACAGGTGTCGCAAGTGCCAGGTGGCCCACGCCACAAAGAACGACTACTGAGCTAGGCGCTAGTGCAGAAGTGGATTTGAATTTTGAATTTGAAAAATTAGGTGGCAGGTGGGAAGAACTTGGCACAAGCCTCGCGAAGGGGAGGACGGGAGAGAGACTGACATGCCCACAAGCAGAGACGGGGGCCACATCACCACCGGAGGGGACCATAGTACCACCGAGGAGCACCCTCAGCCGACGGAAAGGCGCGGACAAGGTAATGGTTGGAGGAGGAGGGGGAGAGCGGGGGAAAGGATGAGGTCGGAGGGCTAGACGAACCCTGCAGGAAAAGGAGGTCAGCGGGCCAGGTGGCGCCGGACGAGGCGAAAGACTGTCCGACGAGGGACGCACTGCGGCGGCCATTCCAACAGGGAGGACGGCCGTGGTGCCCACAGTACTCGGGGGCACCGGAACAAGGTAGGGAGGAGGAGAGGGGGAAGCGAGAGCGGAGCAGCGGGTCACGGGGCCACCCTGCCGCTGGTCCGCGGCCGGAACCAGCCGGAGGTCAAGCCCCCTTGTTTGCCACCATGGGGAGCACTCAGGAGCTCTTTATATATATATATATATATATATATATATATATATATATATATATATATATATATACGGATCTCCCCGCCCAGGAGCCTCCCCCCTACTCCCTCGTGCGTCGGATCGAACGGGGCCCGCTCGATCCATCGGTTGAGGGGGAGCGGGGCTTTGGCGGTGTTCCGATTTTTCCAGAGGACCCAAATCCCAGCGGCAGCGGCGATCTGGTGGCTATGAGAGTCACCCCAGTTGCTCAGGAGATCGTTGAAGCCCCCGTTAGTATGCCTCTTTCTGCAGCACCTTGATAGATCACACCAAATATGATTAGCCAGGTCTCCTAATAGAAGGATGTGTTCTGCCGTCTCTTGATTATGAGAGTAGCAACAGTGGCAGCTGGAAGCTAGGCTGTAACCGATGGTGGTAAGGGAATCGTCGGTCGGCAGCTTCCTGCGCTGGGCTCTCCAGATCAGAAAGGACCACTTGATGGAGATGCAGGATTGCCAAAATGGCGATGTAAGTGTCGGCGGCACACCGCCCCTCCCCACTTCCCGTCTGGCAGAGGCCATCGAAAATGAGCCTATATATATATATATATATATATATATATATATATATATATATATATATATATATATATATATATATGAATTGAAAGGTTCTTACAAAAAAAAAAAGACCACTAGACCTTGAATCGATGCCCTCTTATATAGGAATTGTAAGTAAAAATCAAAATTGCCAAGTAAGTCACTATATTATGTTGTATGAGCACTAATATTTAAAATGAGTAATGCTATATGTATCTCCAAAATCTCCATCCCTCCATGTCCCTCCGCCACATGGCACTCCCTTATTGACCCAAGCAAATGGGGGGTAGTTGAGGGAAAACATGAGACAATAGAAGAGGGTCAACGTGGCTGAGGGACATGGTAGGATAGGTTTTGGAGGTACATAAAGTATTTTTCCATTTAAAATAGTACCAAATGTTATGTATATTAAAAATAACCTTTTTTTGGTGCCCTTTAAAGTTTTGGCCCCTAGGTTGTTGCCTTGTCAGCCCTGAATAAGGATCGGCTTTGCAATAAACAAATCTCAATCAATACCAAATGTAAGTATTTACCTTCCCGATCATATTTTTGGTAATCAACAAGTGTATGTGGCTTTATCTTGAGATGTTTCAAAAATATTCACAATAGTATTAGTTAAGAAGGGATCGGTTGATAATGAGAATGGAGTATTGCGAAAAATGTTGTCTATAAGGAGATTGTTATAGCAGTAGTTTATTTTGGGTAACTATATTTTTTCCGTTCTTCATTCACAAAAATTGATTAGTAAATTAAATAATAATGTATCAACATTTCTAAAGAAATAAAAAAAAGAGTTGCACACGTGATGCGTGTGCCCAAACACTAGTGTGTTTATTAATGTAGTAATAAACTAGTCTTGAAAAAAGTAAGAAAAACCTAGTCTAACCCATTAAACCAAACCCACCAAACCCTTTAAGCCCAAAGCCTTAAACTTGTTAATCCATGACCCAACCCTATTAAGTTTTTTAAACCCATTAGCATCAATATCACCACCCATAACTCAAACCCAATAACTAAGGCAAATTATAAAGGCACTTCAATACTTACTCAGGACTAGCCCAGTTTTTTTTAATATATTTGTAAGTTTGCCACTTGAAAAATTACTTAGGACTAGCCCAAATGTTAGTATATAAGTCAAAAAAATTCTCTTCTTCTTCACTTCTTCTCGAAACTGTAAACATTTTCTCTCCCAAATCTCAATTCTAAATATTGTTCTCAAATCATGTTCATGCCTAAATTTTATTTTCTAGTAACTAACGTTTGATTTAGTATTCATTCTAGACGAATTTTTTGAAGTTTTGAATCCATTTTAGGTTACGAACTTCAAAAATTCATCCACAGTCGTGGCGAGGACGATGGTGGACTGTCAAAAATGTTGACCATCCTACCAGTTGGAAGGACTATCAAAAAATTTGAAGTCCTACATAAAATATTGAACATCATATTTTCTTTAGGCTTATCAAAAAAATTGACAGTCCTTCCAACTGGTAGGACTGTCAAAAAAATTGACAGTCCTACATAAACATTGATCAACATATATATTTTATGACTGTCAATTTTTTTGACAGTCCTTCCAGTTGGTAGGACTGCCAAAAATGTTGACTGTCCTAAAATGAACTTGCTGTAACAACAAGTTTCTTTTAGGACTGCCAAATTTTTTATTTTTTGATAGTCCTAAAAGAAACTTATTTTTAATAACAGTCGAAGCATAATAGAATGCTGACAGTGCACAACTTCTTAAACATTTTTTTCACATAATTAGAAGGATTTTATATTTTTTATATAATCATTAAGTTAGAATTTATAAATATTTTTAAATATATTTTAGAAATAAATAAATTATCTACTCGGATTCAAAATAAATAAATTATGGTTTTAAAAAAACACAAATTTTAAATCTATTTTAGAGTTAAGTCTCTCAATTTTGTTGATATCAAAATAAATCTTCATCTATATATGGTCTATAAATCTATTTTTAGATATAAATCTTTCAATTTTTTTCATTTCAAAATAAACCTTCATACATACAATCTATAAATGTATTTTTTGAGATAATTCTATCAATTTTAAATCTATTTTAGAGATAAGTCTCTCAATTTTATATCTATTTTAGATATAAGTCTTGCAATTTTAAATCTATCAAATAGTTACTATTGTAAGAATAGACCTTCAACAGAAATAGTTAAAACTGTGTTATGAACATCATGTTTTATTTAGGATCGTCACAATTTTTGACAGTCCTTTCAGGACTGTCAAATATTCAAAAAATTTGACAGCTCTAACCATTTTTAGGACTCAAAATTTTTTAATTGCTTGAAAGGAACTTGTTGTCACAGTACTGAAACATGTATCAAAATCTGATCTTTTTTTATCCGCAAAACTGGATTTTCCTTCCGCAAAACATATATTTTTCTAGATTATTTTTGGCATTTTCTGCCATATGTTCGGTTGCGTAAAAATCCATTCTTTTCCTTTTCTATGTATTATTTGTTCTTGTAATAGGTATTGAAGAGGAAAGTTTGGTTCTTTAATGGTTGGTGACTGTAAAACCCGCAATTTTGGTTTATTAGAATTACTGGATTACTAGTTTAGATTAGGATTAAAATTATTATTATTATTATTATTATTATTATTATTATTGTTACTATTATTAGCATTATTATTACTATTATTACTATCAGTCGGATTAGGAAACCATATTTAAATACATCGATTGGATTTTTGATTGATCGAACCGTCCCGATCCCGTGTCCGGGGTCCGACCCCGAGTCCAGACATCAAATCCCGTTTACCAAACCCATCCTTAGATTTTCTATTAAAAACCTGAAATTAAATCTATGTATATATATATGTATACATATGGTTGGTTTGATAAGTTTTATTAAAAATAAAAAATAAAACCAAAAACCTTTTCCTCCAGACCAGCACTTCCCCTCTCCCCAAGTTCTCCTACAACCCCTCCTCTCCACACTACTTCCCCATTTCCTCTCAAATAACTCTCTTCATAAACCACTCCTCACCATTTCCTCCTTCACCAAACCCTCCTCTTCCCATCTCTTTCCCCAAGCTCCGCCGACCACCTGTTCGTCTCCGCCGGCCGCCCGGCTAGTTTCGCCTCTTCGGTACCGACCCCCAGTTGTCGGCGCCCGTCCGCGACCTTCCAGCGGCCTCCGTCGCCGTTCGAGCCCCGATCCCGCGGCTACGTCGCCTTCCTCGTCGGACCCGAGCCCGCTCGGCCCCCGTGCACGTCCGGCCAGATCTTGACCCGAGCCAGCCCGCGTGCCCTGCCTCATCCGACTCCGCGCGGCTCCCGTGCGCCGGATCCCGACAACCCTCGACGCTGTCCGCCGTAGCGCCTCCCGCCGGCCAGATCCGCCCCCGGCGACCCCCGAGCCCCGTGCCATTCGGCCAGCACCTCCTCGGCGTACCCCGAGTTTCTGGCCGCCCCTGTTCCAGACCCTCGGGTCCCAATCCGCGCATTCCAGCGCTGCCCCGTGGCCACTGCTCCTGTGGCCGGGCTGTCCCGAGCCGATCTGCTGTCCGCGCCTCCTCTGCACTGTTCCGAGCCAATTTTCGCTGTCCACGGAATTCATTTTTCTTCTATTTACATCGGAGAGCTCTAGCCGAGCACCCGAGGTATATTTTCATGTCCTCGTGTCCCTTTTGGGTTTTTTGTGTCGATGATGACGCGGTCTCGACCCCGTTTCGAGGATCGGAAATGGAGTCCGTTGCGTTTAGGGGATACGCACGACGTCTTACGTAGCGGCGTTATTTTTCCGGTAGTTTGGATTATTTACGCGGGACGCGTATGTTTTTCCGATTCGTTATTTTTGGTTTGCGGTTCGGCTTTATCTATATGTTGGCTTTTATCTATAGTTGGTTGTGGATTATTACTCTGGGTTGGAATATTATTGTGGATTGGTTTGGTGTATTCCCTGGTTTGGGACTTTCTTTTGGTGCAGGGATTTGTATCGCCTATGTGGCTGGATTGTCCAGTTACAGAGGAGGTGCTGCCCAAATTTTCAGTAAAACCCTTTTCGAAACACTGGTATTTAAATTAATTTCATAAAACAAAATCTACTTTCGAACTCGGTCTTTGTAAAAGGATTTCCAAATTGGTTGTTGGTTGGTTTACGGCTTTTCAAGATTTTACGTATCGCCGGTTAGGCGACGACCGTATCGGTCGAATGAGCCTCGGCGAAACGCAAACGCTACAGGACCTTTCTGTAAGTTGAGGTGTTAGCCAACAACGTGATACTTAATGACCAAGTCTGAGACTTACCTATATTTTATATTCTATAAATTTATTTAGAACTCGTTACTGGGTATTTTTTATATTTCGAGTGCAGGACCTCAGCCTCCTGAATAGACCGCTTCCCGGCATTCAGAGCTCGCCAGCAACTTTTAATATTTAATTAATTTATGTAAATAAGTTGTAAGGGCATAAGCCCAGTTTTTCTATTTATTTTCTGTGACCCTGTAATTGTGTAGTGTAGACTTTCTACTTTATTTTCTGTGTTTTGTTGTTGGCGTAGCTAGGCGCATAATAAAAATTGGTAATTAATTATTTTGTATAAAATTAATAAGGATTTCTCATATTTAATTAAAATGGATAAAATACTAGTTAACAAGTCTATGATTTTATCATTTAAAGAAAGTTAGTTTTATATATATTATTAAAAGCACAGGTTTTGCCAATTAAATTGTAATTTGCTATTTTCTCCAATAAATCAGATCGGTTTATCATGTAAATTGATAACCAATATAGTTTACGACGTTAGACGGATTTCGTTAGATTAATTAAATAACTTAAAACCTGACTAGGGTTATTTCTAGAGATTGTAACTAGCACACCTAGATATGGTTCAATTATGATTCTAAGATAGGATTCTCGACTGTAGGGTTTCGAGTACAAGTTTGACTTCCTTCCGGTACCGACACATCTATTCCAGTCGCACTACCAGAATAAGTCGTTTTAGCGACGCATAAAGACGTCGCTAAAACGACAAATTTCGTCGCTAAATAAAGGTAGCGACGAAATTACCGACGTTTCATGATAGTCGCTGAAATGTAAGTCGCTAATCTTTGAAACGTCGCAAAACGTCGCCATTATCGACGTATATATACGTCGGTATATTGCCGACGTCTACCGTCGTGACGTCGGTGGATTACCGACGTATTACTGCGTATCGCTACGCGTCGGTAAATTACCGACGTATTACCGACGAATAGTCGGTGGTTTAGTGACATGATCAAAGTCGCTAAACGTCGGTAAATCCTGGAAATTCTTGGGAATATTAGCGACGAACACCGACGTTTACGCCGACAACTATAACGTCGCTAAAACGTCGGTAAACTGGAAAATATGGCATATTTACCGACGTTTACCGACGCAAACTTACGTCGGTATCCATCGGTAAACGTCGCTAAATCTGCAAAAAAAATAAAATACAGAATGTCCATTTCTCCCTGCAGGTTAAAAAGATAACCATTTCTCACTGTAGAATAGGATCCAAACAATCACAGAATGTCCATTTCTCGCTGTACACAACTAACCAAGTTTGTATACTTGACGTCGATAATTGCGAATAACCAAATATCCAAATAACCAAGTTTACAACAATCACACAACAACTAATCAAATAACCAAATATCCAAATAACCAAATATCCAAATAACCAAGTATCCAAATAACCAAATATCCAAATAACCAATTATCCAAATAACCAAATATCCAAATAACCAAGTATCCAAACAACCAAGTATCCAAATCTACACAACCAACAAATATCCAAGTCACAAACACAGAAACAGTCCTAACTAGGACTACTAGGAATCTGGTGCAGAAGGGGCACCGCCGCGACGAAGGGATAAGAACAACTCATACTCCTCACGTGAAATCGATACCGATGGAGGCAGTGACGTCGATGGAGTCGGTGTCGAAGAAGATGGCGGTGGAGGCGACGGAGTCGACGACGATGAAGGCGCAACCGGAACACCAGCACGCTCCAACGCTGCAAGTTGCTGGTGGTATGAATCTATGATAGATAACATTCTATCACTGCTCTCGACCATCGACTCCTACGCCAATCTCATCCTCTCGACCATGGTCATCTGTCCTGTCTGCAGCTCCGTAACCGTGCGCTCTAACCCTCCAACGGTGCGCTCTGTCCTCTCAGTCGTCTCCATGAGGTCTATAATGCCGCGGTCAAGCGCATCCAATCGTGCTAGCAGCGCAGGATCGTCCGTAGGGTGCTGAGACTGCTCCTCGATCCGTCGTAGCAGGTCGTCACGGAGAGACTCCATCATCTGGTGGACTCGGGCAGACTCCTGGAACGGCTGTGGACCATGCACACTAGCAGGAGATGTCCTACAGGACTGGGTCGCAACTAGGGCGCCATAGGATCCCGTACCATAGTACGTACCCCTACGGAGTCCACCAGCGACGGTAATCCACAGCTCGTCCTCCGACAGAGCTTGAGTGGGCTGCGAGGAAGTACCGGCCTCTCCTGCATCAGGTGCACTAGCAGCCGCCCGTTCCCGCAGCCTCTGATACTCGGCCTAGAAAGTACTTATTATTACTAACTTCTAATTTCTAATTAATTTACTTATTATTACTAATTTCTAATTAATGTACTTATTATTTCTAATTTCTAATTAATGTACTTATTATTACTAACTACTTGAATATTTATTTGCATCATATTTACTAAGTTATATTAAAATTGACACGAAGTATTAAATTAAGATAACGTATTGTAATACTTACATAAGTCTGCTCGGCCCTCTCGTCAATAAGGTCAGCGCCGCGACGATGGGTGGCCAGGAAGACGGTCACCATGTCGGCGTTACCGACCTTCCTTATCTGTAATTAAATATATTATCTTAGTAATAATTTATCGATTTTGCATTAAAATAATATTTCTAAAAGGGGAAGACATACCAGACGACGGAAATGTTCTATCATCGGAATCGACCCACCGCACCACTTCGAGGCATGTTGCCTAGCCGCCTTGGCCTTCTCCGACTTCTCTTTGTACTTTGGCTCCTCGAATCGAGCCTTCATCGTATTCCATTGATCAGGGGTGATCCAACCTTGGATCGGCTTTCCAGCACGATCACGATCCTTCTGATCATTGATAGAGTCGCGGATCAGCTTGGCAGCTACGGCAAGAAACATCCCCTCGATAAGCTCGGCCCGGTGCGGTGGATAGAAAAATATATCCTAGAAGAGCGCAAACCAAATATTTATCAGTTATATATAATATACAAAAATTATATGATTCATGTTAAAAGCAAATATATTTTAACCTTGAAGCGCGCAAACCAGAAGGCCTTCCTCTCGTCCGGAGCCTCAGAGTAGTTAATCCAAGCACCACCATAATTATGCCTCAGCATGTGGCCTAGACGTCTCTGTACCTCTGGAGGACGATATCTATACAAACATATTATATTCATTAAAAAAGTTAAATTATGATAAAAACAGATAAAAAAATTATAAACCAAAATACCTACTTTGTACCGTCGGCCCAGATCTCCGTCCTCCTCTCCTCCGGAGGTGCGCACGCATCATCTGCATGATGCTGGTCGGCCGTCGGCACCGCCGCCTCGGCCGTCGCCGCAGCCTCCGCCATCTGCTCATCCGTCTCCATCATCGTATCAGCAGTAGGAACGCTAGACGGGCGATCACTCTAAACAGGCCTAGAACTACTCGTCCCAGGAGATATGCCACGTAACGTCGTCCCACCAGGCCCACCTACTGTCCGATATGGAGGAGTAATCGGCGACGAGGATCCAGAGCCGGTACCAGAATGAGGTACCAAAGGAAAACTCCATCCTCTAGCAGTACCTGTAGGAAGTACCGGAGGAGAGTGACCTCGTTGTCCCCTTCGGTACGCTCCGCGACGACCTGCCATACCTGATAACAGCATATGATAATACAACAAATAATAGGAGACTAGAAATATAAAAGTACAACAAATAATAGAGACTAGAAATATAAAAGTACAACAAAGACAAGATAATAACCAAGACAAAACATCTAAGTCCAGATAATGTATTCTAGAAGAAACATCTAAGTTCAGATAAGTATATCTCTCTCAATCATCTTCAGAATAATCATCTTGTTCGTCTTCCTCGACCTCATCTTCCTCTTCCTCTTCCTCCTCATCTTCACTTTCATCTTCGCCTTCGTCGGCTTCATCTTCCTCTTCGGATAATTCTACATCTTCTACATTATGTGTCGTGTAATGCGTAACTTCCGTGGAGTCCACGTCGACAATATTGGTTACAAGAGGTAGCTCGTCCTCCTGGTAAGCTTTTTCGTCAACATCAAAAGTATCTCTGGCTTTAGTCTTGCATACTGCCCACCAGTCAGACTTCGTTGCTCCCCGTCTCGGATAAGCTGTAAAGTACACGAGCTGAGCCTGAGTTGCTAGGACAAATGGTTCGTAGCCTTGATATCTACGCTTGTAGTTTATATCCAGAAGACCATGCTTGTCAATTTTCCAACCTTGATTTTCAATCGGATCGAACCATTCACACTTGAACAACATGATCTTTGCAGGTTCTCTGCCATTATTATATGACAACTCCACAATCTCTCGCAAGATGCCAAAGAAATTATTTCCTGGATCGACGTCTTTGTAGTTCGAAGATTTGATACACGAACAACTGTTTTTCGTGGAATCAAGATCCAGGAAGCTGTCTCTGATCGGAGCATTTGTCGACTTGAACCGAAAGCCATTGACACAGTAACTTGGCCATATTTAACAAGAGTAATTGGTCCCTTGGCAAGAGTTCTAATTAATTCAATCTCGGGTGAAATTAGACGATCGACCTGAATATCAAAGAAGCGATAATAAGTTATTTATTGCGCAGTTGTATTAGAAGAGGCCAGTAATTACCGAGCTACTTACATATTCGCTCAACCAAGAAGGAAAATGACGTCTCATTTTTTGTTCTAATGCTTCGTCTGTTAGGTAGGGTCTAACCAACCTCAACTCATCATTATATGTGCTGGAAAACAACGAAGCAACCGCCGATTAGTACAATAATATTAGCTTATATACTATTACATTGAGATGACGTAAACTCATCATCCTGAGTTACTTACCCCTCTAGCTTCTCCACTTCATCCTCGTCGTAATTGAGTAATACATACAACTGAGCAGCCCTTAGCTCTTCGTCATTCAAATATCTCTTCTTCATTTTCCCCGAAGGCTTTCCGGACGCGTTAAATACTTTCAGTATTCCATCATTAAATTCTTGATATCCATCGTCGTTTCTCGGAGCCCTCGTTCTATTCGTAGCAACATGAGGTTTGAAATAGGAGGAGCAGAAATTTGTAATCTCCTCGAGAATATAGGCTTCACAAATAGAACCCTCGACCCGAGCCTTATTTTTTACCTTTCTTTTTAGGTGATTCAAATGTCGCTCGAACGGGTACATCCATCGATATTCGACGGGTCCACCAACACGTGCCTCGTAGGAAAGATGAATCGGCAAATGCTCCATAGAGTCAAAGAATCCAGGAGGGAACACCCTCTCTAGCTTGCACAGTGTTACCGCAATGTCCTTCTCTTGCTTTTCTAGACGTTCAACGAGCAATTTCTTAGAACAAAGGTCCCTGAAGAATAACGGTGAGAAACATATACGGCTATAAATACATCGTACGTGTTGGAACCTACTTCCCACAGCTGATTCAACTCATCAATCAACGGCTGTAAATACACATCGATGTTTCTTTTCGAATTGTTCGGACCTGGGATAATAACGGTGAGAAACATATACGGAGTCTTCATGCACATCCAAGACGGTAGATTGTACGGGGTTACGACACAGGCCAACACGAATACTGGGATCCCGAAAGTTCGAATGGGGTAAAACCGTCGGAGCAGAGACCCAATCTGACATTACGCGGATCAGAAGCAAAATCTGGATACTCTCGATCAAAGTGCTTCCATGCTTCTCCATCAGATGGGTGATCCAACACTCCTTCGGTATGTTCCCGCTTATGCCAACTCATGTTTTCTGCAGTTTTTTTCACCATAAACAACCGTTGCAACCGCGGCATCAACGACAAGTAGTGCATCGAAGAGGTAGGCTTCCTGGCACCGACAGACTTTTCTATACCACATGCCTTGTAGGGTTTACCTTCAGTCTCCTCGCGGTGGTGGAGGAGGAGGATCTCGCGGTAGAGGAAGAGAAGGGGCTCGCGGTGGAGGAGGAGGAGGAGAAGGGGCTCGCCGGAGGGAGAAGAAGGAGCTCGCGGTGGAGGAGGAGGATGAGCGGCGCCGGAGGAAAGGGGGTCGGGCTGTCGTCGAGGTCGGGGGAAGAGGGGCGGGAACAAAGAATATGGGGAGAGGGAGAAATGAAAATTGGAACCGAGGAAACCCTATTTAGCAGAAATTAGCGACGTCCGAAATACGTCGCAAAGCGTCGGTATTAGTTTAATATTCGGCGACGTTATAAACTTTGCGACGCTAAACGTCGCTGAACTGATAAAACTAGCGACGTTTTCCGATAAATCAACGACGTTGATTTTTATTAGACTATAGGTAGTCGCAATATGTCGCTGTATGTCGCTACCAGTGACGTATTGTGACGCTTAAATTTGGCATCGTTAAAACCAAAAATATTGGCTACGTTTTAAGTTGGCGTCGCTAATTACGTCGCTGATATGACTTATTTTGGTAGTGTCATAAAACAAAGGCAAGTTACGATAATATTTTCTTGCATTTTATTTAGTAATTGTCATGTTGCATGCTTAAACCACATTGCTACACGGAACCCTCTCCTAGGGTTCAAATATTGATTGATATTGATTGTGGAGATATTGGAGGAATAGTGTAGTGTTTACGACCAAAACCCCTCATATTGCATATTGTTATTGTGCGAGCTTACCCCTCTTACACACGGGGATAAGCCGTATCGCGTCACTAGGATGCTGTTGTAAAACCCAAGCCAGTCATAGACGTTACATATTCAAATCACATTGTTTCAAATACTGAATTGCTAAAAATTGCTGTAAAATATTGTTCAAAGTATTTCAACTGTTTAAAATTGCATCTTTCTATTATTATTTAGAATGTCAGATTATGTACTCGTACTTGCTCCTTTCCTGACTGGATCCCCCCATAGGTGATGTTGATGATGCTGAGCTAATGTTCAATAGCTACTATGACCCAGTATTATATCCTGTGGTGTTGCCAGAGTCTCCCTTAGAGGATGCAGAACCTGAGGCCGATGAGCCATCCGTTTAGCTAGTTGTTTTCCAGTTAGCTAGTTTTATGTATTGGCGTTTGTTGATTTGAATTCAGTATTTTATTTCAGTACTTTCATTTCCAGTTGTACTTTTCAATTGTTGAATAAAAAGTTTTAAAATTTCCGTATAATCAAGTTGTGACTAATGTATAGATGTTGTTTTGAATACTTGCATATAGAATAGCTTACTGCCGCCGTCTCACAACGGTGCAGGATGGGCATGATCCGGTTCGACCCAATAACTTGGGATCGGGTCGTGACAGTGACAGTTATTAGGAAACCCCAGATTGACAAGGTGGGATCAATTGTTGCATTGATACGAATAGTTTTTTTTTTAAATTTGGATGACTTAGTTGATAGAAATGTGAGATTTTTATCAGTTCTTGAGCATGGAGAAGCACCAAAGCTCGTCTTGGTGCCCTGGAGAGACCATGAGAGGCTGCAGAGTCTCCGGCAGAAGGGCTTCAAGATTTGGCAATGGATAAGCAGAGGAGCTTCAAGATGGAGTAATAGAGAAGCGGAAAACCAGAGGAGCTTCAAAATCTAGGGTTTGAGAAGAGAGAGAGTGAAAATTAGAAATGATTGAGCTTGAGTGGGTTGGGGGTGAGGGGTATTGGGGTGGGGTGACCAGCCCTTAGTAAAAAAAATGGATTGTCTTTTGTAGGTTTTCTCTAAACTGAGCTAATCTCAATCCTCGACTAGACCTGAGTAGAGAATGAAGTGTTCTTATAATTTGCCATAAGCAACCCTAATAGTAAGTTTATTATTTCTTCTTTCCATCCCACGATTCCGCGCACGAGAACTGGTCAATCTGTTCATGAAAACCAAACATTTGCTCGAACCCCCATTCCCTCCACGGTTACTGTTAGATTTTTTTTATCATCATGAAGAATGGACTAACAAAATAATAAAAATGTTAGAAATACCGGTCTACGGGGAAGTCATGCACGAAGTATTGCCCTAAGAGATTTTCGAGGTCTATGTGCAGACATCATCTCGAATCCTCCGAGTGGTAAAATCCCTTGCTACCGGCTTCCCGTTACGGTTTCGGAAGAACGACCCGAACTTAGCTCTTACCCAGAGTAGGAGAGGTTGAAATAGAAAAGTATAAATCATATGGTAATGATTTGTGGAGGAAGAGAATGAGAGAATCATGTGGTTGCTACTCTCAAAAATGTGTCTTCAACAAGACAAAGTATGTATTATATAGACAACCCTTAACCTATAGAATTAATATAGTTTATTAGGATTAAACAACCAATAAAATGGATAATAATGGACAACCCTTAACCTATAGAATTAATATAATTTATTAGGATTAAACAACCAATAAAATGGATAATAAAAGGTAATAGTTAATAGAAATTAACATCAATACAATAAAAGTCATTGAAAGTTGGTTTTTACAAAAAAAAAATAAGTTTCGAAAATAGAGTTAACAATGTTCAAAAGAGTAGAGATAAAGAATTTCTAGGCAAATAAACAATATGCAATATGTGAGATTGACTACAGCCTTGAATCTCACTTAGTGACTATTGTCTTTATCTGAAGAAGTACTTGATGGACTACGCCTTGAATCAGACTTCTTGAATCAGATTCAAGAAATAGCACACATAGTATGCTAGAGGTTCTTGGGTCTGTCGGGATGGTGCTTTTGATTGGCCATGTGCACTTTTTCCTTATTCATGAGAGTTGTCTTGGATCGCCCTATCCCATAGTCACGGCCTTCGCGACCTCTCACATAGGTAAGTCCTCCAAGGGTTGGTGATTGGAGTCAACCCTGCACAATCATGCTTGGACATATTAAGAGTTCTAAAACTCATCCTAACCAAATCATACCGGAACACTGTCACCATAGGGATGGGGAATCATTGTACACATGTACAGCCACTTGGGCATTATTTTAATAAGATTTTAATCTCGGGTCAGTGTTCCATAAAGTCACCTTAGTCCAGCTTATTTCTGCCCATTGAACCGGCTTCTTGGGATCTCCAGTCAGACTCGATTGGGTTGCCACTGCTGGTGAATTACTTATGGGATTAACCCTACCCCCCTCGATGAATCTAGTATTAATTTCCTAGACAGACTCTTCGTCAAGAGTAAACAGACCCTTTGTCAAGAGATCTGTAAAATTCTTTTATGAATTTTATAGTCAAGAACCACATTTTGCCGTTTTGGATCTTTAAGACTTGATGTGCAGATGCAGGTACCTGTTCATCTTAGAACTCACAAAGACATGCTTTAGTAGTTTTTAAAGCAAATTGATTATCACAATTTATTTAAAAATCAAACGACATGTACATAAATTTGTATATACATAATAAAATTGTCTGAGCTATTCAGCTCCAGCACAAGCTATGTTTAAAATTACCGTTTTAGAATCTAATTATGATAGTTTGTCACATAGACCTATTATCTTATGAGTATCTAACTGGTTTCACAAGTGAACCCTCATACTCCTTCCAATCCTCAATATGGTTCTATAGCATTTTCATATTTAAAGAATAAGTCGTATAATGACTCACATAAAGCATATAGATCAGGCTTAGTGTCATCAAAATTATGTAATTCAATCAGTTGTTGATATTATGCTTAGGATAGTGAGCCAAAACTTATTTGACTCTGTCACCTCTTAAAGTATGACATAGTAACTTTCAGTCTAGGCTCTAAAGATTTATCTTTATGAGCCATGTTTGTAAAGATGACAGTCTAAAGTAATATAATAATAGTTTAAGTGATTTTGCTAATCAACCTTAAGAAATCTTTAGTCTATCAAGTGTTGATTAACTTGGGTTAGCTGTATAGGGGTCGGTTCCCAGCTAGCAGAGGTCCATGGGAGGACGATTAAGTACCGTGTCGCTTAGGGCTATTTACGTCCGGATGACAGAAGGACCCTTTCGGCTTGTACCCAAAATAATCTCAACTTTTAAAACTTTAGATTTAAAGGAATTTGCAATTTCACTAACTATTTTTCTTTTGACTAAATTATTTGAACATCATCTAAACTACAATAATATGATTATTTAAGGTTCAAACATGCAAATCAATCATTTAACATCACCATAATCAATATACATAAACCAAGAAATTTGGCTCACACACTCCACAATATATATTTGTCCAACTAAACTTGGTATCAAAATAAATAAAATATGTAGGTAAATATGAAAATTACCTTTCTTGATTGTCGGAGTATTTACGTACCTCTTGATTTCGGCTTAATAATAGAATAAGATGTCATTTTGTACATCATTTTAGATAGTTCCATTATTCTTGCTTTACCCTTAGCATGTTTGAGCCTTTCCTAACACGTCAAAATCCCTAATATCTTTGACTTGAAGAGATAAATATTTAGAATGAGTGAGTACAAAACATTTTTTTTTCCGTCACCGATAACATGTTCTTTTCCAAAAAATTAAAAAATATCTTTGAGAATTCTACCTTCCACAGAATAGAAGTTAGTTTGCATATTAGCAAGGAATATATATAACTAAAACGATGTACAAACTTGTTCATTCTAGCACTACAATACAATTTATCTATAAATAGGTACATAACAAATAGTCGTCTATGTTATATGGAGCACATATATGTACATAATTTCTACATATATTGTGAGGTTTCATTCACTTTAGAATAAGTCACAATTTGTAAGTGTTTGTAAACTACAACAACACTTAACAACAAATAAGGTTAACATAAGTTTCTAATAAATATTAAACCTCAATAAGTTTTGCATTAGAACTTGTATAGTTCACCGATTGGCATCAATGTTGACAATTTGTATCAGGACATAATTACTAACATTTGTTAGCATATTACCATGTTCCACAAAAGATTTGCCAATTCTAAAATCTTATTGACAATATCAAAATAACGAATTATTTCAAACCCGATATGTAGTAGCATATCATTATTTTGTACAAAATAAATAAATATTGAAAAACTAGAAAATCACAAAAATTCACATTAGGGTTATAATATTTTCTATATATATGAAGTATAACTATGCAGTAAAAAATGTATTATAATTACCACATCTCCAGGATCACACACCACAAAAAATGTTGGAGCTCGTCAAACCAATCTACTAATTTTAGGATTAATGCTCCCCTATGAATTATGTATATGTATATATTGGAAATAGTTCAATCAAAATTATATCAGGCTTCTAATAAAGCAAAATGATAAATGAAAATATTTTAGTGACAATGAGTTCAGAGGTTAGAACAATCATGTTCTGTTAGAACAACATGTATCAATTTATTCTTACATTAAACAAGATATATAATAACATAAGTTTATCTGATGTAATAAGTATTCATATAAAGATAAAATAATAATAAATAATACTAAATAAATAATGAAGTGTTTCCCCTCATCCGACCATATTTAATAAAAGACAAAATATAAAGAGCAAGTGAGCAACTATATATTAACTTTATTTATTAATAATATTGGGGAAAAAAATACAAACTAATAGGCTATGAGCAATAGTAACATATGGTGGTCAAGTTCCTTGTTGCAAGATTTCGACACCAACTTTAGTTCAAAAATATTTGTGCAATATTCATATAAGGATATAGAAGACAATGCATCCACACCATATAAGGATATGCTCACAAGTAGTACGACAAACGATAAGTTCAAGTCATTAGTAATGGTATCATATGAAAGAAAATAATAATAATAATAATTATATATATACTCATGTTCCTCGTTACACTAGGGGGAGGAATTTGACATTAAACTGGAGAGAATCCTAACATTTAGAAGTTGACAAATTAAACAGTAAAAAACGCCATAAATGTATACGGTTATTGACATGAGACTCTTAGGTTAAGGTCAAAGATCGGAGATGTAAATTAGAGAGATACCAAATAAAACTTGGTTTGAATCACCAATAAGAGGCATCCATGATAAAGGCTTCCTTTGCCTCCAAGCACAGCTTGGTTCTAGCCATTAGTTGTTATTGGCAAAGTCTAGCCTAGCAAAACTATGACTTAATTTGGGCTTCTAAGACCTTAACCAAAATCTGTAGATCACTAAAGATAGCCTGGATATTGATGTGTTTCTATGTTCAATCTAGGTTGGGTCAAAGGTCATATAGCACGTGCTAAATTGTATATTACTCATTGACTGTAAACACTCAATATATCCATAATAATACCAGGTATACTGATATGCAAGATCTTCTGTCACTTGTATGGGTAATAGTGTGCTACACATGCATATAGTTCAAAAAAAAATTGTATGGTACTATTCACTAGCCAAATCTTAATATATGTGTCTATATATGAGATCCAAGTGTTAATATGAAATAGATAGTTCATGTACAACTTGTCCATTGATTCTAGGTTGCTGGCAAGCAACAAAAACAAATTAACTATATACCAATGGCTACAAGGTTTTGGATTCTTTCATTTAAAAAATGTATTAAGCTTTCAAGTACTATATTCAGCAAACATGCATAATTATAATTTAATATAGTCCAAACCCGGGAAAAAAATTCAATTATTATAAAGAAGAGAATAAATAAAAATAGTATCGGAAGCATTTCAATGACCTTCAGCTGTATTAACCGGCTGTAGCAATATAAGTAAGTTTTTCATGAATGCAAATACTCAAAATATGGTCTACACATTATTCTTGTGTTTTGTCGGATGGAGTTACTAGAAATTAGAATTCCTCATTTGCTTTCAGTCATGTATTTGCTTAGCAAATCATTTCAAGTGCATAGAGAAAGAAAAAATGTGTGCTATTCCTTACAACAATTGGTAGGTTATATGATTGAACTGGTTGACATCTCATAATCATGGAATTGCTTTCCAATTCATTAAGAACATCTTGGTTTGCATAAACAATACCTAGACTCATGGAATTGCAATGGCATTAACCTGTCAAGGTGGCATAGCCAAGTAAATTGAATACTAATATAAATTTGCTATAGTATCATATTCAAGCTAATAGAAGAAAAATCCGTAAATTGCCTGAAAGTCAGTGATGTATACAATAGAAAATAGAGAATCCAAACAGTTGTTTGCACTATTATTCAAACACATAATTCTAATGCCCCCGAATAATGATGTTATCAAATATCAAACTAAATAATGATGTCTTCAAATATAAAAGATTGTGAATAAATTACATGTAGTAAAGAATATTTTAATTCTTAACATGACAGACATGTAAATTTATTCTTTTGACAGAGAGTACCAATTTTTGATTAAAACAATATGTAAAGCCATGTATCATTTTTTTTCTCGTCAAATAGATCATCAAAAAAGAAATCGAAAATCTCTTAGACTGTTAGATATTATTTTTTTATCATCATGAAAAATAGAATAACAAAATAATAAAAAGGTTAGAAATACCGGTCTACGGAGAAGTCATGCATGAAGCATTGCCCTAAGAGATTTTCGAGGTCTATGTGCAGACATCATCTCGAATCGTCCTAGTGGTAAAACCCCCTTGCACCGGCTTCCCGTCATCGCACACGGTTTCGGAAGAACGACCCGAACTTAGCTCTTGCCCAGAGTAGGAGAGATTGAAATAGAAAAGTATAAATCATATGGTAGTGATTTGTGGAGGAAGAGAATGGGGAGAATCATGTGGTTGCTACTCTCAAAGATGTCTCTTCAATAAGACAAAGTATGCATTATATAGACAACCCTTAACCTATAGAATTAATATAGTTTATTAGGATTAAACAACCAATAAAATGGATAATAGTGGACAACCCTTAACCTATAGAATTAATATAATTTATTAGGATTAAACAACCAATAAAATGGATAATAAAAGGTAATAGTTAATAGGAATTAACATCAATACAATAAAAGTCATTAAAAGTTGGTTTTTTAAAAATTCATACAACAGTAACATCCTCTTTCTCATCTTCTCACTCCTCATCATTCACTCCTCTCCCTCACTTGCAGAAACATCCCCTCCATCCCGAGCCTGGTACGCCGCCCATTGCCATTGACCCCCTTGTCCTACTCATCTCGCCGACGGCCACGACCGTCCGGCGTCTATTGCCACCTGACTTCTCTACCCGCCAGCCAGCCCTAGTCAAGACGGTCGACCACCTCTATCCGTTCGGCGTCTGTTGCCACGACCGTCCGGCGTCTGTTGCCACCCGAGCACCCAAAGTCCTAGACCAGCCATGGGGTTCGCCGAATCCCCCTCACTCGGTGCCCCCGATGTGTAGCCAGGGCCGGCCCAAGGAGATGGATTGCCCTAGCCGGAGCTATTTTTGGTTGCCCCTTCCCTAGGACTAACCTTGCAACTTCATATATTAATCCCTATCAGCTATCCTAAGACTGGAAGGTCGAGTTCAGCAAGTGCATATCACCATACATCACCAAATAAATCTTTCATAACCTCTCAATCAATAAGATGTTAAAACAAACCCTCATAAAAATTTTAGACTTCAAAACAAGAGAATATAAATGACACCCATAGTCAAAATGGAATCACACAAGCACTATTACCTCTCATGGTGGCAACATTCAGCTAATCCAGAATTTTGTAAGCTTCAAAATTTTGTTGCCGAAATCTGACTCGATCCTTATCATTTTCATTCTTCGTCATAGTACCTATACAAATATAACATAATTTGTTGAAAAGAATGACCGCAGTACTCATAACAGAAAAAATACTCTAAAAATTGGTGAAGGTGGAACCGTTGAAGACCAAAGTGCTTGGGAAATATTTAACGTGATCCCCTCTCCTGGGCCCTGAATTTAAATATTGAGCCTCAAATATAAGTTTTTCTTTTGTTGTTATTTGGTAACTTGTTCCTATGTGATCATTTGTGAGTCACTTTTCACCTCTCATCACATATTCACATGTTATGGTTACTTCAACAGTATAATACTCAAATGAGAATAAGGGGAAACGTTATCCAATGTTCACAATTTGTCAATTTACATAATTACATCCATACTAAAAAAACATGCATAGCAGCATATATAATGTTACAGTTAGTGTCAACCAAGAAGAAGGAAAAAAAAACAAGAACAAGAAGAAGGAATAAGAAAGTAAACTTACAGTAAGGGGGGCGATGTTTTTCTTCAGCGGAGGGAGGCATGAAGGAAAGCTAGGGATTTGGAAAATATTTTATTTTCACGTGGTCCCCTCTCCTAGTCCTGGATACAGGAATCAGTAGGGATTTGGTCTTTCCAATTTTTCTTTGTTTGACCTGGGCGCCTCCTGGAACTTGGACACAGCAGGCTCAATATTTGGGCTTTGGAAATTTTTTTTGGGGGGGGCCAGGGGGTTGCCTCAAGTGGGAGGGTTGCCACAGCCGAAGATTTTTCTGGACTTGCCCACGGATCGGCCCTGTGTGTGGCGACTGGCCCCGACCGCCCACGGCCACCGAAATTTAGCTTGAAACCCAATCTCATCAGCATGCACGAATTTGGTATGGAAATTTTGTTTGGAATAGGAAGAAGCACGTTGTGCGTCGATATCTCCCAAGGAAGTGCTCTTTACGTCAAGTTTCAAAAAAATTCGACTATTATTACTAGACGAAGTCTATGCTCAAGGTGTGCTGTTCAACGTGTCTTCTGCAGTGGCAGTTTCGAGGCCACAACTTCGTAGATCCGTATCATGCTCGTCGTTGCTCAATTCAGCGAACCACCTTCATTTTCGAACACCTAGGGCCCGTTTGGTTTGCAGGATTGGACAACGTAATGTAATTGGCATTACGTTGTCAATCTAACTCGGGTATTTGGTTGGACAAAAAAAATTAGATGTAATGTAATCGCGATTACAAGTTTGATTACATTACATTAGTTTCTTCTAAACTCAATTACATCATAAAACCTATGTATTCGCAATTACATTACAACTAAGCGGAAGGTTGGTATGCTATAATTTGATTTTTTTTTTTGTTCGTTTTTGGTCATTTTTTGTTGTTTTGTTTGTTTTTTCCTATTTTTTGTCGTTTTTGTTCGTTTTTGGTCTTTTTGTCGTTTTTGTTCGTTTTTTGTCATTTTTGTTCGTTTTTTTGGTCCTTTTTTGTTATTTTTGTTTGTTTTTTGTCGTTTTTGTTCGTTTTTTGGTCGTTTTTGTCATTTTTGTTCGTTTTTTTGTCATTTTTTGTTGTTTTTGTCCGTTTTTTGTCGTTTTTGTTCGTTTTTTGTCATTTTTGTTCATTTTTTGTTATTTTTGTTTGTTTTTTGTCATTTTTGTCCTTTTTTGTTTTTGCCCTTTTTTGTCGTTTTTGTTCGTTTTTTGTCTTTTTTTTTTAGCTTTTGGTTGTTTTTTGTCGTTTTTGTTTTTTTTTGTCATTTTTGTTCATTTTTTGTCGTTTTTGCTTGTTTTGGGCCTTTTTTCGATTTTTGGTCGTTTTTGCACATTCTTGGCCTTTTTTTATCGCTTTTGCACTTTTTAAAACTTTTTTGTCGATTTTGTGTTTGTTTTTTGTCATTTTTGTTCGTTTGTGTTTATTTTTTTTTGTCTTTTTGCTCGTTTTGGGCTATTTTTTTTTTCAATTTTTTGTCGTTTTTGCACATTCTTGGCCATTTTTTGTCGCTTTTGCACTTTTAAATCTTTTTTGTCGATTTTGTATAATTTTTGTCGATTTTGTACTTTTTTATTGGTTTTGCTTTATTTGCACGTCTTTTGCCTTTTTGTACGTTTTTTTTAATCGTTTTTGGTCAACTTTTTTTTACGTTTTTTATCGTTTTTGAAAAGGGCACCAAAAAAAAATCACTCAATTGAGTCACTCGCTATTATGATGAGGATGAGTTGGGTTCTGAGTATTCGGTGTCTTCACGGGCTAGTATGAAGAAATCCAAGGCGGCACAATCCATGCGATTCAAACGTGCTATGCCAACAGTAAACCAGAGATACGCGTGCAAAAATCATGCACGCTACCGATGGTAAACTGTACAGAATCGTCTCAGGTGCGTTTGCACCAGATATGAGCCGACTTTTAAAGTCCCCCTCCTACATGGGTGCAGCTATTGCGCTTGAACTAAGTCGGAGGAGGGAGGAATCTCTTGCTAAAGTCCCCCTCCCACTTGGGTGCAGCTATTGTGCTTGAACTAAGTCGGGAGGGAGGAAATCTCTTGCTAAAGTGCCCCTCCCACTTGGGTGCAGCTATTGCGCTTGAACTATGTCGGAGGGGGTGGGAATCTCTTGCTAAAGTCTCCCTCCCACTTGGGTGCAGCTATTGCGCTTGAACTAAGCCGGGGGAAAATCTCTTGCGGGCCAGACCCCCTGCAGCCCATTGAGAATGTCGAAGCTTCCAACTTGGACTCTTCCTACTACGCACATTCGGGTGCTAAGTTGAAGAAGTCTAGGGCCATATCGCATATTTTATGCGCGGGCCTGTCATAGCTCGTCCTGGCTCGCAGTACTTTACTAGCCTCAGACCAGGGAGCCAATATGATGGTCCCAAAAGTCTTCCTACAACGATCGAGCGCAGTGCTTTACTGGCCAGTGATCAGGGAGCAAATATGATGATCCCAAAAAAGTCTTCCTACAACGATCGAGTGCAGTGCTTTACTAGCCGGTGATCAGGGAGCAAATATGATACCTACGCACCCGGGCGCTCGGGATACCCGGGCCCACAAAACGGATACGAAGGTAGATCAATCTGCTATCAACCTGCGAGAGGTGATTACTCACAAACGCAAGAAGAGAGAAGCAACCTTGGCGTGCGATGAGCCCCTTCCAAGACATTACTGCACCCAAGCCATCATCAACTGCCGCTGCCATGAGACAATGGCTCCACTATCAAGGCAGTCTGTGTTCCAGCGACTGCGACCTACTGCGCCTTTCCAATATCATCTCGGAAACATGATGCCAATTAAAGACGTTGTAACGGTCTGCTCTCAACTAGATGCATTACTTAGATGTCTCAGTCAGGCGCATAGTCTCAGTCAAGCACATCACAATCTTTTGAAGGAGTCTACCATCAAATCTTCTTCGAACAAGGAGATCAGTCAAGAGGGAGACAAATGAAACTCTCTCAAATTGTGACATTCGGTACAACACCTCCTCCTAGGGCCCCCATACCCATATAGCCAGAAGATATCCTTCATGCGAATTAATCATGAAACATTCCTCATGCGGCTTGGTCATGAGACGTCCTTCATGCGGCTCGGTCAGAAGGCATTCCTCATAGGGCTCGGTCATGAGACATTCCTCATGCGGCTCGATCATGAGACATTCCTCATGAGGTTCGGTCATAAGACATCCTTCATGCGGCTTGGTCATGAGACATTCCCTCATGCGGCTCGGTCATAAGACGTCCTTCATACGGTTCGGTCATGAGACATTCCCTCATACGGCTTGGTTATGAGACGTCCTTCATGCGGTTCGGTCATGAGACATTCCTTCATGCGGCTCGGTCATGAGACATTCCTTCATGCGGCTCGATCATGAGACATTCCTTCATGCGGCTCGGTCATGATACGTCCTTCATGCGGTTCGGTCATGAGATATTCCTTCATACGGCTCGGTCATGAGACATTCCTTCATGCGGCTCGGTCATGAGATATTCCTTCATGCGGCTTGATCATGAGACATTCTTTCATGCAGCTCAGCCATGAGACATTTCTCATGCGGCTCGACCAGGAGACATCCTTCATGCGGCTCACCACAGAAGATTAGTTGATGCACGTGACAAGTTGACCAGGTCTCAACTGCTCAGATTTGCTACAACGATAAATCACAACAAGTCTTAACAAATCTCCAGCTATCAGTCACAGGCCGAGTCTCGAGTCATGATTACGGCCATGTGGCCCGGGGATTTGCCACGTGGTCATCTATGCGGCTCAAAATATCCTTCATCCCGAAGTCACTATAAATAGCAGGGTGCCACACTCCTGCAAGATGGTTGGCAATCCGAGGCTGGCAACCTTCAAGAAAGTAATTTCTTCAAGATCTAAAGACTGCGTCAGATAATCCACGGAGTAAGGCAGAGTTGATAGCACTTTCCCGAGCCTCCACCGTCACCCCCCAGAATCAAAACTAAACAATTGTACTTAGATTGTTTCCTAGGATTTCTTTCTTGGCTTTTCTTTGTACAAGCGAGTTTGCAATCAATTTCAGTGTTTTGTAATACCTGTCTTTGATTTTTTATGGCAAACACGATGGCGACTCTGCTGGGGACGTCCTTCTCTTCTGATGAGAAGCTGGTGACGCAATCTGATGCGTCCAAGATCGGCTCTATGCAGTAAATGCTTGTGGTTCGTTTCGACCAACAAGCCTTCGAAGAAATGCTCTCTGAAGGGAGCGCCAGCCCGTCTCAGAAGCGAGCCAACCCAAAGAGGACTTGCAGGACGTCGACGCACAAAATTGTTGCCCCCGACCAAGTTCTCGAAGAAGCTCCTTCTGCAGCCCAAGACGGTGACCAAAACTCTCCTGCGGCTTTTCTTCCGACCGCAGAGGACCCCACTGTCCCCCAATCCAGCAGAGAAAAATACTACGATGCTGAGTTTTTAGGGACACAAGGGAAATTCATACGGACAAAGAAGAAGTCGCATAAGGGAGATGACCAGTCTGTCCATACGGCAACCAACTCTGGCCGCAGGCAGACAACTCATGCGACAGCCAACTATGGCCGCAGGTAGATGGTCTATGCGACAGCAAGCTTTAGCCGCAAGAAGATGGTCCATGCGGCAGCCAGCTCTAGCCGCAAGAAGATGGTCCATGCGGCAGCCAATCCTGGCCTCAGACAGGATGTCTCATGCGACCTTGTCAGAAGCTCTGTGTTCGACCGCCTCTCATGCGGGCCCGACGCCATGTGGCCCATTGAGAATGTGTGATGTATCAATTTGGACTCTTTTTACTATGCACCTTCGGGTGCTAAGTCAAAAAAGTCTAGGACAGTACAGGCCCAACCAGCCCAGTCAACTGTCCAAGTTGCTGATTGTCAACGGGCCCTGTTGACTGTTACACGGGCTCCTGACGGAAAGTTGTACAGAACCACCCGCGTCCAGTCCCCCAGGGCTAACGGTCAGGGTGGGTCTTTAAGGTCTCCCTCTAACAATCCAAAGCAAGTACTTTTACTAGCCACGGATCAGGGAGCAAACATGATACCTAAGCACCCGTGTGCTCGAGATACCTGAGTCCACAAGTTTGGTGCAAAGGCAGATCAGCTTGCTACCGACTTGCGTGAGGTGATTACTCACAAACGCAAGGTGGCAGCGTTGGCATGCAATGAGTCCCTCTCGGGACGTAGTTGCACCCGAGTCATCATCAACTGCTGCTGCGACAAATTAGCAGCACCTGAAGGTCGGCAGTCAGTTTTTCGACGACTACAGCAGCCAGCACCTGTTCGACAACAACTCAAGAAACAGGTACAACTTCTAGGGGACGAGGAGTTTCCTTTTGCCTCCTGTAATTCAACTCAAAAGGTTCTCCCTGGCAAGGGAAGAAAGAAGATAGGCTCTTCCAGTCTGGCCATCTCGGTCAGTATTGCAAGTAGATCCTCATCTGTGGGGTTCCTATCGACAACTATAGGGGTGTCTATTTAGGCACTCGATCCAAAAAGAAGCTTTCGGCACCCGGAGATGCACCTTCGGCCTCCTAGAGAGTAGATGAAGCTGGGGGTAGCAGTCCCCTCAATATATACGACAACCCGGTGTACCAAGAGCACATACATGGGGTAGAGGTCCCCCAGAACTGTGCAACAGACTTAGATTTCCCAGAAGATCACCACCCTCACCAAGATAATGTGGCTTCCTGCACAGGTGGTAGCACCCCTTTCGAGTCCGAGGAGGAAGACATTCCGACATTCCTCGGTGATTTCTCGACACGGGGGTATGACACAGAGAGCACCTCTGTGACGGTCCCTTCCACCTCTACCCACGTGCGGACAGTCTTTATGGCCGACGATGATCATGAAGCACCTTCTGATCGACAACGTCTAGAAGTACTTGAAGCCATGATCCTGTCCTTGGTCAAGTCCGTGGACGAAATCAAAGCCGCCTTGCCAACCCAACCGGCAAGAACGCCCAGATAAACAAGCTTGGGACCCGCAGTCAACGCGAACTCCAACACGAACGCCCCTCATTTGGGCGATAATCCCTTAGGAGCATCCATTCCCTCAGCTGCAGATGATGCCAAGGAGGCAAGAAGAGAAGTCCAGGAGCTTCGAGCAATGTTCAATGCCCGAGACTCCTCTCGGGACCTCAGAATACGCCAGCCATATCCCATTGCATGGAGAGATGTGCCTTTTCCACTATGGTACAAGTCATTCCATATCGATTATTATGATAGGAAGACCTCTGCTAGTCGGTACATGACTTACTTTGAGGTCACAACCAACCACTTGCCGCATAGTGATGCCATCCTCACGCGATTATTTATCGGAGCATTGGAGGGGATCGCGTTCGACTGGTACCACAACCTCCCCGACAACTGCATCTATTCTTTTGACGGCTTCAAACACATGTTCCTGGAAAGATTCTTCGAAGTGGGGCATGATGTAACGATGTCGTCTCTCATGGACGTCATTCACGGAGAAAGGGAGCTAACAAGGAACTATATCGAGCAATTCTGCCAAACTGCAATGAGATTGCCCCAAGGCAATCCCGAGAGCTCCTTGATTGAAATCTGTCAGAAAAAGCTGCTTCCTGCAATTAGCCTGTGGATGGGTGATGATCAGTTCAGGGATTGGACGACCTTCATCATAAGTGCTACCAATGCAGAGGCAAAATTGAAGAAAGCTCGCCAGTTGGGATTACACATCTCAGATGGAGCGGATAAAGGCAGACATCCTGGTCCCACCCCCAGTAACAACAATAGTGGCGCCACCACCAACCGGGATAATAAGGGCAAATAGGCCATGGTCGCTGATGCGACTCAAAAGCCCGAACAAAAACAGGTCGAAGGTCCGTAGCCCAAGGTTAATTACTCATTTGAAGATAGTCATGTCAAACCTATCTTCGATATGCTCTTACAAGGGGGTAGGATCCAGCTCCCTCCTCCAAGTTGCGAGCCCCGAACAGTAGAAATGGAGGACCCAAAGTATTGTTACTTCCACCGCTATATCCATCATGCCACTCATAATTGCTTCCAATTGAAGCGGTACATTCAGAGTCTTATCGAGTCCAAAGCTCTGTCGATAGACTTTGAAGAGGTTACCGTGGCGACAAACATGGTGTCTATTCAGTTCGGCAATTTTCCTCCAACAAGTACTCTAGACGGGGTCATACCTGTCCCTCAGGTAACGATGGAGGTTACTAATCTTCTACCCGTCCGGAGCCAGACATCTGGATTGGTACCCCTCACCACATCGTAAGGAGAGATCATGTGGGTGCATCCAGACTTGGTGCCCGAAGTTACCCAGGAGGTGTCATCTCCTACCAGCAAGAAAAAGGGCAGGAAGTCTAGATCCTGCCATACAATTTTAGCCGAAGCTGAAGAAGCTACAACCATTGTTACCCAGTCTGGAGCACAAGTCCAGCCTGCATGGGATAGTTCAGCCGAAGATCCTCAGCCGGCAACGTTTCCTCCCTCTGATGTTCCAAGGCCATCTCAGCCTCCACTGGCGGATAAGTCCAAAATAAAGAAAACCCGCTTCGACAGGCCACTCTGCAATGATGTATCTCATGGACTGGAGAGACCTTACAACTTTGACATATTAGCACAATTGGATAATACGCCAGCAAAGTTGTTGTTATACGAGCTCCTAAGTCTCTCCAAGGACCTTCGTGTCGCATTAAGAGAAGCACTCCAAAATGCTGACGCCTACTTATCTCAGGTCAAGCCTCCAGGGGAAGACCCGCAAGTAGATCTATAGGGCGGCGATAGCACAGATGCAATGCCCAACATCATATTTACTCCGCAGGACATGTTGATCAAGACCAATTTACATGATCGCCCTTATACTACACTGGATACATAGGCGACATCAAGGTGGATCGGATGCATATCGACCCTGGCTCGTCAATAAGCATCATCCCGAAAAGCTTACTCCAACTTCTTGGCATCCCTATGCACCGGCTAGCAGCGACCAACACTGCCATTAGCGATTTTAACTCGGGAAAGAGCTATCCCCTAGGGAAGATCCGGTTGAAATGCCAGATTGGTGACCTGAAGACGGAAGTTACCTGCTACGTCATAGATGCAGACACCTCCTACAACATCCTCCTGGGATGTCCATGGATACATGACTATATGATCGTGCCATCCACCCTCCACCAGTACTTCAAGTATATCAGTAGGCATGGCTTCGTGAAGACTGAATTTGTCGACCTTGATCCCTTCAAAGGGGTTGAGTCTTATTATTCCTCGGAGGCTTGTCTATATGAAGAATCCAAGAAGTACATCACTGACAAACTGGAGACCATCGCAGGGCCAGAGGAACCCGACAAACTGGAGACCATCGCAGGGCCAGAGGAACCCTTGATATTTCATCTCCATACCTGTAAACCAGGCAAAGCCGCACCCCTTGTCGCAACTTTGCATAAAGAGGTGCCCGGTTCTCTCGTCCAGGCTGCACAGTCGGAACTAATGGTCATCCGACTCCCAAAGTCAAAAACAAAAGCCCGTCATAGGGCAGATGGTGATCCGATTGACAAAATCGATTCAAAGGCAATTGGAAGACACAAAGTTCCTTGCCAAGCCAATTATCGCCCGTCTTTCCAAGACAAACCGGCAACTAAGTACCGATCCGACATACTCAGGCAAGCTAATATCACAAGTCCAACCCTTGGTGGTCAAGTTGCCCAAGATGGTGTCCCAACCTTTGGGATCGCAGGGTGTATCCGAAGAGAACGTAGAAATCGCCAAATTTTCGGTGGCACAGATGGATAGTCCCTCTCCTGATGTTGTAATCCCCGTGGACAGAGTTCCCTATCTCATCAATAAGAGGCCACCTTTTAATATATATATATATATATATATATATATATATATATATATATATATATATTACCTAGAGTGTCGAGTTATGTACATCAGGTACCTCTGAACTTACACTCCGTTCTTCCCCCGAGAGGACTCGCATTGCATCTCTATAAGTGACAAGTCATGTATATTGATACCTCTGAACTTCCGCTTTGATGTTTCGACTACCATATATCACGTCTATTTACCTATATTGAATTTTGTTTCAAAATCTATTACCCGCACCACCAGTGTGCAGAAGGATAGTAGGTCTATAAAATTTGTCCTAATCTATTATTCGCACCATAGGTGTACCAAAGAATAGTAGGTCCACAAAATATCATTCAAATCTATTTGCTCGCATTTCCAGATGCACAAAAGGGCAATAGGTCCACAAAATTCTCCAACGGAAAAAATAACCACGTCCATATTACCTTTGAGTTATTTTTCCGTCCATCACAAACAAACCACCCAATACATAGAACTTCCACGTTGATAGCACCTCTGAGTTGTTCTATGTATCCTTATTAGGCCCACTCCTACCACGTCCTCATTACCTCTGAGTAGGAAGGCTTTACTTTAGACCCATATTTACCACATCCTCATTACCTCTGAGTAAATATGTTGGTTTTCTCTCCACTTATTATCCGTACTCGTACCGCCAGTAAACAAAAAGGATAATAGGTCCACAAATGTCCTCTGTTGACCACAAATACTGTATTCGATCCTCTAGTACATGTACCTCTTCTTCACAATCATATGCTTCTGGAACCCAGTTGTCCCATGGCATTCATTACCCGTTACATAGAACTTTTACGTCTATATTACATCTGAGTTGTTCTATGTATCCTCATTTGAGTCCACTCCCACCACGTCCTCATTACCATCAACCCCATATTTACCATGTTCTCATCACCTCTGAGTAAATATGATGGTTCCCTCTCTCAACTTATTATCCGTACCTAAAACTAAGGTACGCCAAGGATGATAAGTCCACATAAAATCCCTAGCGGAAGTACCCAAACCTATCACGTTCATGATACCTCTGATAGGATTGCCACACCTAAACAACTTTACTTTCCATGCTTCTTATTCAAACTATTCCAAATTTACAATTTGAAAACTTTGAAGGGGGTCTTGTAGAAGCATGAAAAATATTGCTTTTAATCCCACATCGAAAAGAAGAAGAAGAAAGAGCTCATTCCATTCTATATATAGAGCCCCCTTGCCTTCTTTGAAAAGGGCACCAAAAATAAAAAAGAAGAAGAAAATAATCACTCAATTGAGTCACTCGCTGTCATGGCGAGGATGAGTTGGGTTCTGAGTATTCGGCGTATTCATGGTCTAGTATGAAGAAATCCAAGACGGCACGGGCCATACGCTTCAAACGTGCCACTCCAACAGTAATCCAGAGATATGTGTACAAAAATCATGCGTGCTACCGATGGTAAACTGTACAGAATCGTCTCAGGTGCGTTTGTACCAGATATGAGCCGACTCTTAAAGTCCCCCTCCCACTTGGGTGCAGCTATTGCTCTTGAAATAAGTCGGGAGGGGGAAATCTCTTGCTAAAGTCTTTCTCCCACTTGGGTGCAGCTATTGTGCTTGAATTAAGTCGGGGGAGGGGGGAATCTCTTGCTAAAGTCCCCCTCCCACTTGGGTGCAGCTATTGCGCTTGAACTAAGTCGGAGGAGGGAATTTCTTGCTAAAGTCTCCCTCCCACTTGGGTGCAGCTATTGCACTTGAACTAAGTCAGGAGGAAATCTCTTGCGGTCCAGACTCCATGCGGCCATGTCGAAGCTTCGAACTTGGACTATTCCTACTACGCACCTTCGAGTGCTAAGTTGAAGAAGTCTAGGGCCATATCGCATATTTTATGCGCAGGTCTGTCATAGCTCGTTCTAGCTCGCAGTACTTTACTATCCTCAGACCAGGGAGACAATATGATCGTCCCAAAAGTGTCCCTACAACGATCGAGCACAGTGCTTTACTAGCCGGTGATCAGGGAGAAAATATGATGATCCTAAGAAAGTCTTCCTACAATGATCGAGCGTAGTACTTTACTAGCCGGTGATCAGGGAGCATATATGATACCTACTCACCCAGGCGCTCGGGATATCCGGGCCCACAAAACGGATACGAAGGTAGATCAATCTGCTATCAACCTGCGAGAGGTGATTACTCATAAACGCAAGAAGAGAGAAGCAACCTTGGCGTACGATGAGCCCCTTCCAGGACATCGCTGCACCCAAGCCATCATCAACTGCCGCTGCCACAAGACGGTGGCTCCACTATCAAGGCAGTCTTTGTTCCAGCGACTGCGACCTACTGTGCCTTTCCAACATCATCTCGGAAACATGATGCCAATTGAAGATGTTGTAACGGTCTGCTCTCAACTAGATACATTACTCTGATGTCTCAGTCAGGCGCATGGTCTCAGTCAAGCGCGTCATAATCTTCTGAAGGAGTCTACCGTCAAATCTTCTTCGAACAAGGAGATCAGTCAAGAGGGAGACAAAAGAAACTCTCTCAAATCGTGACATTCGGCACAACACCTCCTCCTAGGGCCCCCATACCCGTCCAGCCAGAAGATATCCTTCATGCGGATTAATCATAAAACATTCCTCATGTGGCTCGATCATGAGACGTCCTTCATGCGGCTCAGTCAGAAGGCATTCCTCATGCGGCTCGGTCATGAGACATTCCTCATGCGGCTCAGTCATAAGACATTCCTCATGCAGTTCGGTCATAAGACGTCCTTCAAGCGGTTCGGTCATGAGACATTCCCTCATGCGGCTCGGTCATAAAACGTCCTTCATACGGTTCGGTCATGAGACATTCCCTCATGCGGCTCGGTCATGAGACATCCTTCATGCGGTTCGGTCATGAGACATTCTTTCATGCGGCTCGGTCATGAGACATTCCTTCATGCGGCTCGGTTGTGAGACGTCCTTCATGCGGTTCGGTCATGAGACATTCCTTTATGCGGCTCGATCATGAGACATTCCTTCATGCGGCTCGGTCATGAGACATTCCTTCATGCGGCTCAGCCATGAGACATTCCTCATGCGGCTCGGCCAGGGGACATCCTTCATGCGGCTCACCACAGAAGATTACTTGATGCACATGACAAGTTGACGAGGTCTCAACTGCTCAGATTTGCTACAACGACAAATCATAACAAGTTCTAATAAATTCCCAGCTATCAGTCACAGACCGAGTCTCGAGGCATGATTACGGCAATGTTGCCCAGGGATTTGCCACGTGGTCATCTATGCGGCTCAAAATATCCTTCATCCCGAAGTCACTATAAATAGTAGGGTGCCATACCCCTGCTAGATGGTTGGCAATCCGAGGCTGGCAACCTTCAAGAAAGCAATTTCTTCAAGATCTAAAGACTGTATCAGATAGTCCACGGAGTAAGACAGAGTTGATAGCACTTTTCCGAGCCTCCATCGTCACCCTCCAGAATCAAAACTAAACAATTGTACTTAGATTGTTTCCTAGGATTTCTTTCTAGGCTTTTCTTTGTACAAACGAGTTTGTAATCAATTTCAGTGTTCTGTAATACCTGTCTTTGATTTTTTTATGGCAAACAAATGTAACTTAATACAAAAAAAATGAACTCTGTTATGCGGCCTAGCCAGTTATGCATCCTAGCCAAACAGAACTCATGTGGCCCAAAGTTATGAGGTCGGCTTCATGAAGTACTTATGCAGCTCATTCATGAAGCACTAATATGGCTCAGTCATGAAGTGTTCATGCGGCTCAGTTATACGGCTCAGTTATGCGGCTCAGTCATAAAATACTCATGCGATCTAGTCATAATGTATTCATACGGCTCCAACGTGAGGCCATGATGCGGCCCAGCCATACAGTGTTCATGCAGCCCGATCATAAAAGTGCTCATACGGCTCGATCATGAGGCACTTATGCGGCTCAGACATGAAGTGTTCATGCGGATCAATCTTAAAGCACTTATGCGGTTCAAGTTCGAATGAGCAGCGGTTATGCGACCCAGCCCATAAGGCCCTATCATAACACATGCGGTCTAAATGAGATATGGCATGCACCGACCAGGATAAAAGCACAGAAGCAGTATATGACAGGCCCGAGCATAAAATATGCGACATGGCCATTCAAAATTTTAGTCATCGTCTTCCTACCGCTCTTACTCTTGAAAGGGGGTTGCACGTCGGAATGAATGGAAGGAGCGTCTGCTGCTCTCAACGAAGAGGCAAGTCCCCTCCTTTTGGACCGGTACACTGTCGTATGGACTGAAGAGAAACCTATTATCCTGAGCCGCAAAGAAACCCATCATAGACCGGTACAACATCGTATGCGTAAAGTGTCACAACAGCTTTTCAACCAAAAGAGGGCTCACAAATCGGTATTTCGTCGGTACACACCGGTATACCGATGGTATGTCAATTTATGTAACAACATGTATAATAACCATAGTTCGTATTACGTATTTTGAAATACGTGTACGTATCTTGACTCGTATTGCATGTTTTCTGGCATGGTTTATCTTGATATTTTTCTTGCTTGGTTCGGCTTGGTTGGCTTGGTTCGGTTTGGATTGGTTTTCTTCATGTGGACCAAACCCCCACCTACCTCCACTCTTCTCCTTTGTAGCCGCCCACTCCTTCTCTCTTTTTATTTACTTCTTCTCTATTACTTCTTCTTTACCATTACTCTCCTCACCTACCAGAGAGGGAGAGCCTAGGCAAGTGCAGCTTGCTTCATGGAGGAACTCAGTTTTTATTGTTCTATTCTCTTCCTCACGAGATATTAGCACACTATAGTAGTTAGCATTTCTAAATTCCATGGTTCAATTTGTGTATATCTAAGTTGATTGTATTTTCGGATTTCTTGGGTTTTGATCTATTTAACCTTGTTATTATCTAGTTTTGATGGTTCTATATTGTAGAGAATTTGATTATATCCCATTTTGACCGATGGAAGTCTGGATCCTGACCTCGGATGAAGGATTTAGGAAGTTTTGAAGCCATAGATTTTATGACTTCTTCTCGGACAAGTGGGAGAGAAGCACAGTGCTTGACCGTATGGATTTTCATGCGACAAGTTTTCCTTAGCCATATGGCACCTGCAGCCGTATGGCCTTAGCCGACCGCATGAAACTTTTCTCCAGCTGCATAAGGCCTTGGTAACTCTCAGCCGCATGGTCTTATTGATCCTTGTCGCATAAGCTTGCATACTCTTGCCACATAGACCCACAAGCCCCGCTGCCGTATGAGGCTTTATTCCCTGAGCCTCATAAATCCCACCTTAATTCCCCAGCCGCATAGGCCATGGGACCCTCCAGCCGCATAAGGCTCTGTTTTTCCTACCGCATAAGCCCCTTCCTTCCCGTTGCCGCATAAGCCCGTGTACCCCATTGCCGCATAAGACTCTCATTCACGCAGCCGCATGAGATCCTTGCGCTCTCCCGAGCCGCATGTACCCTTTCTTACCAGCCGTACGAGCCCAATTCTCCTGGGCCGCATGAGTTTGTGTTCCCCGAGCCGCATGAGACTCTCTCCCTTGCTGCATGGCTTTTTCCGTAGCCTTGCACCCTTTTATTATATTGGAATATTACATTTATGCTTATATAACTTGGGTCCCTTGCTAGAGTGCTTGTATCATGTAAAATTTGTACATGTTCCATGAACACGATAGTGGCCTGTCGTGACACACTCTTGACAAGTACACCTGACATAATATATCTCGATTTGCTGTTAAGACAGCTAGCCTGATATGACAAAAATGAGTAACCTGAACACCGTGGGCGATTGTGTTTGTACAAATAAACCAGTATTGTCTTGCATCATGTCTTGGACGGGATCCCTGAATACCACGGTCAGGGGTACCTACTAAAATTGACTAAGGCTAATAACTAGAAATTCCAGTAGTCATGGATAGGTTTTCCAGCTACAGACAATCCTGTTATCTGGGCGCACTAAGTGGACTTGTAGCCTACCGACGAGTGGGGCACAATTCCAGCACACGGTCATGTGTTACACCTTTCATGAATAGACATTCGACCTGGATAACATGTATGGTCTGCCGGGCTTGTGGCTGTTAGAATAATCTCATTACATCTTGTTAGTAACTAGGCCTGTGATAACCCTAGTTAGTTAAAGTATCGAGTCGTACTCCTTGTTTGGCCGTAATTGATTGGATGGAGTATAGCACAGCTTAGTCTTGTCCTGGTCCTGTACCAGATTGTGACATGACATGATTACTTATGCTTGCCTTAACAATAACGATCAGGGGACCAGTTCTGTTCAGGCGAAGGTTTATAACCCCGGTCCTTGTTTGGTTTAAGGGTTGTAACCTGGCTCCCGGAATAGTTCTGCGTCCTCTCTTTGTTTATTGTCTTATTGTACCCCATGTCATGCTCGTCATGTTTTACCTTACTTCAATAGCATGATTATGTATGCTTGCCTTAAACAATGATGATCAGGGGACATGTTCTGTTCAGGCGAAGGGTTACAACCCCGGTCCTTGTTTGGTTTAAGGGTTGTAACCTAGCTTCCGGAGCAGTTCTATGTCCTCTCTTCGTTTATTGTCTTATTATCCAACAAGTATTTGAGACGGGTTTTTATTCAAATGAAGGGTTACAACCCCGGTCCTTGTTTGGTTTAAGGGTTGCAATCTGGCTACTTGAATGGTTTCCTTTTACTCAATTTATTATTGTTATCCCTATTATTATCAGTATCTTATAATTATCTTTAATATTCATTTATGATATGCTGGTTTAGTTCCTAAGTGAAGCCTCCTTTGTGGCATTTGCTCTTTCTGGGGTCTGACCCAGCTGGTTTTGTATGGCCAGATATCGGAGCAGCTCCAGAGGATCTACCTACCTTCCAGCCAGATGGTGACCACCCGACGTAACCCTGGCAACGAGTGGGTTCTTTTGTTCTCCCACTTTATTGTAAAAATATTCTTTTGAGGCGTTTAGCCGACGAGTACGTGTTAGCTCGATTGCACTTTATTACTATCTGCCAACGGCTGTAACATGATTGACAAATCCTAGGGTTGATCATGTATGACTGAAACTCTTGCTAGTCTTGACATTTTGTATGACTAGCTTCATGATCATCCGAACAGGTAATATATAGGACGCCTTACTATTGTATATTTAGTGTTATGAGATCTTGTAACTGTTATTACTTGCTTGAGAATGAGACAATAGGCTTGTTCATGACCATAGTAGACTGATGGCTTGTAGTTAAACCCTCATGTATCTAGACAGCCGTGACCGTATAGCGAGGTGGGTTACACTTCAACATACGTAGTGTAGTGCCCCGACCCGCAAGATGCCTTATGATGGATGGTTGATTCGATGAAGCCTTGTTGGACTTGGGATTATGCGAAGGATCGCTTGGAAGACTATGCGATCGTGGCGGGAATCGTCCTATGAATGTGAGTAGTGTTGAACCCTTCAAAGATCCTTTAGCTTCACGCTTAAAATAAGGATAGTATGCTATGTTTCTTGTTGAATTGCTCAATAACACCTTGCATAGAATTTGGAAAGATAATGAAAGATAATAATCACATGAACGTAAACTGTTGTGGCTAAGTGAATTGTATGCTTGTACGCTGTTGCGATGAATTACATGACAGGTGAAGGCAAAGTCCCAAATACTTGGGCAGTGAGTATATCGAGCTTTGGCTCAATGAATAGATGGCAAAACAGATGTTAAGACCCAAGAACTGGGCAGTGAGTATACTTGCTTTGCATTCGAATGAATGTTTGCTTAACAGATGCTAAGTCCCAGGAACTGGGCGGTGAGTACATTGAGTTGGTTGGAAAGATGTGGCAAGGCTTTGGGTAACAACATTCTATTATCCCGTCGCCGATGTAGAATGTTGATTATGCTAAGACCCTGGATGGGCAGGTGATAATATGAGCGTTGGCTCAAGGCAAGATGGCTAGATGGCAAGATGGATGAGAATGATGGTTTTTTGCTTAGTTTTCCTTATCATGCATTATATGTTTTCTTCTTAGATAAGTTGCATATAGTTGCATGGTCATGGACAATTTGTCGACAAGGTGGTTTCTCGAACGGTATTCCTGGGCCATGGAACCCGGTTCGTCCTAGGGGAAACCAGTGCCGAAGTAGTGGCAGTGCTGATGTACTAGCACGGTATACAGGACTTGCAGTGGGGCTAGCTACCTGCACTGTAAGGGCGCTGTATATCTGTAAGACGGTCCAGGATGGCGTGTCGCCAGTGACCTTCATATAGATAGGTCAGGTGCTAATGATGTCTTATGCAGGCAGAGTAAATTATTACTCAAATACAGGGAAGGACGTCGGCTTTGGTAAGAATTCACCTGAATGGTGATAATCATATTGAATCATGATATTGTTTCTAACAATGTCTTGTGCAGGCAGAGTAAGTATTATAAATGTACAGGGATGGCTATACGACCGTGGGTAAGAATCACCAAAGGGTGATAACTGCATGCTTTAAATTATGTTGGCTATGAGATTTGCATGTCTTACTTCTTGTCGGCTATAACATGAAATTGACCCTAAGGCAACGAGAAAGACCATTGATAATAATGTTCTGTAACATGATTACTTAGTGCTGTCTTCTTAGGTGAGTTGGGCCAGCACCGCTCGCCAGTACATTGATGATGTACTGACCCACGTTGTGGGCAATATTACAGGTGTTTGCTTGGGGGAAATCCTGTGAATCAGTGCTTGGCATCGATGAATCGGATGGGTGTGCAGAAGCTCTTCTTTCAAGACGATATCTTCTGCTATACGGGACATAATGTATGGAACAGTGGAACTCAGATGTACCAGTGAGATTGTAGCCAAATTGGCAAGTTATTGTAAAGAAGTCGGTATATTCATTGTAGCCTAAAGGGCAAGTGTATACATTCAGTTGGCTATACTAAAAGTCTTGTATTCAGTTGTAAACTCTGTATTCTGCTGCAAGTCTTGTATTCCATTTTGAATATCAATAAAGAGATACATTTCTATATAAATTGTGTGACTTCAATTTATCTGCTTGGTTTCGCTGCATTGTCGATGTTTTCTGAGAATTACCAGGAACTGTAATGGTTTTAGCCTTGTACAAGTGCAATCTAGACTTGTACGGCATCACGCCCAGTGGCTAGTTTTCGATCCTCCGGGATCGGGGCGTGACATAATGGTATCAAAGCACGGCTTTACGTCCTTGGATTCCTATTCGATTTGTTTCGAATCAATGTTGCTACTAAGATGATTCTAAGCTGCTTCCGCGATGATTCAAAGATTGCTTCCGCGATTATTCAAAGTTGCTTCCGCGGTGAATCAAAGTTGCTTCCGCGAATACTCAAAGTTGCTTCCGCGATGAAATCAAAGTTGCCTCTATGATGATTCATAGTGCTTCTGCGATTGTTCTGTGTTGCTTCCAAACTATTCTATGTTGTTCCCTTAACTGAAAGTCCGTTGATCATTCTAACCTCTCACTGGGTGTTCCATACAATAAGTCTAAATATGTGGGCTGTGATATGTGTGCTTTGTTGAATTTCTAAAAGATACCAAAAAGAATAACAATGATGCGATACGTAAGTTTGTGATGTATGCTGGATGTCTTATGTGTGGGATTCTTTGAGTCGATTGTTATGCAGCAATCGACCGTGGGTGATGGCTTGGTATGTTGGAACAGAATGTGCATGGATTTCAGTGAATGGGAATCGACAGAATTTTGAGTCGGTATTTGTGGTCAGCATAACCACTACGGGATGGATTGTCCATGTTGGACGTTGGTTTGATGCGAAGGAATATTGTGTTGGAATGGCTTGAGTTCTGGGTGGTATATTGCATATACCCTTGTCGTGATAAGATGTCCCTTGACCCTTAATGTGTTTATGAGTTTGTGATTGCTTTACCTATAATATTGGGTGGTATCGAATCGTAGCTGAGCTTACGATTGATACATGTTGGCTAGGAATGTCCCTTGATGATTAAGTTGGATGACCCATTGTGAGATTTTGATGTGTTCGGGTGAACCATCGCTAGACCTTGTCGGTTAGCATTATGTTGGGTAGTAAGAGAATTGAGAATATAATGAATGGCTTGGTTGGGAATGAAACAAATTTCAGATTCAGGCGAAGACTTGAATCAGTTGGGTAAGAAGGATTGTAGGCTTGATAACGATAATGTGGTGTTGCTATCGAATGATTTTGCGGGAATAACTATGGACCGAATATTAAATGATGTTGGAATTGAGTTAAAGAAATTGCATGTTGGATATCGATAGAACTGATGGTAATGTTAGACGCTTATCGGGATGTTGCGAATGATTTAGAAGATGCAGAGAGTTGCATCGACGACCGAAAAGTTAGAGAATGGGCTTGTAGAATAGATGATCTTAGCACGTGGTGCAGTGTGCTTGAAGGAAATTGACGTCCCGAATTAACAAGTTATGACCCTTGACTATTTTGAGGCATAGAGAATGGATACTTGTCCCTTGATGCCTGAAAGAATAGATGCTCCTTACGAGAGTCGAATGGCTGGAATACAAATAAGTATCGAGGTGCAGCGATATGTAATAGACCCTATCGGTAGATGATGTTGTCACATGAATAGCAAGTTTGGTAGAATATAGAATTGTTGGATTATGACTTAGCCGATGAGTTATGTCATGTCCACTAAGATGACCGATATATGATGCGAGATGATTGGTGCCATAGAGATTGGATCGATACATGAATAGTAAATCTTCTTATGGAATCATAAGGAGATGATACAAAACTAATATTGATGGTTAACGTGAATTGCTAAGAGATGTCCGTGTTGGTGTTAGAAAATTTATAAAGGATGCCTCGAAAGAAATACGAATTTTTATATTTGCCTATATTGTTGGTTAAGGAGTACAGACCGTATCGAAGATCTAAGAATATGGGAAACGAATATGTCGCAAAGAGACCGTAGGAAAGAGATCATAAGTGATAAACTATTGAAATAGCAATGTCGGATGATGACTCAAAATAGTTGACCAGATTGAATAGACAATTTGAGTACGATATGAGGATGCAAGTCGGATTGAACAAGTGATGCTATGTCTATGCAAGTGGAAATTGAAAGTTGGATATTCGATTGAGGAGTTTTATATGATAGCTTTGGATTGACCCATAAGAATTGTCGGATAGACTTTGTCGGTTGCGGGTAAGTCTAGAATGAGACTTCGTTGGATATGATCCGGGTATGAGTACGGGTAGAAAGACTTGACCCTAGAATGTTGGTTGGTTGCCTAGAGTGTCGGTTTGTTGCCTAGATTGTTGGTTGCTTGCTTAAGTCTCAGATTGGTTAGCTATGTTCTTCAGTTGTCCGTGTTGGGTATAAGTTCATAAGATTGGGGTGGCGTCCCATGTCCCTAAGTTGGTCAGACCATAGAGTTGCCCTATGTTGAGAATTGGTTGCCTCTAAGATAAGAGATAAGTATGTCCCTGATAGCTACTCATCTCATATGGGTTAGCTGAATGTCTGGTTTAGCTTAGATTAGCTGACCGTAGAGACTTGATTGTATGCTAAGTTGACTATTGGAAAACCGTAGGATGTCCCTATTGGTGTTGCGTGAGTATAGTTGGAATGAATAAGATATGTTGGAAGGTAGGCTTTGGAATTGAATAGATATTTGGGAAATATTAATGTTATAATGTTGGATGGGATGACGGATCATGTTGGTTTTGGAAATTGAGTTGCTTTGGTTGAAATGTTGGGAATGGTTAGAACTAGTTGGATTGGTTGATTGATATTGAGCTGAGAAAAATTGTTGGTAGTGCTTTGAGATAGTCGGAATAATTTCATTGACCGGATCAAGATTGAGGATAAGTGTACTGACGGAATTGGATAGTGCATGTAGCCGAGATCGGCGAATGTGAATATGAATGACCCTCAGAATTAATGTTGCTGGAATATGATAGTTGCCTATACGAGAGGATAAATATGTTGGCTTGATCAATAAGAGAAAATGTTGGAGGACAGCAAGAAATGTTGCTAGAGAGAAATTGTGGTACAATTTGAAGGATGGTACGATTTGAAAGATGGATCATGATTGGGAAATTTACAAGTTGTAAACAATGTGTATGGATGCGAACGATGATGAGTACAAGATTTGACCGATGAGAATCGGGGTATCGAAATAAAAATATTGCTATGGGATTTATCAACTTTGGTGGAATGGATGACAATGAACTTGAAAGGAATACTTAATACATCTAAGTTTGAATATTTTGAAATGTTGGATCGGTTGAGGAAAATTTATCGAATTGGGATTGGCGACATCTATCGTCTTAGTAATTGGTTGGAATATTGAATAAACAAAGTGGGATTATACGAGATGCTCAAAAAGAATTACTGATGTTTGAAAAGGAAGGTACACCGTAGCTCGTTCGTTTTCTCTATCACTGAACTTGGCTGAAGTGCATGTATTTCGGGGACGCCTAAAATATGTGTATGATTCCGACTAAGTGGTATGCTGAATTCAAACGAAGCCACGGGGAGGATTATTATGTGCTAAGGATTTGCACGAGTGTCGGAGGAAAGATCAAAGATGGTAAACTATTTTGAATCAATTGAGATGCTGTAACGAGACGGTACATTACTTGAAATTAATCGAGAGATTGCGGAGAAAGATTAGATGGTGCAAAGTTGATCGTTGAGGAGTTTCATGAAGAGTTGGTTGAAATTTTGGGGATGAGTTTTGTTTTAAGTTTCGAGGACGAAACTTTTTCTGGGTGGTATATATTGTAGTGCCCCGACCCGCAAGATGCCTTATGATGGATGGTTGATTCGATGAAGCCTTGTTGGACTTGGGATTATGCGAAGGATCGCTTGGAAGACTATGCGATCGTGGCGGGAATCGTCCTATGAATGTGAGTAGTGTTGAACCCTTCAAAGATCCTTTAGCTTCACGCTTAAAATAAGGATAGTATGCTATGTTTCTTGTTGAATTGCTCAATAACACCTTGCATGGAATTTGGAAAGATAATGAAAGATAATAATCACATGAACGTAAACTGTTGTGGCTAAGTGAATTGTATGCTTGTACGCTGTTGCGATGAATTACATGACAGGTGAAGGCAAAGTCCCAAATACTTGGGCAGTGAGTATATCGAGCTTTGGCTCAATGAATAGATGGCAAAACAGATGTTAAGACCCAAGAACTGGGCAGTGAGTATACTTGCTTTGCATTCGAATGAATGTTTGCTTAACAGATGCTAAGTCCCAGGAACTGGGCGGTGAGTACATTGAGTTGGTTGGAAAGATGTGGCAAGGCTTTGGGTAACAACATTCTATTATCCCGTCGCCGATGTAGAATGTTGATTATGCTAAGACCCTGGATGGGCAGGTGATAATATGAGCGTTGGCTCAAGGCAAGATGGCTAGATGGCAAGATGGATGAGAATGATGGTTTTTGCTTAGTTTTCCTTATCATGCATTATATGTTTTCTTCTTAGATAAGTTGCATATAGTTGCATGGTCATGGACAATTTGTCGACAAGGTGGTTTCTCGAACGGTATTCCTGGGCCATGGAACCCGGTTCGTCCTAGGGGAAACCAGTGCCGAAGTAGTGGCAGTGCTGATGTACTAGCACGGTATACAGGACTTGCAGTGGGGCTAGCTACCTGCACTGTAAGGGCGCTGTATATCTGTAAGACGGTCCAGGATGGCGTGTCGCCAGTGACCTTCATATAGATAGGTCAGGTGCTAATGATGTCTTATGCAGGCAGAGTAAATTATTACTCAAATACAGGGAAGGACGTCGGCTTTGGTAAGAATTCACCTGAATGGTGATAATCATATTGAATCATGATATTGTTTCTAACAATGTCTTGTGCAGGCAGAGTAAGTATTATAAATGTACAGGGATGGCTATACGACCGTGGGTAAGAATCACCAAAGGGTGATAACTGCATGCTTTAAATTATGTTGGCTATGAGATTTGCATGTCTTACTTCTTGTCGGCTATAACATGAAATTGACCCTAAGGCAACGAGAAAGACCATTGATAATAATGTTCTGTAACATGATTACTTAGTGCTGTCTTCTTAGGTGAGTTGGGCCAGCACCGCTCGCCAGTACATTGATGATGTACTGACCCACGTTGTGGGCAATATTACAGGTGTTTGCTTGGGGGAAATCCTGTGAATCAGTGCTTGGCATCGATGAATCGGATGGGTGTGCAGAAGCTCTTCTTTCAAGACGATGTCTTCTGCTATACGGGACATAATGTATGGAACAGTGGAACTCAGATGTACCAGTGAGATTGTAGCCAAATTGGCAAGTTATTGTAAAGAAGTCGGTATATTCATTGTAGCCTAAAGGGCAAGTGTATACATTCAGTTGGCTATACTAAAAGTCTTGTATTCAGTTGTAAACTCTGTATTCTGCTGCAAGTCTTGTAATCCATTTTGAATATCAATAAAGAGATACATTTCTATATAAATTGTGTGACTTCAATTTATCTGCTTGGTTCTGCTGCATTGTCGATGTTTTCTGAGAATTACCAGGAACTGTAATGGTTTTAGCCTTGTACAAGTGCAATCTAGACTTGTACGGCATCACGCCCAGTGGCTAGTTTTCGATCCTCCGGGATCGGGGCGTGACACGTAGCTGGCTATGTACGTCCCCGCTCTCCAGTATTCTGGTTCTGCGGTGTTATATGGTTTAAGTGGTGGCCCATACAGGTCTTGTAAATCAAGATAAGTGAGGGTTTACCGAATAGATGTCTCAATCAGTACTCGCCCTTGATCTCTGTTCGTATCCTCTTAATCCTTGAAATCTTGACCTGATCACATGCTTGTATCGTTGATCTGTCCTGGTCCTTCCTTATTGTTCCCTATGTCGTCTTCTTCAACGGCATTGTTCCTGGTCCTACCGATCAGCAAGGCGGAGCACCACCTGTGGACCAGCAGCAACCTGGAGATCAAGCCCAGCATTCAGGAGTAGCCTCCAGAGTCATGCCTACTAGGGGTCAAAAGCCACCAGTTCAGCCCGTCCAGCCTGCAGAACTTGATGACGGTACCTTGGTGGGTCTCATCAGGACGTTGTTAGCTTCCCAAGATCGGCGAGGAGATACCTTACACCAGACAGTGACAGATGCTCTGACCAGAGGAGGTCATCAGGGTAACAGCACGGCCAACAGCTTCAAGCGCTTGAACCCTCCCTTCTTCGACGGCAGTGAAGATGCTATTGTCGCAGATGCATGGCTTCAGGACACAGAGGTGATTCTAGAAGCAACCAGGACTCCAGAAGGCGAGAAGGTGGCCGTGGTGCGCCTGCAGTTATTGGATCTTGCCCACAGCTGGTGGGCGGCACAGGCAGGTGGATTAGTGGCACCCATTGCTTGGGCAGTATTCAGAAAGAGATTCTAGACCAAGTATTTTGATGTTGTAGCTCGGTACGATCTACAGACGAGGTTCACCAATCTGAAGCAGATGGACAGGACGGTCGACGGATATGCGGCCGAGTTTTTGAGACTTAGTCGGTTTGCTCCCACCTTGGTAGCGACCGAGTTCGATAGAGCCCAGCGGTTCCAGTAGGGGCTCCATCTCGAGATCTTATTGGCAGTGGAGCAGTTTGAGCATCAGACTTTTGATGCAGTGTTGAGAGCAGCGAGGAGGCATGAATATACCTCCTAGAGGATCGTGGATAGGACCGGAGGTCGGAAGCGATCCTATAGTCAGATGAATCAGTCTTCAGTACCAGCCCCGGCAGCTAGGGCTTTGACCATTGGAGCTCCGAGGCGGGCAGCCTCAGTGACGTCGATTCAGCATTCGACCCCAGTATTTCTCCAGCAGCAGAAGCAGAAGCTCTCTTCCGCAGTGGGATGTTCATACTGCGGGAAGCCAGGGCATGTGGTATCAGAGTGTCGTAGAGCACAGGATTTGTGCTTAGTTTGTGTGCCCCGGACCACAGGATTGGGAACTGCCCGAACAGAGGAAGTTCATCTTCATCAGCCTTCTCTAGTCCTTCAGTTAGAGGACCAATACCAGTCCAGCAGCAGCAGCAGCAGTACCCATTCCAGAGGCCATTATCGACGCAGGCCCAGGCATTCCAGTAGCAGAGACCGCAGCAGTATGCCCAAGCCTAAGCCCAAGCCCTGATCCAGAGCAGGCAGAGAAGTTTTCAACAGAAGGGACCCGCACCCCGAGGACATGGTCAAGTGCTGGCCTTGACCATGGAAGAAGAAGGATTAGCACCAGGTGAGGTGGTGGCAGGTACTATTCTCGTCAACACCCTTCCAGCTTCAGTATTATTTGACTCTGGTGCATCGCATTCGTTTATGTCTGCACGATTAGCGACACGGATAGGACTGGAGCCCGAGTCATTATCAATAAGGCTCAATATACTTACTGGTAATGGACTTGTGGGAGTAGATAGAGTGTTTTCCTCGTGTCGGATCGTAGTTAGCGGTAGCAAATTTCCTGCTAGATTGATAGAGTTCCCATGGCCGATTATGATGTGGTCTTAGGGATGGATTGGTTGAGAGATCAGTATGCTAGGATAAACTGCCATATTGGAAGAGTTGTTTTTAGCATTCCAGGCAAGCCGGAGTTTTTCTTTTCTCGAGGCAAAGTTGAACCTTCTTCTCCAGTATTGCGGATGGCAGTAGTAGCAGTACAGTTGCCCCGGATAGTCTAAGAGTTTCCAGATGTTTTTCCAGAGGAGCTTCCAGGTATGCCGCCAGAGTGAGAGATCGAGTTCACTACCGATTTGATCCCAGGGACAGCCCCAGTATCAGAGAGAGTCTACAGGATGGCGCCGTCAGAGCTAGAGATATTGTACAAGATGATTGAAGAAGTTAGAACCATGGGATAATTCGTGCTAGTGGATCGCCTTGGGGAGCTCCGATGCTTCTTGTGAAAAAAAGGATGGTATGTCCAGATTATGTGTTGATTATCGTACCTTGAACTCAGTGACAATCAAGAACAGATACCCTCTCCCGAGGATAGATGACTTGTTTGATCAACTCAAGGGGGCGGTAGTATTCTCAAAGATTGACTTGCGGTCAGGATACCATCAAATCAGAGTCAGAGAGTAGGACATCTCGAAGACAGCTTTCAGACCTAGATATGGGCATTGGGAGTTCCTTATGATGCCATTTGGAACAACCAATGCGCCGGCTGTATTCATGGGCCTCTTAAATCGCAGTTTCATGCCCTACTTGGATCAGTTCGTGATTGTGTTCCTAGACGACATCCTGGTCTACAGCAAGAGTAAGGCAAAGCATGAGCAGCATCTCAGAATTTTTTTTAGATTCTTAGGGAGCACCAATTGTATGCCAAGTTCAGTAAATACGAGTTCTGGCTCGACCGCATTTCATACTTGGGTCATATCATCACTAGAGGAGGAGTAGAAGTGGATCCCCAGAAGATCGTGGCCATTGAGACATGGCTAGTGCCTAGTACAGTTACGGAAGTTCATAATTTTTTTCGATTGACCGGCTACTACCGATGATTTGTTTCAGACTTTGCCCGGATTTCAGCGCCATTGACCCAGTTGACCCGCAAGGATGTACAGTTTGCTTGGACAACAGAGTGCCAGGATTCTTTTGAGAAGTTGAAGCGAGGCTTGATGACGACACCTATTCTCACGCTTCCAGATGGGACTGGAGGATTCTTAGTGTATTGTGATGCTTCAGGCAGAGATTTAGGATGTGTTCTGATACAGCATGGGAAGATAATAGCTTATGCGTCATGTCAACTTCGTGATCATGAAAGGAATTACCCAACCTACGACTTGGAGCTGGCAGCAGTAGTGTTTGCACTTAAGTTATGAAGGCATTACTTGTATGAAAATAGGGTGGAGATTTTCACCGACCATAAGAGCCTGAAGTATGTTTTCACCCAGAAGGATCTTAACATGCGTCAAAGAAGATGGCTAGAGCTATTTGTGGATTATGATGTCAACCTGCAATATCATCCTGGGAAGGCCAACGTCGTTGCAGATGCATTGAGCAGGAGAGCCAGAGTTTATTTCCTTACAGCACAACCAGAGTTGTTGTTAGATCTTCAGAAGATAAGTATCGAAGTTGTCCTTCCCACCAATGTGGCATTGAGGCCAGTATGCAAATCCAGTCCAGTATAGTTAAAAGGATCAAGTTAGCTCAGTCGGCAGATTCCAAGCTTCTGTGACTTAGAGAAGAATGTGAGACAGGACGAAGACCAGAGTTATGTATCCATGAAGACGGAACACTTCGACATGGGAGGCGTCTTTGTGTACCAAGTGGAGATATCAGACAAGAGATCATGGCAAAAGCTCACAGTTTCCAGTATTCAGTTCATTCGGGCGGTACAAAGATGTACCGTGACATCCGTCAGCACTTTTGGTGGAATGGCATGAAGAGGGAGATAACCCGGTTTGTCTTTCGGTGTTTAGTTTGCCAACAAGTTAAAGCTGAACATCAGAGACCAGTTGGACTTCTTCAGCCATTGCCAATTCCAGAATGGAAGTGGGAGCATATAACTATGGATTTTGTGACTGGATTACTAGGTCCCCGACCGGTAGAGATGCTATTTGGGTTATTATAGACAGGCTCACGAAGGTGGCTCACTTTCTTCCGTTCAGAGTTGGTCTGTCGACGGCTCAGCTAGCAGAGATGTATCTCCGGCAGATTATCAGATTCCACAGTATACCAGTCAGTATCACCTCGGACATAGATTCAAAATTTATGTCGCACTTTTGGCGTAGTCTGCAGGAGAGTTTGGGAACTCACCTCCAGTTCATCTCAGCTTATTATCCGCAGACTGATGGTCAGTCAGAGCGTACCATACAAACCTTGAAAGATATGTCGAGATCTTGTACGCTCGACTTCGGTGGTTCGTGGGAAGATCACCTGCACCTGGTAGAGTTTTTGTACAACAACAATTTCCAGGTCAGCATCCAGATGGCACCGTTCGAGACATTATATGGTAGGAAGTGCCGATCCCCGCTAGCATGGGATGATGTTGGAGAGAGAAAGATGCTCGGTCCAGAAATGATTGCTCAGACCGTCGAGGTGGTCAGGAGAGTCAGAGATCATCTTCGCGTTGCCCAAGATCGCCAGCGTTATTGGGCCGATTCTCATCGGCGCCCTCTTGAGTTTTCTGTCGGCGACCATGTATTCCTAAGGATTTTGCCTAACCGTGGCGTCATTCATTTCGGCGTATGGGAAAAGCTTAGTCCTAGGTATATAGGACCGTTCGACATTTTGGAGCGAGTTGGTGATGTATCCTATCGTCTCGCTCTTCCGTCGTCGTTACGTGAGGTGTATGACGTGTTCCATGTATCCCAAGTACGACGGTATATCTCGGACCCGAGCCGTATCCTGGATCATTCAGAATTGGTTGTTGGTACCAACCTTTCGTATGAGGAGAGGCCCGTATCCATATTGGACCGAAGAGAGAAGATACTCAAGAACAAGACTATCAAGTTAGTCCGTGTTGCTTGGGGTCATCACTCTTTGGATGAATCAACATGGGAGCGTGAGAATGATATCCGATCGCGATATCCCGACCTATTTGACTCGTAAGGTATAATGTCCTGCTTATGCCTTATGCTCTCAGTTCCTTGCTTGAATGAATGATTGCTTGATTGCCTTGTTATAGCATTCATGTGATTAGTATAGCTCGTCCTTGCTTCTCTTATATCTTGACTAAATTCCGAGGACGGAATTCTTTTAAGGTGGGTAGAGTTGTAATGACCATAGTTTGTATTACATATTTTGGAATACGTGTACGTATCTTGACTCGTTTTACATGTTTCCTGGCATGGTTTATCTTGGTATTTCTCTTGCTTGGTTCGGCTTGGTTGACGTGGTTCGGTTTGGATTGGTTTTCTTCATGTGGACCAAACCCCCACCTATCCCCACTCTTCTCCTTTGTAGCCGCCCACTCCTTCTCTCTCTTCATTTACTTCTTCTCCATTAATTCTTCTTCTTCACCATTACTCTCCTCACCTACCAGAGAGGGAGAGCCTAGGCAAGTGCAGCTTGCTTCATGGAGGAACTCAGTTTTTATTGTTCCATTCTCTTACTCACGAGATTCTAACACACTTTAGTACTTAACATTTCTAAATTTTATGGTTCAATTTGTGTAGATCTAAGTTTATTGTATTTTCGGATTTCTTGGGTTTTGATTTATTTAACCTTGTTATTATCTAGTTTTGATGGTTCCATGTTGTAGAGAATTTGATTCTGCCCCATTTTGACCGATAGAAGTCTGGATTCTGATATCGGATGAAGGATTTAGGAAGCTTTGAAGCAATGGATTTCATGACTCTTCTTCTCGGACAAGTAGGAGAGAAGCACAGTGCTTGACTGCATGGATTTTCATATGGCAAGTTTTCATTAGCCACATAGCACCCGCAGCCGCATGGCCTTAGCCGACCGTATGAAACTTTTCTCCAGCCGCATAAGGCCTTGGCAACTCTCAGCCGCATGGTCTTATTGATCCTTGCCACATAAGCTTGCATACTCTTGCCGCATAGACCCGCAAGCCCCGCTACTGCATGAGACTTTATTCCCTGAGCCGCATAAATCCCTCCTTAATTCCCCAGCCGCTAGGCCATGGGACCCTCCAGCCGCATAAGGCTCTGTTTTTTCTGCCGCATAAGCCCCTTCCTTCCCGTTGCCGCATAAGCCCGTGTACCCTATTGCCGCATAAGACTCTCATTCACGCAGCCGCATGAGACCCTTGCGCTCTTCCGAGCCGTATGTGCCCTTTCTTACCAGCCGCATGAGCCCAATTCTCCTGGGCCGCATGAGTCTGTGTTCCTCGAGCCGTATGAGACTTTCTCCCTTACTGCATGGCTTTTCCCGTAGCCTTGCACCCTTTTATTATATTTGAATATTACATTCATGCTTATATAACTTGGGTCCCTTGATAGAGTGCTTGTATCATATAAAATTTGCACATGTTCCATGAACACGATAGTGGCCCGCCGTAGAATATTCTTGACAAGTACACCTGACATAATATATCTCGATTTGCTGTTAAGACAGCTAGCCTGACATGACAAGAATGAGTGACCTGGACACCGTGGGCGATTGTGTTTGTACAAATAAACCAGTATTGTCTTGCATCATCTCTAGAACGGGATCCCTGAATACCACGGTCAGGGGTACCTACTGAAATTGACTAAGGCTAATAACTAGAAATTTCAGTAGTCATGGAGAGGTTTTCCAGCTACAGGCAATCCCGTTATCTGGGCGCACTAAGTAGACTTGTAGCCTACCGACGAGTAGGGCACAATTCCAGCACACAGTCATGTGTTGCACCTTTCATGAACGGACATTCGACCTGGATAACCTGGATGGTCTGCAGGGCTTGTGGCAGTTGGAATAATCTCATTGCATCTTGTTAGTAACTAGGCCTGTGATAACCCTAGTTAGTTAAAGTATCGAGCCGTACTCCTTGTTTGGCCGTGATTGATTGGATGGAGTCTAGCACAGCTTAGTCTTGTCCTGGTCCTGTACTAGATTGTGACATGACATGATTACTTATGCTTTTCTTAACAATAACGTATCAGGGGACCAGTTCTGTTCAGGCGAAGGGTTACAACCCCGATCCTTATTTGTTTTAAGGGTTGTAACCTGGCTCCCGGAACAGTTCTGCGTCCTCTCTTCGTTTATTGTCTTATTGCACCCCATGTCATGCTCATCATGTTTTACCTTACTTCAATAGCATGATTATGTATGCTTGCCTTAAACAATGATGATCAGGGGACATGTTTTGTTCAGGCGAAGGGTTACAACCCCGGTCCTTGTTTGGTTTAAGGGTTGTAACCTGGCTCGCGGAGCAGTTCTATGTCCTCTCTTCGTTTATTGTCTTATTATCCAACAAGTATTTGAGATGGGTTTCTATTCAAGTGAAGGGTTGCAACACCGGTCATTGTTTGGTTTAAGGGTTACAATCAGGCTACTTGAATGGTTTCCTCGTACTCAATTTATTATTGTTATCCCTGTTATTATCAGTATCTTATAATTATCTTTAATATTCATTTATGATATGCTGATTTAGTTCCTAAGTGAAGCCTCCTTTGTGGCACTTGCTCTTTCTGGGGTCTCATCCAGTTGGTTTTGTATGGCCAGATATCGGAGCAGCTCCAGAGGATCTACCTACCTTCCAGCCAGATGGTGACCACCCGGCGTAATCCTGGCAACGAGTGGGTTCTTTTGTTCTCCCATTTTATTGTAAAAATATTCTTTTGAGGCATTTAGCCGACGAGCACGTGTTAGCTCGATTGCACTTTATTACAGTCTGCCTACGGACTGTAACATGATTGACAAATCCTAGGGTTGATCATGTATGACTGAAACTCTTGCTAGTCTTGACATTTTGTACGACTAGCTTCATGGTCATCCGAATATGTAATGTATGGGATGCCTTACTATTGTATATTTGGTGCTCTGAGATCTTGTAACTGTTATTACTTGCTTGAGATTGAGACAACAGGCTTGTTCATGACCATATGAGACTGATGGCTTGTAGTTAAACCCTCATGTATCTAGACAGCCGTGACCGTATAGCGAGGTGGGTTGCACTTCAACATACGTAGCTGGCTATGTACGCCCCCGCTCTCCAGTATTCTGATTCTTGGGCGTTACAACATGTTTTACGAAAATAATTAAAATAAAAAGGACCCACAAATCGGTATTACTTCGGTACACATCGGTATGTCGTTTGTGTCCGAAAAACAATACTAAAGGCTTGAAACAAGCTCCGAAAACCAAAACTCATCCCGAAAGTTGCTAAAATCTGTATAATCATGAAACTAATATTAGAGGAAGGTCGTATACAACATAGATACTAAGTCTCATGGTAAGTACTCCGACATCATTCCCGATTACTGAGTTTTTCTACTCAGAAAATATCAGGATTTTACAGAAAATCAAAATTTAGCTCAGACCAAATTCCAAGACGGTCAAAATGCAAAAATCATGAGAGAAACATATTTTGGAAAGTATGTACTAAGAAATACTGGACTATCATGACAGTAAAAAAAATACATAATACGTCCAGTTGTTCAGCAAGACGTACTTGCCTAATAAAGTTCCAAGCCTAACTCTTTTAATCCACCATCAAGAGGGGTTCAGAAACCACATTCTGAGGTCTCGAGACCAAGATCCAAGCTCCCGAGGAATACGGAGTGGAAACGAGAAGTAATTAAGAGTGGAGAGAGAAAGTAAAAGAGAAATCAAAAAAAAGTAATCATATATATAGAGAAGGTCAATTAATCGTGACCATCCGATCGCGATCCGTGACTCGATCATGATCAATCTCGACCAGTCAGAAGAAAACCAAGAAACCAATGGATAATAGAATGTATTATCACTATTCATCAAAATATCTAAACATTATTCATGAAAATATCTATACAAAAATATCTCGAATCGAAAATGTCTACAAAGTGGGAAATCTGCCCGGACGGTATACCGTCGGTACAGACCGGTATGTCGTTTTCTCATAAAAGTCTCAAAAATTAAGTTTTCCTTTTGTTCTCCGAAATCTAAGAAAATATAGAATACACTATAAAATATGTATCCGTATACAAATACAAATACTGTGAGACGAGTCCCACAACTCTCTCCTTAAAAAAATTTTGTCCTCGAAATTTCCTAAAGACAAGCAAGACAAACAAGAAATGCAGGAAAATATGCTATCAAGATCAAGAAAGGAAACTCATATATCATGAAATCCAACTAGAGTAAATGTACAAGAAAATGAAATTGAAATCAGGATATAGCAATAAATCATACATACCAATCAATCACCCTAATACTATAGGTGGAAAAATAGGTATACAAAAATAGTATACCTCACGAATCAAACAGATACGGGTAACAAGCTCGGATATTATTCTTGCACTCCCCAGTAAGACTCGCCAGACAAGTGATGATCCCAGGAAACATGAACTGATCGGATAGTCCGGTTCTTGAGAACCTTCTCCCTCCGGACCAAAATAGATACAGACTTATCCTCATACGATAGGTCGGTATCAACCGCCATCTCGAATGATCCCAGGATATGATTTGAATTCAAAATATGCCGATGCAACTGAGAAACGTGAAAGATACGTCATGGACCTCGTATAGAGACGGTGGAAGAGCAAGACGATAGAGCAAGTAGGATATGTATCTTATCGTCTTGCTCGAGAATATTGAACTATCCATTATATATAGGGCTAAGCTTTTCCGGTACACGAAATCCAATGACACCACGGGTAGACAAAATTCGAAGAAATACGTGGTCGCCAACTGAGAACTCAAGATAACGCCATAGCTGAACTTCCAAAAGATGCTGACAGTCCTGAGCCACTTTGGGAAAATCCATAATCTGTCTGACTACTCCAACTAACTGAACAATCAATTCTAGACCAAGCATCTTCCTCTCCCCAATGTCATCCAAAGCTAGGGGTGACCTACATCTCCTACCATACAATGCCTCAAAAGGTGTCATCTGAATGCTCGCTTGAAAGCTATTGCTGTAAGAGAACTCCACCAAGTACAAGTGATCCTTCCAAGAACCACTGAAATCAAGAGCGCATGATCGAAGAATATCCTCCAAAGTCTGAATCGTACGCTACGACTGACCATCTGTCTGAGGATGGTATGTTGAACTGGAACTCAAACAAGTAACCAGACTCTACTAAAGACTCTGCCAAAAATGAAAAATGAATCTGGAATCCCGATCCAAGACTATGCTAACTGGCACCCCATGTAATCTGACAATCTGTCTCATGTATAGCTCGGCCAACTACTTTGTAGACTGACCAACTCTGAAAGGTACGAAGTAGGTAACCTTCGTATGTCAATCCAATATAACCTAAATGGCATCTCTACCAGTCGTGGTTCTAGGAAGACCAGTCACGAAGTCCATGGTAATATGATCCCATTTCCACTCCAGAATCGGTACATGTTGAAGAAGTTCGACTAGTCTCTAATGCTCAGCCTTAACCTGCTGGCAAACTAAGCACCGAGAGACAAAACCAAGTATCTCCCTCTTCATACCATTCCACCAGAAATGTTATTGAATATCACGGTACATCTTCGTCCCTACTGGATAAACTAAATACAGAGAACTGTGAGCCTTTGACATAATCTCGTACCGAATATCTCCATTCGACACACAAAGATGACTCCCAAATCGGAGAGTCCCATCCTCATTGATGCATAACTCTGCTCTGCGTCCTGAAACACACTCTGCTCTGAGACGCTGAAGCTTGGCGTCATTGAACTGCGCTGCTCTGATTCTCTCTACAATGGTAGACTGAACTTGCAAGCCTTCCAACATAGCTGCCTCACCAGGTAGCACTACCTCAATACCCATCTCATGAAGATCCTTCTGAAGGTGACGCTGCTCCGTCAAGAAATAGACTTCGAGTCTCCTGCTCAAAGCATCTACAACGACATTTTTCTTCCCCGGATGATACTGAAGATCAACATCATAATCCTTTAGTAACTCAAGCCACCTCCTCTGCCGCATGTTCAGATCCCTATGGATGAACCCATACCTCAAGCTCTTATGATTAGTGAAAATCTCCACTCGATCCCCATATAGATAATGTTGCCATAGCTTGAGGGCTAACACATCTGATGCTAAATCAAGATCATACATCTAATAGTTCTTCTCATGGTCCCAAAATTTCTGAAGAACCACGTAAAGATGCTACCTGTGCTCTTTCTCAATCTGACAAGATCTCAGTACTGCCTCGAATATATCCTGCATTCTGGCTCTGATCTGATGGTACCCAGACTGCAAATCGATCATTGAAAACACAGTTGCTCTACTAAGCTGGTCGAACAAGTCATCTATCCTGGGCAAGGGATACTTGTTCTTTATGGTTACTGTCTTAAGCTGACGATAGTCAATGGCCATACATGATGAACCATCCTTCTTCTTCACAAGAAGGGCCGAAGCTCCCCAAGGTGATCCATTAGGACAAATGAATCCTTTGGTCCTAAGCTCCTCAATAGACTGATACATCACCAATAACTCTGAAGGAGACATCGTATAGACTCTCGCTGATACTAGCTTTGCTCCCGGAATCAAATCAATATAATACTAAATCTCTCAAACTGAAGAAAAACCCAGAAGTTCATTGGAATATACGTCTGGAAACTCACAAACTACCTTGGGCAACTGCACCTCCTTTGGAACAGCTATCATCAAGACCACTGAAGAAGACTTCACCTTGTCTCTTGAGAATTAGAACTTCTCCCTACCAGGAACACGAGAGATAACCTTGCCAATATGGAAATCTATCAAAGCATGAGCACTTAACCAAATCCATACCTAGGACGAACAATCGCCTAAAGGAAACCCTATAAGCCTCAAACTCTCTCTCGCACACTATGGCTCTACATGAGGCATAAACTCGATCTACTCACATGAGACGGTTACCAATAAGGATATTCAACCTTACAAATAATGTCTTAGGCTTCCAACCAACTGTTGTCGCAAATCGTGCAGATATAAATGAGTGCAAAACACCAGAATCAAATAATAATGAAATTAAATGTGAGGGAATTAGAATGGTACCAGTAACCAACTCCACTGCTGCTAATGCCTCCTCAAAGGAAATTGTGTAACCCCGGACCTTCCCTCTGGACTCTGGACCCCTCTGCTGCCCACCTCTCTATCTTTGAACTTGAGTCTGAGCCTGAGCATACTGCTGAGGCCTCTGCTGCTGGAACATTTGAGTCCGCGTCGGTAATGGTCTCTGAGCTTGCTGCTACTGAACCAGTACTGGCACCCTGAACTGCTGACATGTTGGATGGGAAGATAATGATCTAACCGAACTCCTCTTGGGATAAGCCCCTATTATATGGTCTGATGCTCCACATATAAGGAATAAACCTGTGCCCTATGACACTCTGACAACACATGTCCTGCATTTCCATAATGAGAACAGCCAACTGAAGTAGACTGCCTCTGACGTTGAGGACGCGGCTGAGATGACTGCTGAAAGGAAGCCGTCGGAGCCGACCCCCTCGAAGATCCAATTGTTAAAGCTCGAATTTCTAGAGCTGGTGCTGACGATTGGAAAGAAGATCACATCTGAATGTGGGGATTCTTCTGGCCTCCAACTCTATCCCCAATCCTCTGGGGTGCATAATCATGCCTCCTCGTCGCTCTCATCTCAGCACCAAAAGTTTGAAACTTATGCTGCTCTCCTGCCAAGATGATCTCCATATGAAGCCTTTGCTGGAACCTCCTCCGCCGATCCAACTTGGTTGCCATCATAGAAGAGACAAACCAACTAAGCCTGCTGAACTCCGCCGCATAACTATCGACGGTCTTGTCCATCTGCGCTCGAACAACACTCTTCGGCTGCTCTAGCTGAACTAGCACTGCTGGCTGAACATAAAGAACTGACATCGGATCGACTTGAGACTCTGCTCCCGAAAGCTGAGGCTGATCCTCCTAAATTAGCGGAAGCAAAGAACGTTGATCGGCCATCGACAAAAGCCAAACAAGATGACCAAAATGATTAGGAACAGTACTCTGAAAGTTAAAGGACATAATGATTTCAAATCGAGGGAACATGAAAGATAAATAATCAAGGCAGATATCAGGTCAAAGGAGCAGAGATAGATTAAACTATGAGTGATATCAATGAAGAAGATTTGTGACTAAGATAACTACCAGTAACCCCCACACATATGATAAATCTGTAACACCCAGTTTTCTAAATGAGAGTAATTTTAATCTTTTATTAATGATATTTAAATCATGATATGATTCTTGGTGATTTTTAATCATTTAAAACTATTTTAAAATCATGACTTGTGATTTTGATGTGCTTACTAGCGTAACCCGAGAGACTGTCTGACCTAGAGCCCAACCGCATTAGGATGATTTATTTTTACTTTTGAGAATGAGGGTATTTTGGTCATTTGGCCTTTTTGAATTATTTGATGATTTATTTAATTGGTGTTTTTAATTTTTGACTTGAGCTAGTTGAGACTTGTAGACTAGCCTAGAAGCTAACCCTAGTTGGTGACCCTAGTCTAACTCAAATTAACCTACTTTAGTAATTAGAAATTAGTTTTAAGGTAGGAAGGATTAGTTTAAGTGAAATTAGTTCATGACTAGTGACTTAAGTCAATGACTTATGACTTACCAATTTCAAGACTAGTAATTAAGCCATAGGCCCATGACTTAAGCCCAAAACCAAATTAAACCCACCCATGGCAGCCACTATTAGGGTTTTTCCTTTCCTATAAGTAATCTCTTAGTGTGTTCTTGCCTCTTTTGAGTTTGCCCTAATTTTGGAAGGAGAGGTATTTTCCCATTCCTCTAAAATCCTATTTTATTCATTTTAACTCCTTTTTAACCCTAGTCTTTTGTATTAGGATCTAATTTATGTTTGTTTACTGATTTTGGAGGTTCACATCAGTTTGTGTGCCATTTGGAGATTTGGAGTTGCCATTTGGAATCATCCTCTTTGAAGCCTTTCTTGAGCATTGACACTCAATAGGTAAACCATCTAAACTCATAGTTTTTCCTGACTTCTTTACATATAAGGCTAGGTTTTAGGGTTTCCTAGCTGTCCCCGAGATTTGGGCACAATTTGTGTCCATTTCGTATCCGTATCGGACACGTATCATAATAGGAATATAGGTGTTTGTAGAAATGCCTTTTAGGAAATTATTTTCGTATTTTTGAAAACTAATTGCATAGATTTGTAGATCTACATGAGTGTATTAATATTTGTGAAGGATGTATGGTGTTTCGTGTCCGTTTGTGTCGAGATTTTTGGCCTGGACACGCAGCACAAGCCCTAGGCTGTGTCCTGCCTATCGGGGGCTAGAACTCGAGACACAGGACACGTCGAGACCTAAATTTTTGTGGGGAGCAAGGGGCAGTGACTGTCACCATGCTCTCAAAATTTGGGAGCATTTCGTGGAGTACACGTGGAGAAAACACGCCCGCACTGGCCGCGCGCTGTCGCGCGCAGGCGGCTGTGCGCGTGCACAGGCGCTGTTGATACGGGGTTCTTATCGTGCCTATGTGTCACGTGGACACGTTTCAGGCTGACACGAACCTAGACCTACCCTAGGCGCACCTCTGGACACGTACACGAGTTGTGTCGTGTGTCGTGTGTTAGACGCGCGTGCACACGTGCACGAGGATTTTATGTACACAGTTGTGTGTCTGTGTTCGTGTAGTTCTTGGACACGATTCGTGTCCAGTTCTTGGATACGAAGACACTCCCTAGTACACTCACACATGTGACACCTATTACCAACCTTTGTTTTGTAATTTTAATGATTAATGTGGGTTCGAATTCTTGAATTCCCTATGGCTGATACTACACTGATACCCTGAACTGGAAACTGATTTCTTGGTTTTAACTTGTTTTTTTATTAACTGTTAGATGCTGTTAAATGTAGGAATTAGTTCACCTACATATTTGATGAGTGATGAACATGTTAACCTTGATCTATGTGATGCATAGGATCATTGAAATGGGTTTTTGCAATTGGGTTGGGGGTTACCTGTCACTGGTTTCAGGAAAACTGAAACCTGAGATTTGAATTCCTAATCAACTCATGCACACACACTTTACAAACATTAGATCACTCCCACATATCCTTTCATTCCTCACATTGCTATCATTCATATACATACACACATGACACTTCACTTCACATGATACACACACATTCCCCATTCCTATCACTGATTCCATATTTTCTCACTACACTCATTCACACCCAAATACATTCTTATTCACTGATTCCTGATCCTCACACAACACACACACACACACACAGTTAACACACACACACATTCTGAAATGGGCACTCACACACCCTACCTTATGTCCCAGTTACACACAATCCTATCTAAACACACACAAAATTGGAACACACACACACATGTGTTCCTATCATTGTTGGCACATACACACATATAACCCTCTATGTGACACTTTACACACACACAAAAACTGAGACAGTATTCACACTGTCTTCCTCACATTACACACAAACTTACACTATCATATACACACATTCCACATACATGACACCATACACACACACACATTTATGTATCCCCTTATATATATATATATATATATATATATATATATATATATATATATATATATATATATATATATATATATATATATATTTTTATATATATATATATATATATATATATATATATATATATATATATATATATATATATACCTAACCTATGTGTATGTGTGTTTACATGTATATATATATTATGTGGGTAAATAGTTATACTAGTGTATATGTAAATGTGTAGTGTAATGCCAATATTGCATTGCCCTTTATATATGGTGTATATAGATAATGGTATGTGAGTGTAATAGATAGATATATAGCCTATGTAAATATGTAGTGGGTTATGAAGTAGGGATTTTATTAGCCTATTTGTGTTTGGCCCATGGCCTAGGTAGAATGGCCTATGGCATGTGGTGGATACACTTGTGTATCACTAGGCTAGGGTGACTTGTATGGTATTTGGTTAGTTGACCTAGATTGACTTGTTAAGCCTAGATTTGACCAACCTAGACTAGTTTGACCAAGTTTAACCTTGTTTGACCTAGTTTGACCTAATTAGACTAGAATTGACCTAGTTTGACTGTTAGGGTTGACTAGAGTTGACCAAAGGTTGACTTTAGCCTAGATTGACCCCAAACATCATGTAGATGCATTGTAGCAGTCTATTTCATTATTTTAGACCTGTAGTGACTTGTACTGTTCTATAGGAGACAGACACCTCTCCTCGGACAGTATATTCTCTTCGGACATTCAGGATACCAGATGAGTACATTTTCTGATCATTTAATATCTTGTTAGAATTATATTCCTGCTTTAGATCTACTTTACTTGATGCTGTCACGTTGGTAACATGGATTGGTACTATATGGATCCCTTTATGAGATGTTATCCCTCGGGAGCATCGAATACTCGTGTTTCGTGTGTTTCACTACATCATATATCTCATGCTTCTATTATCATTAATCTTCGAGAATCAGCTAGTGACTCATGTACTCTCATGATCACCGAGCCTTCACGAATCAATTCATGAATCACCCTTTACGGGTCAAGTAGTTTAGTCATGAATCTTAACATAACTTGAATGGATCCTTGTGTATTGATTGGGGTACGGGAGAGTATGAATGGTCATGTGAATAATATCCAAAGTAGTATAGTCATGAATCACTCTTAGTGTAGTCATGAATCAGTCCTAAGCCATTCACATGCCTAGCTTGTACTCTGATCCACTAGTCACTGCTAGTTCTCTACTATTGTAGATATTTACTTACAACTCTATCTTACATCATGTTATTCTATAGTTTCATGTATCTTACTCTCTAGCATGTTTATATTTTCTAATCCATTATGATTTGCATGAGATGTATTTTTCTCGCTCCTGTCCTGACTGGATCTGTTGAAAATTTTACAGAGAATGATGAGGCTCTGTGTCTACCTATTAAGGTGCAGCTATAGACAACACTTGTTACTTGGACCCACTTGCAGAAGAGGATCTACCACCTGTGGTTTAGACTGCTAGCTTAGACTCTTACTTGTCTTTCTCATTGATACATTATTGTATATATTGGGAGTTGTTTTATTTGGATGTTTGTGGAGATGTTATCATAGACACTTAGTCTTTATCTGGATTTTACCTCTGTGGATTATCTTCTGTTCATATCTATCTATCTATCTTTTATCGTATTATACCTTAGATGTGATTGAGACTATATTTGTTATGTCACCTCCATTCGGAGTGTATATACTGTACAGGTACCTTATATTGTTAGATGATTGACCTAGGACAACGTTCTACCGCCGACACTGCGGCATAGGCTGGACGTACCCACTTCTCGTGTCCTTACCCTAGGGTGCGGGTCGTGACACGTTTTTAGTGGTGGCCCATGTAGGTCGAGTTTGTGTAGTGGTATTCGAACTAGAATATCACTACAACCTGTAGTAGGATTAGGATATAATTTTGAAGGTACTCAATCATACTAGAAAAAACTCTTAATCAGATTCCTTTTATCTAAATTTGATGCTTATTGTTTTCTCTTGAATATAAACTGTCCTCCTTTGATTTTTTGCTTCATTCTCAATAATTGCTTCTTGTTTTGATCTGTCTTCATGATGGTTATGGAGACACGATCTCATCGCTTCGGTTCGGGGGATACTATCGAGAGGCTGGCCACCTCTCGTCCTGTTCATCAGGGCCTCGAGACCGCAGCTCCTGTTGTGCCGACTTAGGTTGGCATTTCTGCTACATTGGAGGTGCACCTCCACCTGTACAGAGATCTTTTTCCCGTCATTTCTGATTTCTCTCAGTAGCAGAGGTACCTGCAGCATCAACAGCAGGCCAGAGGAAACCAGCAAGGGCAAGCTTTCGTCAGGACAGTTGAGGATGCACAAGCCATTGGAGATCTTGCTACAAGATTCCGATCTTCTCGATTCTATTTCCACAAATGCATGTTATAACTATCTTAAGATTCGATTACATCTGTTCCTTGTTGACTGATCAATTTGTTCTGTTGTTCTTGTGTTATGTTTGTTTTTCTTCTGAGAAAATCATATGGGCAAGGTTACCTCAATCATGGGATCTAGAATCTTCGATAGTCATGTTAGCTGGCATAGTGAGGACATATAGTCAGATTTTGGACGTATTTCTTGGGTATGGGAATTTAAGGTTTTTGCCGTCGCATGCGTCAATACGGAAATTTTAAACACCATGAACCTAAAGGTATGTACCTTGGTCAAGGACTCTGTTATTATCGTAGCCTTGCTCACTAACATGACGAAGACTCTGAACAACATGATTTTGGACAGACGCATATGATTATCGTACCCTTCTGTTGTTAAAAAAAATTTTATTCCATCATCAAATAACTTGGAAGTAGGAATATTTTGTTTGTATAGCTTATTCATATGTAGCTCTTCCATAGTGTAATGATATGATGACTTGTAGAGTGTCTGTACCCTAGAGATGATAGTTAGCATTGGTATTAGAATAGTAACCCATTGTAGATGGTTTTCCTGTTATTTATAATACCAACCGGTTTACGTGTAGGATGTTAGTATTCCTTACATCTTTGATGATTTATTATTATTTTTTTCTTACCTTTCCCAGAGAGGCACCCATGACTAGAGCCTATCCTTGAGTATAGTTGTAGCTGCACCTAAGACTGAGAGGTTTATATACATAGATAGATTGCAGGTGATATTGGCATATAGGATGCGGGTCGATTGGTATCTATAGGCCATTGTTGTATAGGGTATTGACATGTTATTAGCCGATAATTGGTTCAGTTTTCTATTTTAGTTAAGTTCTCCTTGTGTTGAGTTCAGTCGTGTTTATAGGCAGTGTGCAGACCCTTCACTAGAGACCTTGTTCCCTCAGTTCATACTATTTCAAGTTGTTCACTGCACTCAACTTTTATTACCTACCATATTGCATCATAGATTTCACTCGACCATTGTTCAGGCCCCAATTATTAACTCACCAATATAACCATCCACCACTTGTCATATTCTGCACATTTGGAGTCAGTATCATGCATATTAGAGGTCCACACTCATCCTTGTCCAGGTAAAGTCTACATCACTTAGGATATCTACTTTAGTTCACTGTTCTGTAAATCTTTTGTATCATACTTGTTTGGGATATCTTGGCTCAGTCAAGAAGACCAAGTTTTAGTTGAGATACTAACTTTTTAGCTCACTGCATCTCTTTAGTTCACTGTACTACACCTATCTACCCTACATTAGGATACATACTTCATGTATCAGAACCTCACATATCCTGTACTCTATTGGTCCTGTGCTTCATGGCACACCCTGCACATCATCCTTGCATCCTGCATAGTATCCACTGCATAATAGACTGCATCACTCAATTTCAATTCCTTTGAATTAATTGGTCCAGTCCCTATATTATTTTGATGTTCAGTCCATGAATGGGTTTGATATCAGACTTTGAGAAAATTTGATACTTACCACTCTCATGTAGTCTTGTTCTTGAACTTATCTGGCCAATCCACTTTAGGTTTCACGTTCCTACATTCCTTTGGTTCAACCCTTCACATAGGAGTAGCATGAGTAATTGGCCCTACATTTGATCTGCTAGCCCTGTTCATTCCTGGTTCAGACCTTGCACATGTGTGATCATGGGTACACTTTCTTGCACTACCTTCTGGAGTATTTTGTCATATTTCTTACCTATAGGTAATCCTATATACACATGTAAGAAATGTGTATATATATGAGTTATGTGTGGTCCATGTTTCCTTGGGCTGCTGTCTTTGTGTCCATTATCCTTGGTATTAGATATACCTTGTGTATATACATATATGTTATATATTTATATAAGTGCATTTATTAGTGGTGGATAAGGGTATATGTCATTATACATGTATATGATAACCTTGAGATGTGCATAAGTGATACTATATATGGGATTAGGTTGGGTTATAGTATGCTCTATATAGATATATATTTATGTGATATATGTATATGGATATATAGTTGAGTAATATATATATATATATATATATATATATATATATATATATATATATATATATATATATATATATATATATAATGATATGGGTTAATTGATAACTTAGAGTGGGTTGGTTATGACATTGAGTTAGCTTATAGAGTTTGACCTATATAATTGACCCAATAGTCTAATATTGACCAATGCTGACTTATTGACCTTGTTTGACTAGACAGTTGACCACACCCTAGATTTGACTTAGTTGACTAAGAGGGTTGACCCTTGACTATGTTTGAACTAGAAGGAGTACTACCATCTTAATTTCGAGGACAAAATTTTTCTAAGGTGGGTAGACTTGTAACACCCAGTTTTCTAAATGAGGGTAATTTTGAAATTTTGTAATTTTAATCTTTTATTATTGATATTTAAATCATGATATGATTCTTGGTGATTTTTAATCATTTAAAAATATTTTAAAATCATGACTTGTGATTTTGATGTGCTTACTAGCGTAACCCGAGAGACTGTCTGACCTAGAGCCCAACCATGGCATTAGGATGATTTATTTTCACTTTTGAGCATGAGGGTATTTTGGTCATTTGGGCTCTTTGAATTATTTGATGATTTATTTAATTGGTGTTTTTAATTTTTGACTTGAGCTAGTTGAGATGTAGACTAGCCTAGAAGCTAACCCTAGTTGGTGACCCTAGTCTAACTCAAGTTAACCTACTTTAGTAATTAGAAATTAGTTTTAAGGTAGGAAGGATTAGTTTAAGTGAAATTAGTTCATGACTAGTGACTTAAGTCAATGACTTATAACTTACCAATTTCAAGACTAGTAATTAAGCCATAGGCCCATGACTTAAGCCCAAAACCAAATTAAACCCACCCATGGCAGCCACTATTAGGGTTTTCCCTTGCCTATAAGTAATCTCTTAGTGTGTTCTCTTTTGAGTTTGCCCTAATTTTGGAAGGAGGGGTATTTTCCCATTCCTCTAAAATCCCATTTTATTCATTTTAACTCCTTTTTAACCCTAGTCTTTTGCATTAGGATCTAATTTATGTTTGTTTACTAATTTTGGAGGTTCACCTCAGTTTGTGTGCCATTTGGAGATTTGGAGTTGCCATTTGGAATTACCCTCTTTGAAGCTTTTCTTGAGCATTGACACTCAATAGATAAACCATCTAAACTCATAGTTTTTCCTGATTTCTTTGCATACAAGGCTAGGTTTTAGGATTTCCTAGTTGTCCCCGAGATTTGGGCACAATTTGTGTCCATTTCGTGTCCGTATCGGACACGTATCATAATAGGAATATAGGTGTTTGTAGAAATGCCTCTTAGGAAATTATTTTCGTATTTTTGAAAACTAATTGCATAGATTTGTAGATCTACATGAGTGTATTAATATTTGTGAAGGATGTATGGTGTTTCGTGTCTGTTTGTGTCGAGATTTTTGGCCTGGACACGCAGCACAAGCCCTAGGCTGTGTCCTGCCTATCGGGGGCTAGAACTCGAGACACAGGACACGTCTAGACCTAAATTTTTGTGGGGAGCAAGGGGCAGTGACTGTCACCATGCTCCCAAAATTTGGGAGTATGTCGTGGAGTACACGTGGAGAAAACACGCCCGTACTGGCAGCGCGCTGTCGCGCGCAAGCGGCTGTGCGTGCGCACAGGCGCTGCTGACACGGGGTTCGTGTCGTGCCTATGTGTCACGTGGACACGTTTTAGGCTGACACGAACCTAGACCTACCCTAGACGCACCTCTGGACACGCACACGAGTTGTGTCGTGTCGTGTGTCGTGTGTTAGACGCGCGTGCACACGTGCACGAGGATTTTATGTGCACTGTTGTGTGTCTGTGTTCGTGTAGTTCTTGGACACGATTCGTGTCCAGTTCTTGGACACGAAGACACTCCCTAGTACACTCACACATGTGACACATATTACCAACCTTTGTTTTGTAATTTTAATGATTAATGTGGGTTCGAATTCTCGAATTCCCTATGGCTGATACTACACTGATACCCTGAACTGGAAACTGATTTCTTGGTTTTAAATTGTTTTTTTATTAATTGTTAGATGCTGTTAAATGTAGGAATTAGTTCACCTACATATTTGATGAGTGATGAACATGTTAACCTTGATCTGTGTGATGCATAGGATCATTGAAATGGGTTTTTGCAATTGGGTTAGGGGTTACGTGTTACTGGTTTCAGGAAAACTGAAACCTGAGATTTGAATTCCTAATCAACTCATGCACACACACTTTACGAACATTAGATCACTCCCACATATCCTTTCATTCCTCACAATTCTATCATTCATATACACACACATGACACTTCACTTCACATGATACACACATATTCCCCATTCCTGTCACTGATTCCAGATTTTCTCACTACACTCATTCACACCCAAATACATTTTTATTCACTGATTCCTGAGCCTCACACAACACACACACACAGTTAACACACACACACACATTCTAAAATGGACACTCACACACCCTACCTTATGTCCCAGTCACATACAATCCTATCTAAACACGCACAAAACTGGAACACACACACACACACACACACACACACACATGTGTTCCTATCATTGTTGGCACATACACACATATATCCCTCTATGTGACACTTTACACACACACAAAAACTGAGACAGTATTCACACTGTCTTCCTCACATTACACACACACACTCACACTCTCATATACACACATTCCACATACATGACACCATACAGACACACACATTTATGTATCTCCTTATACGTATATATATATATATATATATATATATATATATATATATATATATATATATATATATATATATATATATATAACCTAACCTATGTGTTTGTGTGTTTACATGTATATATATAATATGTGGGTAAATAGTTATACTAGTGTATATGTAAATGTGTAGTATAATGCCAATATTGCATTGCCCTTCATATATGGTGTATATAGATAATGGTATGTGAGTGTAATAGATAGATATATAGCATATGTAAATGTGTAGTGGGTTATGAAGTAGGGATTTCATTAGCCTATTTGTGTTTGGCCCATGGCCTAGGTAGAATGGCCTATGGCATGTGGTGGATACACTTGTGTATCACTAGGCTAGGGTGACTTGTATGGTATTTGGTTAGTTGACCAAGATTGACTTGTTAAGCCTAGGTTTGACCAACCTAGACTAGTTTGACCAAGTTTAACCTTGTTTGACCTAGTTTGACCTAATTAGACTAGAATTGTCCTAGTTTGACTGTTAGGGTTGACTAGAGTTGACCAAAGATTGACTTTAGCCTAGATTGACCCCAAACATCATGTAGATGCATTGTAGCAGTCTATTTCATTATTTTAGACATGTAGTGACTTGTACTGTTCTATAGGAGACAGACACCACTCCTCGGACAGTATATTCTCTTCGGACATTCAGGATACCAGGCAAGTACATTCTTTGATCATTTCATATCTTGTTAGAATGATATTCCTACTTTATATCTACTTTACTTGATGCTGTCACGTTGGTAACACGGATTGGTACTATATGGATCCCTTCATGAGATGTTATCCCTCGGGAGCATCGGATACTCGTGTTTCGTGTGTTTCACTACATCATGTATCTCATGCTTCTATTATCATGAATCTTCGGGAATCAGCTAGTGACTCATGCACTCTCATGATCACCGAGCCTTCACGAATCAATTCATGAATCACCCTATACGGGTCAAGTAGTTTAGTCATGAATCTTAACATAACTTGAATGGATCCTTGTGTATTGATTGGGGTACGGGGGAGTATGAATGGTCATGTGAATGATATCCAAAGTAGTATAGTCATGAATCACTCTTAGTGTAGTCATGAATCAGTCCTAAGCCATTCACATGCCTAGCTTGTACTCTGATCCACTAGTCACTGCTAGTTCTATACTATTGTAGATATTTACTTACAGCTCTATCTTACATCATGTTATTCTACAGTTTCATGTATCTTACTCTCTAGCATGTTTATATTTTCTAACCCGTTATGAATTGTATGAGATGTATTGTGCTCGCTCCTGTCATGACTGGACTTGTTGAAAATTTTACAGAGAATGATGAGGCTTTGGTGTCTACCTATTAAGGTGCAGCTATAGACAACACTTGTGACTTGGACCCACTTACAGAAGAGGATCTACCACCTGTGGTTTAGACTGCTAGCTTAGACTCTTACTTGTCTTTCTCATTGATACATTATTGTATATATTGGGAGTTGTTTTATTTGGACGTTTGTGGAGATGTTATCATAGACACTTAGTCCTTATCTGGATTGTACCTCTGTGGATTTTCTTCTGTTCATATCTATCTATCTATCTTTTATCGTATTCTACCTTAGATGTGATTGAGACTGTATTTGTTATGTCACCTCCATTCAGAGTATATTTACTGTACAGTACCTTATATTGTTAGATGATTGACCTAGGACAGCGTTCTACCACCGACACTGCGGCGTAGGCTGGACGTACCCACTTCTCGTGCCCTTACTCTAGGGTACGGGTCGTGACAAAATCAGACCTGCATGGGCCACCAATAAAACCTCTGTCACGCTCGAAAACCAGAATACTGGTAAGTAGGGACGGACCTAGCCAGCTACGAATACCAAAGTACTCCAGTACTTCGAAATAACGTATAAGTTGTATAGATGGGGGTCGCTACTACAATCCAACATGCAATCCTAGGTTAAGAATCCTAGGTATCTCAATCACAGGCAGTAAACAATGTACAAGAAGTATGCTCATCTAGAATATAAAATAGTATAGCGTCCCAAACTATCATATATCAATGATCATGAAGCTAGTAATACAGAATAAAGAACTAGCAAGAGTAATATTCATACATGATAAGCTCTAGCTATAGTCTAGAATACGCACATCATGTCTAAACCCGTAGGTTAAATGTCAAGTCCAAACACGAACTAAACAAGTGCTCGGGGGCAAAATGTCTCAAAAGAATAATGTACATGACTAGTGGGCGTAAAATAGGAAACACACTCAGGTACTCTGGTGCTCCGGATAATCACTATCGAGTGGAAGGTACGAAAGATCCTCGGGCATCTCTACCATATCTGACCAAACAAAACCAGTGGGGTTAGACCCCCAATAATAAGTACCACAAAGGAAGCCAAACTATGAATTAAAACCAGCATTCAAATCATAGCAATCTAAAGTAAAGCAGTAAAGCAGGACAAGAATAATATAAAGGCACCACAGGGTACCACAAGAATATAAAAGAAAACTGAAAACATGTAAGAGAAAGCATATGAACATGTAAGGGTAAAATTGAGCAAGTAAGCATGTAATAAATTCGAGCATTTAGGACAAGTGGTAAAGCCAAGCATGTAAGACATAATAGCATGTACATGAATAACATGAACCTAAGTACCGAAATAAGATAAATTGGAGCAAGACTAGACTAGACAGGAATGGACTCCATCCATCAATCACGACCAAGCAATAAATATGACTTGATACATTAGCTAACTAGGGTTATCACAATTATAATTACTAACATATGCAATTTTAGAAATCTGATCCAGTTACCTGCCCTGCAGACTGCTTGACTGATTTAGGCAAAAAGGAAAACAAGTATAGCAGACACACCGCAGTAAGATACGTGTGTCCTAAGGTGCCCCACTCGACGGTGTGCTGGAAGAGTGCTCATCATGACAGATAGCTCCAAATCCCAAGTAGATATATATAAGACCGTAAAACAAGGGTGCAGGTAACTGGGAAAGTCTCCCCTCCCAATGACCTAAATAATCAAGCTAGTTGTATAGTTCCTAACTTTTTCATTCAGGATTATGGGTGTGGCATTTCGCATAATCCATCCTAGACATGAGACATGCGAGACTAGACAAGACAAGCAAGAAAGTGTACCATAACAAGCCACTACAAGACAAGACAAGGTAAGTATCAAGGTCGGAGTGCACTGCGATGAGCCACTAAGGTGAACTAGACGTGTACTAAATCAAGAGTGCGCCATGATAGGCCACTATCAGGTAAGCTAGACATGTACAGGAATCAGGAGTGCGCCATGAAATGTCACTATCAGGGCAAGACAAGAACATGTACAGGAATCAGGAGTGCGCCATGACAGGTTACTATCAGGGAAGACAAGATCAAGAACTGGGACCAAACAGACATGACAGGACAAGATAGTAAACTAGGCATAACATGTACAGTAAAGCAGAAATCAAGAAGATATCAGGAAATTAAATTAAAATCTGGAAATAAACAACTTGGGTACTGGATCGGTATTCCAATGGTACACACTGGTACACCGTCGGTATGCCATTTTCTATAGGCAAAAACTCTTTATCAAATATTGTCTGCCGCATAGATATACAGCCGGTATGGACCGATACACCATCGTATATGAAAAGTATCGCAACAACTTTTCAACTAAAAGAGGGCTCACAAATTGGTATTCCGTCGGTACATACCTATATACCGATGGTATGCCGATTTGTGTAAAAGCAGGTTTTGCGAAAAATAAAAAATAAAAAGGATCCACAAATCGATATTCCGTCGGTACATACCAGTATACCGACGGTATGCCTTTTTGTGTCCGACAAACAATACTAAAGGCTTGAAACAAGCTCCAAAAACCAAAACTCGTTCCAAAAGTTGCTAAAATTAGTATAACCATGAAAACAATAGTAAAGGAAGGTCGTATACAGCATATATACTAAGTCTCATGTCAAGTATTCCGGCATCGTTCCTGATTACGGAGTTTTCCTACTAAAAAATATTAGAATTTCACAGGAAATCAAAACTTAGCTCAGACTAAATTCCAAGGCGGTCAAAATGACAATAATCATGAGAGAAACATATCTAGTAAAGCAAGTACTAAGAAATACTGGACTATCAAGATAGTAAGAAAATAAAAAGCACAAGAAAATCATAATACGTCCAGTAGTTCGACAAGATGTGCATGCCTAATAAAGCTTCAAGCCTAACTCTTCAAATCTACCACTAAGAGGGGTTCAGAAACCACATTATGAGGTCTCGAGACCAGGTTCCAAGCTCCAGAGAAATATGGAGTGAAAACGAAAAAGAATGAAGAGTGGATAGAGAAAGTAAAAGAGAAATCGAAAATAAACGTAATCGTATATATGGAGAAGGTGAATTAATCGTGACCGTCCGATCGCGATCCATGACTCGATCATGATCAATCTCGACAGTTCAGAAGAAAATCAAGAAACTAATGGATAATAGAATGTATTATCACAATTCATCGAAATATCTAAATACTATTCATGAAAATATCTAAACACTATTTATGAAAATATCTAAATATTATTCATGAAAATATCTCGAATCGAAACTACCTATAAAGTGGAAAATTTGCCAGGATGGTATACCGTCGGTACAGACCGGTATGTCGGTTTCACAGAAAAGTCTCAAAAATTAAGTTTTTCTCTGGTTCTCCGGAATCCAAGAAAATGCAGAATACACTATAAAATACGTATCCGTATACAAATACAAATACTGTGAGACGAGTCTCACAAGAAGTCCGCGAATCATCGGATCAAAGCTTATGTTGTAACTATTTTGATAATATTGAATTAGAGCCGGAGAGAGTTTCAGGACTGGAGTGCCTCACGGATGATACCAAGATACATCGGATGTCGGTGTTCTTATTGCTTCTTCTCTTGCACCATTAATTTTTAAATTGCCTCTTAGCAACTGTATTGTACTTGATTAGTAAGACGACCCTATTCACTCTGCCTCTAGGGTGCTTTCAATAGTTGCATTTGCATTTGGGCTCGTTTGATGAGACTTTATATTTTGAGTCTAATTTCGTATCTTTTTTGAATCCAACAACCGAGTCGTCTTTCTGAGGTCGTATCTTTAAGCCACAACCTTCGTTTCTTGATTTGTTTTCATGTAACTCCTCCTCTATGTCTTACTTTACATTTGTGTGGTTGGATCGTTCAGATTCTGACAATACACTGTATGCGACCCCATACTTTACCCGTTGTCCAGATATGATGTTTTAGACTTTTTGGAAGATCCAACCGTTGAATTTTTGATCTGTTGATTCCATTGCGACCATATATAGCATCCTTTTTACTCGAGGATACTAATTTTCATAGTATTTGGATATCATTTGTAGATCAAACTACAAATTAATTCGTATCATGTTCGTATTTCAAATTCGTGCAACGAAAGTGAGATCCGTCAATTCCGCTGACCCCGTATTGCTGAAATCGACAAAGTGACTGTGCGAATCGTTGAAATAGGATCGTTAACCCTATGGTTGACCATCTTGTCTCAATTTACATACTGTAGGTTTTGTTGTGCGAATTACGAAATATAAACTTGATGATTGTAAAACTTGTAAATTAGATTATAATTGAATAAAATATAGATTATAGATACTGGAGTAACCTAGATCCAGGTGTTCCAATAAACAACTTAGATGACCTAAGTGCTAGGCAGCCTAGATCGATACACCTTCCATAGTTAGAAACTTGTCTATTTATTATTGTGCAATATAATTTAAATATTTATATCTATTTTTTAATAATATCATAGATTTTTTTGCGTCTCGTAACTAGTAATTAATAAAAGACTTGAAGTTAACCAAGTTTCCTTAGGATAAATGAAGCTCAAGTTGTGCCTAAAGGAGCAAAGATTAAGCTTTGTCAAGGATAGAAACGATTTGTAGCATGTCCCAGAAGAGTATTGAATCATAGATTCATATGCAAAAGCTGCCGGTCTTCTTTGCTGGCTAGCACAAACCTTAAAATCTAGCACAAACCATGGATGTGCTGTACTGTTGCATGAAATCTTACTACCCTCAAAATCACCTACACAAACTCTTGGACCATGTACATTTTTGGCTACCTGTCGTTGTACATTTTTTTGCTTCAACTTGCAAAACCATTCACATTCATTGGAGCCCCTCTCTGTGGTCTCTGAGTTGTGAAGTCCCTCTCGCCATAATGGTTGTGGTGTTCTTTGTTTGTGAAGTGATGAAACTGAGTGATACTGATGGCCATGGACAGCTATAGGTCCCCCCCTCCACCCTATGATTCCCCTCCATTTTTAGCCTCTATTTGCTCAACTACTCTTTCTCCCACCAATTATTAAGCTGCCCAGAATAGAAATGATACATCAGGCTTATACCAACCAATCCATTGCTGCTACAGTTGAGACAATCAATGGCATGATAACCAAGTTGGAGTCACAAGTAACAACAAATGCACCATCCCAAAAGGAAAACAAATGTAGAAGGAAGACCCATTGTTCTCCCATTCATAATTCGTTTATGTACACAAAACTAGGGAGCAGTAGATGTAAGTAAATTCAAGAAAAAAAACATACTAGCAAAGCAGATGGCTGGTTGTGTTGGGTCTCATCCTGAGCGAAACCTGTGCTTCTGCAGCCAATTCGGTGCTGCTGCTCTCGCCGGTAGTTGAGGTTGGAATCCTGATGATGCTGCAGTTACAGTTGAGAACAATTGAGGAGAAGTGGCGCCGATGTCTACTCCTCCTTGCCATTCTGTTTGCCTTTGCGGCTGTTGTTGGTTTTGCTCACCACAAATTGTTAGAGAAAGGCCGCCTCCATCCTTACTACTACCAGGAGACTGCATTGTGAATGGAACGATCGATTCAGTGAGATTGAAATCCAGCCAATCTGCAATTATATCATGAGACATGCTATAGACTACTACTACTCACTTGGTGATAGCCAGAAGGGTTGAACTGGTGTTGTTGCATGATTTGGAACACAGGGGGCACTTCCGCAATCCTATGGTGTTGGGGATATTTATAGAGTTCATGTGACGGAATTTGGGATTGAGGAAAGGGATGGTTCGGCATCACGACAGAACCGTTCTTATAGCTACCATGTAGCTTAAGCATGTCATCAAACTAAGATAAACACAGAGGTAAAATCATACGGCATTTCAATGTGCAATCTTTATTTATATGAATTTCTCATCTGAAAAAAGAGGTATACCTTTGCTTTGGTGTTCCGACCGGCTGATTGCCAGTCGTGCTCGAAGACCATTGGTACTCTCTGATCCATCCCAGCAGACCCTTCCTCGTCCATTTGGTCGAAGCTTCTCCTCTTTGATCCTGAACTCCCCAAACTAAGATCAAGATTGTGGTGGTCGATGCGCGCAGCTGCAAACACCATAATATAAAACAAGAGTTCCGTTCACTCGCTAAACCAAACCCAAGGACCGAAACAGAGCATTATACGCAAGAGCAAAGATTGGACTAATTACTTGTGAAATTGAGCTCGTCGGCATAGATGCTATGATCGAAGTTCGTCACGGCATCTTTTCCGCTACACTTGATCGCAGCTTTATCATAAGCCCTGGAACAATTTTGAAGAACACAATGTGTAGAGAACCAAAAAAAATCAACTTGGCTTCCTTTGGGAGACAAGTAATTAGGCAAACCTTGCTGCTTCCACTTCAGTGTCGAAGAGTCCCAAATAGACGTACCTGTTGTGATGCATATTACAGAGTCAGCCGAAAGAAATGAGAAGAAATGAAATTGAGGCCGGCAACAAGAACCTAGACATACTTCTTGCCGAGAAACTGCCCCATTCTAGCCTCCCATCTGCCACATTTGTGCAAAGTAACCCCTCTGTACTTGGAGCTCCCCCTCGGCAACCCGGTGCTCTGGCGACGAAGAACGTGCACGAATTCCTCCTTCGTGAGGTTGCGCATCTGCCCATCAACCATCAAGCTGCTCCTCTTTAGTTTTGTCTACTCCTTGAACATGATCATAAGAATCGAACAACCTAACCTCAGCTGACTGACCTGTTTCAAATCGTCCTCGTATTCTTCTAGGCTGAAGTTTATGTCTGCCTCCACTCCACGAAACTTTATGGCAGCTCGATCGTAAGCCCTAAAAAAAACTCGAATATTTATTCAACTGAAATTCACATCCATGTTACTTGAGATGGAGGTCAATTTACCTTGCAGCTGCATGAGCCGTATCGAATCCACCTACCAAAGAATAAAAAAAAAATAAAAAAATAAAAAAAATAAGCTAATTTTAGTAAATGTATTGGGAGACGACATGTGTGAAAAAAGATACAGGTGACCAAACATACCCAAATAAACCTGTTTTCCGCAGTCCCATATATGGGACTCCCAGCGGCCGGTCCTCCGGTAGAACGTGACTCCTCGGTACTGCGAGCTGCGGGACCTCGGCCCCCGCCTGCTCTTCTTGATCGGCTGCGACGCCTCGACGGACTTCTCGGACTGCCTGAACTGGACGCCCATCCAGTGGGCCCTCGGCAGCGGTACCTTCTCAGCGGACTCCTCCTCCTCCGCCTCGTCAACGTCATCGTCGACAACCGGAAAGAACTGCCTCGTCACGAGGACATCGAGACTTCCGTCGGCAGCGGAGGAGCTGGACGCCTTGTCGTCCATCTCCACACCCCCAGGAGAGTCATTCAGATCCAACATTTCTTTACTAAAAAGCATACGTAGGAGGGAGCCAAGGGGGGAGAGGAAGCAACCACCACTTTTGGTAAAAGTTGGGAAGAGGCAACAAGAGGGGGAGAGAGGGAATGCAACTTGATTTTGCGACAGCAACAAATGAAGGCTACAAATATTTATGGTGGGAGCGGGGGAAGCAAGCAACCAACATACATTAATATTTTCCTTTCTTCCTCTTCTTCTACCTCTACTTCTACTTTACTACTACAAAACTTAATTTTCTCCTCTTTTCTTCTCCCCAACCAAAGCTGGAAAGTGGACTTGGCTAGGTTTATGAGGGAACTATTCCTTTCTTTCTTACTACTCGTTATTCCCACGTTAACCAAATCGAAAAGCATAGGGCCCTAACTCTCCCATGTGTCGCATAACTAGGATGTGGGCGTTTGGGCATCTTCGATGGGCAGGATTGGTCTTTTTTTGCATGCAAGTCTATGATGTCTACTTTATTTAACAAAAAGTGTTTCAAATATTGATACGTAATTGGCTTGTTTGACCTAAATATCTATAATTATAGTATTTTTCTAACTAGATATTATGAACTTACTTTATTAGCAAATAAGAACCTAAACTATTTGTCTATTGGTAACTTTATTGGTTGATCTTTGCAGGGCCGGCCCTGAGTTCATGGGGGCCTAGACAAACTTTTAAAATGTGGTCCATATATAATATAAAAAATTTAAAAACTGAAACAAAAAATCAAAATGTGTTACAACCAAGAATTAAACTTATGACCTTTAGAGTGCAAGTTTAACATAATAACCACTACGCCATAATTATTTTATATTAAAAGAGGATCATGTTACATATTAGTTATTTTAGGTATAAGATTATTAATATATATGTGTATAGGGCCCAGGGCGGTCGCCCTGGCCATCCTGGGCCAGGGCCGGCCCTGGATCGTTGTATTTGCGATCAAAGTAATAAAAAGTGTCTTTTTGAAGATCATTTTATCCGTAAATTATTTACTTCTTTATATAACAATGCAAAAAAAAAATCAAGAGAAAAGACAAGGGGTTTGGGGGTGGTGGTAATCTCTAGATGCCACTCCGAAGCTCCAGATAATATTGAGGTAAAGGTAAAATTTAAAAATATTTTAGGATAAAAAGTGTGAGTAACTTATGAAGATGAACATGGGGACTATATCTATGTAATCAAGTTTGGGAACTACAGAAGCATGGAAATATGCATGAGCTATGCGCCTGATAAACCCAACACAGATCATCACATGCGCTAAACAGACCGACGCACAAAGCACCATGCACCTAAATCCAATGATGCCAAAAGTAATAACTACGCTTATGGAGTCATACGCCTAGGCGCCCCTTCAACAGGACGAGCATTTAATGCCCCGCTGACAAGTTTGTCATATGTCAGCCGTCAACTCAAGTGTGACGTAGCGTGCGCCTTGAATCCCGTGAAAATGACAACAACACGGGAACCAAGGAGCCACTCTCCTTGCAAACCTGTACAGCGCCCAGCTGATGGCGCTGGGTAATACAAGCATTGCTAAGCCACCCTCGCTAAAAGACATGATGCTTCGAACAATGAGCAAATAATATACGTCAGCATAATGATTAAACTTCTGTCAGTGATAGCTGTGCAGTGGCACGTGGCCAAGCAACGACAGAAATACTCACATGCCAAGGTTTTCCATACGCCAAAAATCTTCTGAGCATAGGATAACCCCTACGTAAAAATGCTATCACACGCCGAATACATGGCGCATGCATTTTTTTAGTTTCAACAAACCGAGATCTTTGAGCAACGAACACGTGCCACGTGTCCTTGACTTAGTCGTGCCTATGAATGGGCTATAACAGCCTAAAATCTCAACAACTGTCCAAATTCTAGCCAAGGCCACGTGGCAATCATTTGTGCCACATGCTCACAGTTGCAACTATATTTTGTTCATTGATGCCACATGTCAGCTCCTCCGCAACCCACAACACAGTTGAAATAGAATTCTGTTACAAACCCATGCACGCAGCGTTCCTGCGCCAAAAATAACTCATGCGTACATCGCATATGTGCGCATGGGTAGATTTCTCTAAAAATCTATAAATAGAAGGAGCCTTCCTTCATTTGATCTCTCCTCCCTGGGATTATCCACACAGAGACATCTGGAGAGTCATGACAATTTTTCTCGTCGTCAGATTTTCAACGGAGTAAAGGAACCACTACAATATTCGACCTCCACCGTCACACTTTCCCAGAATCAAAACCTTGTACTTAGAGCTCCTCTTTAGGATTTCTTTGTACTCTTTTCTGTTTGTAATACAAAAGTTCGCATAACTTTTTGTTCATGGCAAACAGGAACTCGTTCCCAGACCTAATGATTATCTGATTATTGGTACTAAATATTTTTTTGAAGTAAATTAAATAAGAATGGTTCAGTCACACACAATAAAGCATGTCTTTTAGCTCAAGGTTATAACCATAAGGAAGGCATTGACTACGGTGAGACATGCTTCGGTTGCTAGACTAGAATCTATTCGTATGCTTTGTGCTTTTACAAGTTTTTATAACTTTAAACCTTTTCAAAGGGATGTCAAAATCGCTTTCTTAAATGGTTTTATAAAAGAAGAAGTTTTTGTTAAACAACCCTCTGATTTTGAAGATTTTAAACATCCTGAACACATATTCAAGTTACGAAAGGTTCTATACGGACTCAAACAAGCCCTACGAGCTTGGTATGAGCGCATTAGCTCCTTTTTACTTAAATACAATTTTTTCCAAAAAAAGTTGATAGAACCCTATTTATAAAATCCTCTGATGATCCTCTGCTATTAGTTCAAATATATGTAGATGATATCATATTTGGATCTACTAATGAGATGATATGTAATGAGTTTACTAACTGTATGCAGAGAGAATTTGAGATAAGCATGATGGGAGAACTTATATTCTTCCTAAGATTACAAATCAAGCAAAATTTATAAGGAACGTTTATCAATTAAGCTAAATACACGAAGGATTTGCTCAAGAAGTTCGACATGAATAATGATTAAGCTATCGAAACTTCAATGGCAACATCAACAAAGCTTGACCTGGATGAAAGTGGTAAACCTACATATGTAATAAGTATCGAGGTATAATTGATAGTTTGTTATACCTAACTACTAGTTGTCCAGGTATTATATTTTTTGTATGTCTTTGTGCTAGATATTAGGCTAATCCTAAGAAATCACATCTGTGCACGGTTAAGCGTATTCTCCGATACCTTAAAAAAACTTTAACAATAGGCTTATGGTATCCCAAAATCACATCATTTGACCTGATTAGTTATTCGGATGCTAATTTTGTCGGATGCAAAGTCGATCGAAAAAGCACCAATGGTACTTGTCATTTCCTAAGAAAGTCTCTAGTCTCCTGGTTTAGCAAAAAAATAAAATTTTGTTGCTTTGTCAATAATTGAGGCTGAGTATATTGTCGAAGGATGTTGTTGTGTATAAATTTTGTGCATGAAGCAAACCCTAGAAGACTTTGATCTGCAGTATAAGAGCATTCTTATTTACTGTGACAATACTAGCACCATTGATCTCACTAAAATCCTATATGTCATTCATGCACTAATGTAACACCCCGGTCCCAAAATATGTAGGACCAGGTATACGTATAAATGCCAACAACATATCGCCAATGGGCCAATCTACTTAACAAGCCTAATAACGAATGCTTAAGCTGTAAATTATGATAGAAAAATCCATAACAAACAACACATGCCTCAGGTATAGTGCTAAACTCATCTACATAGAAAACATGATACAAAGATAATGATACTAATAACGAAACTCTCTAGCAGTAAAGATTAATGAAGAAATGTACGAAGAAAATAACCCGTCATCACACCATAAAAATAAAAAAGTATCCAACTACAAGTCTGCTAAACTAAATACAAATAGAAATAGCAATGACTAAGATAAGCATGACATGAATCAAGAAAAGTCCTCCAGAACTATCTCGTCATCCTGCGTTGGTAAGGCTCCAATATCAGCTCCTGACCCATAAACCCCAGGGTAAATCTCCTCGTCTTTACCGGGGAAATAACTAGGTCCTCAGGGTACATAGAAAGACACATAATATATAAGCCTTCTTTGACGGTATAACATGCATGAAAAGATATTAAATGGTACAAGAAATAAAGACTAAAAAATACACAGTACAAGAGTGAAAACATAAAGAATGTGGCATGCTGTCGAGAATCATGTGCTAGTGAACGTAATTACGAGTAAATCGGCTAAACCACAACCTGATGGTAGCTAACGGCCCTATAGATTACATCCGGTGGTTGCTAACAACCTATAGTAAGTCTCTATCGCAACCCGGTGGTTGCTAACGATTGAGACTGGTCATGTATAGTCAATGTCTATTAACAATATTCACGCTTAAACTATGTGTTAAGTCAATCATGTCTAGTCCAAGACAAGTCAATGTCAAGGGAACAGGTCATAGGAATACACAATGATAAATCACAAGACACATACATGAATAGGACAAGATAATATGCCAGATAATGATATAAAATAGAACAATCTACTACATGCACATAAAACTAGAAAAGAAAGTAAGCGACATGAGTATGAACACATATAATGAGAGAAAATAACAGAGAAATAAGGAACACGCATAAAATATACTGTACATTTCGGCAAGGTATACTTACTTGCAAGTTGCCTAAGTCCGCTCCCAAGTCTTAATCCAAGGCCTAATAAAGAACACACATATATAAACACAAAATTAATATCCTATGATATATATTTTTATATATAATAATATATTTTACTAGATCCAACCATCCTATAGTAGTTATTTGATCTAATTTAATCCAACGTACTTTCTGGTAGTCTAAATAGTCAAATCTAATTAATTACTTAATCTAATTAAATACTTATTAAATATTCCTTAAAGGATATTTTATTTTGAAATAAAATTAAAAACTAGGGGCTAAGTAAAAATATTTATACTATGCCATCATGTTGCCTCAGAAAGAGAGTGCATGATCATATATGTGTATATATGTTGAAAACCCCATCTTAAATAAAGAATTGGTTATATATATTTAAGTGGAAGATGAGGGGGTTATGTGCAAAATTTGCACTACTTTACTACTTTGGGTTTTGGTTGGAGAAGAAAAGGTGAGTCAGCAGCTTACTCATTAGGAATCGTATGAAAAGACAAAACTAGGGGTGTAAGTATAAATTATCTACTCAATTGAAGTGTTGTTGGAAAGAGAGAATTATTTTCCCCTTTCTCCTTCCTATAGGGTACATGTGTAGATGGTGTATAGGAAAAAGATAACATGAATATCAATAAGCTATTCATCTTCTTCTCCTATATTATATTAACAACAAATAGTTCTTTACCAAGCTAGCTTGATATATATGAACTAAGAAAGAGAAGAAAAAAAATAATCTTAACTTACTATATATCACCTTTTTTTTTTCCTACCAGTATAACATACGCCTATGGTATCTATAGCCATGAATAAATATTTAGGAGGATGCATTACTAAAGAGTGGGCGTACGCATTTAAAACGGAGGCGTCGACATGTCGGCGGGTCGATGAGTGTGGCGCAGGCCGCTAGGGTAATCCAAGAAGAAAAATGGTATTGCTTAAGTTTTTTTTTAACATTTTTCTTTTTATAGAGAAATGAAGGGAAGTTATAGAATAGAAGGGTCGGGGTTATGGAATGGAAGGGTCAAGGGTTATGGAATGGAAGAGGTTGGGGGTTATGGAATGGAAGGATAGGGGGTTATGGAATGAAAGGGTCGGGGGTTATGAAATGGAAGAGGTTGGAGGTTATGGAATGGAAGAGGTGGGGGTTACAGAATAGAAGAGACTGGGGGTTATCTAAATAGGAATTGAAAGAGAGGGTGGATTTTGGTTAACTTGGGCTTGGTATTAAAAAGTAAGAAAATAAGCATTGGGGACCTAGACTAATATTAGAGAAAATATATAAAAATATATAGGCTAAAATAAATAAAAAACTGTCTGGCTTTAGAATTGGGTCATGGAAAAGAAATAATTCTTAGGTGGATGGTTAGATTGGACTTCAAAGCATATGGTTAGTAGTTTGACTGAAGGAAATATTTATTTAGGAATATGAAAGGAAGCATATATTGGGTCATGGAAAAGAAATAATTCTTAGGTGGATGTTTAGATTGGACTTTCCCAAGCATATGGTCAGAGTTTGACTGAATGAAATATTTATTTAGGAATATGAAAGGAAGCATATATATATATATATATATATATATATATATATATATATATATATATATATATATATATATAATATATATATATATATATATATATAATAAAATTCTTGCATTCTCCCCAGCGTCCCCGATGGCCTGATGACCCCCCCTTTGCGTTCGTCACCGGAGCAGGGCGGCGGCTCGCCGCCGGCCGCTCCTCCCCAGGCCCAGCTCCCCCGCGGCCCCCCACCTGGCCCCGACTTCTCCGGTCGCCCCTCTTCGGCGGCTCGCAGCGAGCGATCTCTCCCCGTGTAGTCCAGCGACCGGCTAGCCATCGTCGGCCTCGCAATGGTGGGGGTGGCCTCCAAGCTTCGGTGGTCTCCCCTAACGCCGTCCCCTGTCCTGGGCGTCGCGTGGCCTCTTCGTTGGCCTCCGGGCGCGACCTCGTCGCTCCCCGAGCCACTCCGGGCCCCGTCCCCTCCGCGCTCGGCCCCCCGCTGAGTTGGCCCCGACTGCCCCCGGCCACCCCCCGCCATCTCCCTCCTCGGTCGCTTGGCTTCGCAGTTGGGACTTTCCCTTCCCCCTCCGGGCTCAGCCCCCTCCATCTCGGGATCGGTCCCCGTGGTTTCCCGCCCATACCGTTCGAATTTCGAACTTCCCCCATCCACCCTTGCACAGTCGGAGGAGTGCTCGCGTGCCTCGCGGGACGGCTGCTGTTATACGCCCACCCCGACCGCGAACCTCCATTCGCCCCCGCTCCTCCCCTGAGGGATCATGCGCCCTCAACTGCTCCCTCGGGCGCCCATGCGCCCCCCCCGAGCTCGCGCCTCCATGCGCCCGCTGCGACTGTAGGGGACCATGCGCCCACCGCCCACCCCTCTGGCTTCCAGGCACTGGAGTCAGGTTACGCGAGCGCCACGTGGCGTACTTCCTCGAGAAGCTGTAACGGTATCATCATTGCCTGACAAACTGACAGCACGAAGATTAAGAAAAATCTATTCGAATCCCATGCAACGCGATGCTTGAGAAGATTTTGTCAGCATGTAATTAATGCTGATAGATGGTTCGTGCAAGTCATTGTATGGCACGAGAATTAATCAGTACAGCACAGAAGACTTAGTCAAAGGTACCAGTTGTTGAGTTGCGCCCATGCACAACTTGGATAGTTGGCACCACCTGATCAAACTCTTATTTTAAAGCAGGGTGACGTGGTGCGCAAGCCACCAACTTCGCAGAGCGTGCTCACTACACTGTCCATGACCACGCACATCTCAATCAAACGATGCCACGCGTCTACAGCAGTTGGTGCAACCGCTCGCACAAGTCACTACATTGCGCCCATGTGCAACCTGATGAAGCTCGCGCAAGGTAATCAAACAGTGTTCAGAACAGAGTGACATGGCGTACAAGCCACAAACGTCGTAGAATGTGCCCACTATATTGCCCATGACCACGCACATCTCAATCAAATAATGCCACGTGTTACAGCAGTTAGTGCAACTGTTCACGCAAGTGAACAGGAGACGCGCAACCTGAAGCGCACGCAGCCCAGAATAATATAGTTATTTTATGAACTCTATAAATAGAGTTTCAAATCAATCCCAAAGCATCAAGAATGATCATAATCTCCTGCTAAAGTGCTGTTGCATCCTCCAGAGGCTCGTGTCTTCGATATCACATCTTCCAAGGGATAAAGTGACCGTCTTCTGATTAGATTCATATATATTTTCCCAGAAATCAATTGTACTCTTGTACTCTTTTCTAAGTTTGTAAACAACCTTTTGTTTTTGCAAACAAGTATATTTGCCAAGATAACTTTTAAAAACTAAAAAAAATAAGGGAATTAAAAATAAATAAATAATGATAATCATAGATTCTCTCATAAGCTTACTAAAATAAAAAATCATGAACAAATCAACAAGATATGTTAAGTAAAAGAATATATGTCCATGATGAACTAGGTATACCATATATTAAGGGCATAAAAGAATTGAAACAATTAATTTTCTCCCCCTTAAATATGTGTATCTAGTTTCGAAGTAATTTATATGCAAAAATAGATAAAATAAATAATCACAAGATGTAAGAAATATCCAATATTTGCATCTTTCTTTCCTTTGATCAAATGCATATAAAGTACCAAACTTAAAACAAATATCATCTTTAGGCAAGTAAAAGAATATCCAATAAATAAATGCTTAAAGATTAACAGACAAAATATGTCTCTAATCAAAATTTATATAAAATAAGAAAATGATTTCAAGACAATAAGGATTTTTGAAAACTGTCTTAATGCGAATAACGAATAGATTCAAGAAATCAGAGAGAAATCAAAAGACTTTTGAAATAAGGAATTTATTATAAAAACTGTCTTAATAAAGGAATCCAAAAATCATAAATAGTCCATTTAAAACAGGACTAAATAAATGCCAAAATAAATAGTATTCTACATATATGGCATGTCAGGGAAATAATTGATTTAAAACAGTTAATTGTTGCACCTTTACATGGCTATATCCAAAAAATAATAGTATTGACAAAATTTTAAAATTTCAGAGACATATATCCATAAGTAGGAAACTAATTCAAAAATATTAGGTTTCTTATCAAAGTTTATTTCTTTCCTTTTAAAGCCTTAGCACGGTGTCCACCTGACAACCGTAAGGTTAAAGAAAAGAAACACTTTGAGAGAAAGAGATTTAATTTACCTGACTTCTCTTCCGCAAAGAATTACTGCTATAGGTGGTTAATAACTTGAATAAGAAGAGAATAATAAAGCTTAAAATCATGAATATTACACAAGCTAAAGACGAAATCACAAGACCATAATATTCAATGAGTAGTCACAAGATAATCAAGTCTGAATATCGAATAGTGTGATAGAAAAATGAATATATCAAAAGATGACAGACATTAACCTATGAAGATTAATATATGTTACCTTTTACAAAATTAAATTATTAATAATATTATCCACCAAAGCTAAAATCTAAAATCTATCAGATAACAATTGCAACTAGATCTCAATAAATTTTTAGTTTATAAAGCGTTGATCAATTTTGGGTTAGCTGTAAGGGTACTGTTTCAGCTAACGGAGGTTCACCGGGGAACACTTAAGTATCGCTTCACTTTAGTCGTAGCCGTGGTGACAGACAGACCTTTTGTAGGCTTGTACCCAAAATAAATCTCTTCTTTAATAACCGAAGATTTAAGAATAATTTGTGCAATATAAAATCAATTATATTCTATGGACAAAAAAATCTTAGAATAATGTAGCATACGGTATAAGATGTATCAATTATATTTATTCATATGTGCTACAAAATCATTGGGTAACAACAAGATATAAAAAAACTTGTAAATCAAAATATAGGACCTAGATACGCTTGATGTATTCTAGAACCTAGGGGACCAGGTTCAGTAACTTGGATATCCAGAACTAGATAATAGTTGCAAGTATACCTTGATATATCTTAAGTCTATAAGTATTGATCACTTCGGATTAGCTGTAGGGGCCGGTTGCCAGTTAGCGGTAGTCTGAAGACTAGTACACCGTGTCACTTTAGGCTATTTACACCTATATGACAAAAGGACCCTTTAGACTTGTACCCAAAATAATCTATATTTTTAAGAACTTATATTAAAAGAATATATGCAGTATCATCAAACAATATCGAAATCCAGAATCCCTAAATATAAAAGAAGTAAATACCCAAAGAATGGTTTATCAAGGTCAATTTTTAAAAATAATTTAAATAAGAGTTATGTATCCAAAAATGTCAACCAAAAAGCCAAGAAACATATCATTGAAAGAGGCTTTGAGGAAGAAGCTAATAAAGAGAAGAACATAAATTTGTTCCAAGTAATCAATATCTAAACTATGAGATAAGAACAAGTTTGAAACTACTTTTAAAATAATATAGAACTTGAACTTAACTCTTCCCATAAGGATATTTACACAGAAATATATATATTAATATAAGAAACATATGAGCAATATATGAATGACAATGAATTATTCATGTATCCTTAATAAGCATTAAAAAATATCACAAGATCAAAAACTTGAATAAATATGCTTTAACAGACAAAGATGTAATTGATTCATGAAATGTTAATCAAAATAAAATATGAGAATCAATATTGAATATATTACGCAAGCACAAGGTTAACATAAAAATATATGTATATACATTTCAAGTAAATAAGAGGTTTGTGCTAAACATACATACTTACAAAATACCGATCAAAGTAAATATGACATGTTAAAGACAAATCAGTAAGAAGTGACCATTAAAAAATATTAAAGACGAAGAGTCAAATACATATTTAACAAAAAAAAGCTTCTATGGACTACAATAGTATGCATATTTCAAGAATAAAGATTAGCATGCATAGACAAATGTGTCACACTAATAGAAATTAAAATACTATATAGTGTGAACTAATCATTTAAGCTAAACAGCTAGTTATGCTAGAATTATATCTCACATTGATTCAAACAATAAACAACTAAAAGATATCAAAATAGCAAAAAATTAATAAGAACATGCAGATTCTGTAAGTAAAATAATAAAATAAATCATTTAGCATGTTACTAAAGTAGCTCAAGTGACCACACTTATGTTGGTGCAATTGAACGAAAGATGACCTTTGTAGTTATACAAACACCAACACGTTCCATATTTTTATGGTTCAGCATAAGTAGCTCCACCTGAAATATTTGGTGAAGACTTTGGTATCCAATACCTGGATCCATATTTGTTAGCTTTGGGAACCCATTTAAACAAGTTCATATCAACTAGTTTTCTAATCTAACAAAACGTGTCCATTCATATCACAATAATGATAGAAAGTATTAATATTAGTGCTATGTGCAGTAGTATGAGAACGTGCAGTGGTGTGATATGATGTGCGTAGATACTTGTAATAAAAAGCATGGTTGCATAAAGTTTTAGCTTTGCTTGCTTCCTTTGTAAAAGATTTGTCGTGTGTGACTTTGTGATGTGTTACGTGTCGTGTATTAGACTGAGTAGTAGGTTGTACTACCTGCTTTCCTAGTCTAATCTCTAACTTTTTAGAGTTAACACAGATCTCATCATATTTAACATTAAGAGCATCAATTATACATGTAGTAATAGAATACTTCTTCTTTTCTGATTCTAATTCCTTTTTAAGTTTAGCATTTTCTTGAATTCTTTTCTATTCTCAATGCAATCAAGTGCCTCATGCAATCTAAACTCAAGTGTGGAAATCTCAGTAGAGTTATCAGAAGGAGAAGTATTTCTAGCATCATTCAATAAGCAAATAAGCCTTTCATTCTCACGCTTACATGATAGAATATCCTTTCTAGCTTGCTTATACTTATCTACTTTCTTGTGTTCTTATAATAGATCACTGAAAGCATCAGATAAGTCATCATGAGAAAATTTACTATCTTCATAAAAATAATTATTTTGTACCTCATTAGATAATGCTATTGAGCATAAATTTACAGCTTGATGAGGTCTCTCTTCTTTTTCTAAATCTGTTGCTTCATTTTCACACCATATGCTCGTGCTAGCGTACTTGTGAGATGATGATCTTTCTTCATTTGATCGTTCGTAGTGACTCTCCATTCTAGTAGTAGTTCAATCTTCTTGGATGTGGCCAATCTTCTTGCAGTTGTCACATACAAGCTCTTCTTCGTATAAGGGATTGTGTTGTACCTTAAATCCTAATTCTATCATGCACATATTTGTATCATTATAAAAACTATCCTTCTCTATGGAATTGCTAGCATTGCTTTCATACCTGCACTCATAAGTAGCTTTAAGAACTTTCCAAATTTTATGAGATATTGTGCAAGTAGTAATAATATTGAATACATTTTTGTCTATAGCACAATAAAAGGTATGTTTTGCGTCAAGGCTAGCTAACTTCTTCTCTTCCTCCGTGTAACTATATTAAGGCTTGTTGATTATAGAGGATGTGAGAATAGAAGTGATAGTAGGCTTTTTGTAGCCATTGACAACAATTGACCATAAGTCAAAATCTAAAGACTTCATGTAGAAGCTCAATCGTGTCTTCCAATAGCTATAGTTTGTTCCATCAAATAGTGGGAGTCTATTTGTGGATTGCTCTTCAGTTGTGATGTACGTACTTACCATATGTAATATAGTGATGTATGTAATAGCAGTTATATAATAATAATACTACCTCGTTTTACCTGTATAACCCGCTCTGATAATGAGAATCTCCTCCAAATATGTTAAGCCAAATAATAGAGTCTTCGCACTGATACCAATTGTAGGAACAATTGGTATGAGCAATAATTTCTATATAAAGAGCACCAGCTCTGATACCAATTGTAGGAGCAATTGGTATGAGCAATATGTAATCCCCCTAAATTTTCTTGTCTTTTTATAAACAAATATATTTTATTTTAAATATATTTGATTTTTTTCACTAAATTATGACATTATACATATTTTGAGTAGTAAGAAATTGTTACATATTTATATGTATAAAGTAGATAATTCATATAAGGTTATTTATTGAATATTTTAGAAAATATTTTCTTGATTTTTAAGATTTTGTTTGAATTTATTTGGACATGAAATATATATATATATATATATATATATATATAAATAAAAAAATAATATATATATATATATATATATATATATATATATATATATATATATATATATATATATATATATATATATATTAGAAAAAAAATATATATATATATTAGAAAAAAAGAGGAAAGAAAAACCCATATCAATACTGTTCACGAAGTGTGAACAATAATTGATTTAGCCCGAGCCCCCCTGATTCCTTCCGCGAACAGTCTGATGGGAGCAGATTTGAATAAAATCTTTATAAAATCAATTCCTTCAAATCTTTCCCGTATTTGCATCAACAAAATCCAAATCCCTCTCCTATATAGATTCAAAATCCAATCAATAATAGGTAAAACCTATTATATATATATACACGATCGGCAAGAACAAAAAATCCAAAATTTCACAGCCAACCCCCTCTCGTGATCAATTCTGTCGACCCTAGAGAGACACTCGACTACAAACGAACCCCTCCAGCCGACTGCCACCGCTTGACGTCACCGGAAGACCGCCGGCAGCCCCAATTTCTGACCGGAGATAGAGACCCCCTGTGTTCGAATATATATATATATATATATATATATATATATATATATATATTAGAAAAAAAGAGGAAAGAAAAACCCATATCAATACTGTTCACGAAATGTGAACAGTAATTGATTTAGCCCGAGCCCCCCTGATTCCTTCCGCGAACAGTCTGATGGGAACAAATTTGAATCAAATCTTTATAAAATCAATTCCTTCAAATCTTCCCCATATTTTCATCAACAAAATCCAAATCCCCCTGCATATAGATTCAAAATCTGATCAATAATAGGTAAAACCTATTGTATATATATACGATCGACAAGAACAAAAAACCCAAAATTTCACAGCCAACCCCCTCTCGTGATCAACTCTCTCAACCCTAGAGAGACACTCGAATACAAGCGAACCCCTCCAGCCGACTGCCACCATCCGACGTCGCCGGAGGACCGTCGGCAGCCCTAATTTCTGACCGAAGATAGAGACCCCTGTGTTCGAACCATAAGCAAGTACACCACTTTCGAGCCTTCGTTCTTAACTTCTATTCGATAATTTTTTGATTCATAAATTCCTATAGATATACAACATGACCCTCTGTTTAACCCTTTAAATAGATTAAATTTTTGCTGCCTATATTCCCCTAAAAATCAAGGTAAACATCGATGAAATCCTATCGCAAACGGGACAAAAATCACTTCCTGGAGCCCTAGTTGGAAGGCCAATTACTTGCAATCTATTAACAGTTTTCAAAGTCTAATTAAAGGCAGACTTAGACAACAAATAAGGGATCAAAACCCACCTGGTAGAAGTACTTTCCGTAGATTATACAAAAAGGTTATGTGATTCTAAAAATGAAAGGAAAACCATGTTTAAAACTGAAAATTTTAGAAATTTTTTCCAATACGGCGTGCACCCTGACAAACCGGACAACGTGGTCACAACCGATAAGCATAGAAAGGCGCATATGGCTGTTGTCGATATATAGGACTGACAGAACTCGATTTTGTTGTGCGTGTACGACGAAATCAATGCATATCCGTCAAGATACACCATTTTGGCCACTTTACAAAATAGGCCATAACTTTGTGCACAGTCATCGATTCGAGACAAAACTTGCGCCAACAGGAACATAACAATTTTCTGGTCCTGTATGCCAAGTTTTGTCCGATTATGAGAAGGTCGACCGGAACGCCTTTTTGGCGGGCTCGCGACCCGATCCAACGGATGAATTTGTGCAGAACCCACCAGAATCCAACTTTAGATATACGATTGGATTTGTCACGTCAAACCAAATCCGTAGACATGTAGTTTGATGACTTTAGAGACCATAGGTATTGGCACACTTTTTGGTGCAAAACGGGTCCAACGACGGACATCGTTTTGACCCAAAATTTTGATTTTGCTCCTGTGTCCAAAATTAGACTTTTGGACAGGTGTTTCAAGACATAACTTTTATATCAAAAACGTTGGTGATGTCTATTTCAGCATCCAAGGACGTTTGCGGAATTTGGCTTTCTTTGCTTCATTTATCTGCCAGTTCGAGCTACTGGATCCTGCCCTTTTGCATACAACCTCAGACAAGATATCTTGCTATATTTACTAATTATATTTAGTCTATATTTTTTTAGTTATTGTATATTTTGGCCTGCTTATTTTTATTTCTTCCAGTTGATTTACTTACTTGCTTTTCGTTATGCATGATGCAAGTACTAGTCATATTTTTTTTGTCTTTAAATTATGCATATGGATCTAGAGTTAAGGGACTACCATTTGTAGTGTATTTCATAAATCTTGACACAGTTTTACCACGAGATATATGTAAGATGAGTAGCTTATAGAGGTACTTGCGTGTTGGCTGATCACCCGTACGCATGCGTTAGGTCTAACTTTTAATAGAGACATGCTAGGAGACTTGGCAGTTAGTAGTGGTACATGGTCGTGGATGCGACTTATATAGGTATATAGGGTGGAAAGAACATTTTCTTATCATATGGGCCACTATTATACTTTTCTTTTGTAACCCGGAAGCTTCACTGAAGATACGGGTATGCTTACCCCCTGAGGTTGGCTACTAACGTTTTTGAATGTTATGCGCTTGGTCACTGGTGCCCAAGTGGGGACTATATATAAGGAACGAAGTCGTAAAGCAGAATACTCTAGAGGGGGGTGAATAGAGTAGGCAGCAGAATATTGATAATTAAAAACTTGTTAGCAGTTAGATCACAGAAATAATATCAATAATCATAAAGTAATAACTGTAAAGAAAGGAGATCAGAAGGCAAACGCAAACACAACAATTTATACTGGTTTCCCTCTTGTGAGGGCTAGTCAAGTCGAAAAAACTATAGTTTCCAGTTGAATCCACTATTGGAAAATCCCGCAAGTTTTCATACGAAGTCCTTACAACTTCTAATGACGCGAGCTTTGATACGAAGAACTCGACCAACTTTAGTTTTGAAGAGTCTTTCTTCAATCAAGCCTCTGATTATAATTTTTCTAAAATCTTCTAGACCGCACCGTACCGGCAAATTGACTAGAGAATTGTAACTGACTTGGAATTTGAAAATAAAATCTTTTTAGAAAACTCTTTGGAATAAACGTAGGCTTTAGAAGAGAAGAGATAAAAGTGAATAAGTGATTTTAAATGATCAGAAATCCTTTCTATTTATAGTTTTTCCAAAGACATAACTCTGGCAGAATTCGGGCAAAATTCGGACAGAACTCTATGTAACAATCCGCAACTGAAGGAAGACCAAGTTCAAAAACCAACGTTCACATAACGTTCACCTTGGCCGAACTCTGACCGAGTTCTGTCAGAGTTGGTCAGGAATATTTTAAGAAAATATTTTTGGGACTTTTTGAAATCCTTCAGAAGCTTTTGTAAATAAAAGATATTTTCAAAACATAGGTCAATTTTGAAAACGATTCTGGATAGCCTATTTGCCAGTACGACTTGGTGTACAATGTATTCCTAGACTCAATAAAAATAAAAATTATATTGCATAAAGAAATACAGTCTCGAGTGCAGTCTCGAGTGGCAAACATAGCTTCAGTCTTGAACGAGTCGATATCCAATCTTGGTCAGTGTCCAAAACATCTTGAGTAAACATCTGAGTTATTCCGTATATCGAGACAGAGTTTGATCAATTATTAAAATCAGGTTTGACCATGACCAATGGGCCAATAATCTCCCCCATTTTGATAATTGACAAACCTTGACCGATATAACATCTTTGGTCTTTATCAAAACAAATTGTACCGATATAATGTGCCAAAAAAGATTGTTCCTGTAGATTGTTCACAACCTCTATTCTTACAGATCGAAGATGTTAGATGTTATTTCTCTTCCGTTGTCACTTAGCAAAATAATTGCAAAAAAGAAAGCTCCCCCGCAATATATGCATAAGTAACAATCAGTGAAGAAACACAAAATATAGATATATTTAAAAAAATTATCATAAGCATGGTATAAATGTCAAAGACAGTAAAGAAAATGTGATAAGCATAATTTTTTTTACAGACAGTTTAAATGGAAGCATAATAAAGGATAATTCTATGAGAAATTCTAAACTGAATAAAAAATATTGAAGAAAACATATAACATGTCCATCAGACAAAAGAAGTCACAATAGAAATTATAACCAAATAAGAGTACTGATACTAGCTTGGAATGTCGGAGCATTTCCAAGTAAAAAAGACAATAACATCAGTCTCAATAGTACGACAAATCACATATCATCCTCATCGTCATCATCATCATCTGCAGTGCCAGCATGTCCACCATGTCCGGATGGGCCAGCTCCAGAAGTATGTGGAGTAGCACCAGAAGTATGATACCAATCGTAAGCGTTCCCTGGCTGGAACAGAGAGTGGACTGCCTCATCCTCAATGCGGTAACCAGATACAGAAGGGTCTCTAGGAAGAGAGCTAACAGAATGACCCGTCTGAGCAAATCGGAGATCAGCAAACGAGTTGGCAATAGCCTGTAACCGAGTCACGTCACAGAACTCACGTTTCCTAGAAGTGTCAACAAATTTTTTTGCATATTCGAAAGGTGCTGATGAATACCCGCAAAAGTCATAGGGTAGGTCTGAGGAGGAATAGGTGCAGTAGGAGCAGGTGTAGGAGGTGGAGGAGCAGTGGCAATGCTACAACGAGAAAGCTTGAGAAACTTGGGCTTAGGGTCAAGAGCGCAAGTGGATAAGTTGATATCAAAACCCTGAAAGATACGAGGGATAAGCATCGCATAAGAGAGATTGCGTTCTCTTCCGCGACATCTACCCATCATCTGGATGATAGTCTTAGGGGCAGAAAAAGGAATCCCCTTAATAATATGATAGAGGGCAGAGAGTTCAAGTGCAGTGACATCATCTTTTGAAGTGCATTTGGGAATAATAGTGGAATAGATGATGCGATGTAATTCGTAGTTAAACAAGTTCAAGTTATTGGCCTTGAACTTTCCCGGACGAGCACGTGCTGGCGCACAAAGCTCATTCTTGAAACTAACAAGAGTAGTACCCTCGAGAAAGTCGAAGTCGGTGATGTCATCGAGCGGGACACCTTCGTTTGGAATACCAAAGATTTTTACTAGCAATACATCATCGAACTCGATATCGATCCCGTCAACACGAGTTCTTGCGGTAAAAGTGTCTAACAAGAAGTTACAATAGAATAGTCTAAGGGCACTAGTAGCTATAGGGAATTGTTGGGTAACGAGACGGTGTAACGCTAATACCTCAAACAAAGGACAGTGATATGGAAATACAGTCCATTTAATCGGAGTGCCTATGCATATTATACGTATAGCAAAGTCGGCATACCAAAGCAATGCTTAGTCATGAGTTTTGAAGTAAAACTCAACCGACACGCTGTCACCCGATTGGACCGAGGAAAAGAGGGAATCCATGTTCGGATCAGAAGACGATGCCTCTTCACTGGCATTAGTCTTCTTTCTCTTGAAATGATTGAATCCCTTAGGCATTCTTTCCCAAATCTAGATAACCCTAAGAATTTAAAAGTGGAGAAGAGAAGGAGTTATACCTTCTGAGAATCAAGTATGTTGTAGAGGACACGATTCTCCGTACGAATCCAAATTTTGGATGGAACTCTCCACGTAGATTGTAAGAGAGGGAGTGGAAAAAGCTAGAGTTTAGGGGTTCTTCGACTGCTGCTGCTACTGTGATGAAATAGTTTGGAATAGATGAAGAAGAGAAGGCCTCGGATTCTGACTTAAAAACTTACAGCACCAACAGAACTCTGGCCGAATTCGGACAGAACTCGGGCCGAATTCGCCTAGGGTTCTCCTATTTTTTTTTAAATTATGGGCAATATCCTTTTCATCAACTCATTTCAAATATTTAATTCAAAGTTTAGTAATTTTAAACTTCAAATAATATAATTAATATTATTTTATAAATTAATTTTTTTTACTCAGCATCTGTTTTGGATTAGCTGTAGGAGTACTGTCCCAGCTAATAGGAGTTCACCGGGGAACAATTAAGTACCGCTTCGCTTCGACCATAGTCATGGTGAAAAACAGACTCTTTGTAGGCTTATTTGAAAAATAGTTATTGAGTATTGAATAAACTAATTGATAAAATAAAATTAATTAATATTATTGACATCTAAAATTTCTAATTCTCGACATAAATAATTGAAACAATATTCTGCTAGAGATTTTGTGAATATGTCAGCCAATTGATTCTGTGTGTCTATGTATACAAGGTCTATATTTTTATTTTGTTGATGATCTCTAAGAAAATGTTGTCGAATCTCGATATGCTTAGTACGAAAGTGACATACTGGATTCTTAGTCAAATTAATATAGCTAGTGTTATCACAGAAAATGGGTATGTGTGTGTAATGTAATCCAAAATCTTCTAAAGTTTGCTTCATCCACAAAATTTGTGCACAACAACGTCCTGCGGCAATATACTCAGCCTCAGTTGTTGATAATACGACATAATTTTGCTTCTTGCTAAACCAAGAGACTAGAACTTTTCCTAGAAAATGACATGTGCCGCTGGTACTTTTTCTATCTACTTTGCATCCGACAAAATTAGCATCAGAATAACCGGTTAGGTCAAATGATGTGGTTTTAGGATACCATAAGCCGACAGAAGAAGTGCCTTTAAGGTATCAGAAGATACGCTTAACTATGCACATATGTGATTCCTTAGGATTGGCTTGAAAACGACACACAAGCACACACAAAACATAATGTCTGGTCGACTAGCAGTTAAGTATTGTAAGTTACCGATCATACCTCGATACTTACGTATGTCGACGGGTTTGCCTTGTTCATCAATATCAAGCTTGGTTGAAGTCGCCATTGGAGTGCTAAGTGGTTTGACTGCTTCCATGTCGAACTTCTTTAATAAATCTTTTGTGTACTTTGCTTGGTTTATGAACGTCCCATTGTTGGTTTGTTTGATTTGCAGTCCGAGAAAGAATTTCAGCTCTCCCATCATGCTCATCTCAAACTCATTCTGCATACACTTTAAAATTTCTTGACAAAGAGATTCATTAGTAGATCCAAAAATAATATCATCTACATAGATTTGAATCAAAAAAAGATTGTTATTCGATAATTTTATGAACAGTGTAGTATCAACCTTTCCTTTTGAAAAATCGTTGTCAAGTAAAAAAAGCTTAGACAATCGTACCAAGCACGGGGGGCTTGTTTCAAACCGTATAAGGCTTTCTTCAACTTGAAAACATAATCAAAATTTTTGAAATCAGTAAAACCTGGAGGTTGAGCTACATATAATTCTTCTTTTATAATACCATTCAAAAATGTACTTTTAATATCCATTTGAAATAACCTAGAATTATGAAAATATGCAAATACACATAAGATGGGAATGGATTCTAATCTCGCAACTGGTGCCAATGACCGGATGATCAATGGACTTGGGAACAAGTTCCCAAACTTGATTCCTTTCGAATTGGTTTAATTCCACTTGCATAGCATCTAACCAAAAATTATTACTACATGCTTCTTCAATATTTTTGGGTTCAAGCTGTGAAATAAAAGCAACACAAGAAGCTATATCTTTATTAGAGGAACGAGTACTTATACCCTTGGTAATCTCACCAATCACCAAGTCCTTTGGATGATCTGCCAAGAATCTCATCTCTTTTGGCATATCTTCAGGATTGTTGGTTCCGACTTCTTTGCTTGAAGACTCAGCTGGTGCTTGGTGTGAAGGTTCTGCATCTTTGTGGAAAGATTTTGCAGTAGCTGTACTTGGTGTACTTCGTCTTCATTATTTTCATCGACTGAATGTTAATTTAGTTTATCAAACTTGACATTAATTGATTCTTCAATAATCATGGTTCTCTTGTTGAAGACTCTGTACCCTTTGCTCTTTACCGTATAACCTAAAAAGATACCTTTATCGGCCTTTTCATCAAATTTACTTAGGTCGTCTGTAGTATTAAGAATAAAGTATTTGCAACCAAATATCTTGAAATATGAAACAGTGGGTGTTCTATCAAACCATAACTTATAGGGAGTCTTCTTCGATATAGGTCGAATTAGAACCCTATTGAGAATATAGCATGATGTATTGGCAGCTTCAGCCTAAATGTATCTAGGTAGACTAAATTGGTTCAACATTACTCTAGCCATTTCAGATAGAGTCATGCTTTTACGTTCCACAACTCCATTTTGTTGTGGAGTCCTAGGACAGGAAAACTTATGCAAATAACCGTGTGTGTCACAGAATTGCTTGAACTCTGTATTCTCAAATTCGTTGCCATGATCACTACGAATGCGAGTAATCATGAAACCTTTTTCATTCTGTACTTTCTTGCAAAAGGTGACGAATTCTGACAAAGCATCGTTCTTGCGTGCAAGAAAATATACCCATGTGTATCTACAGAAATCATCTACAATGACAAATGCATATAACTTACCACCTAGACTAGCAATTCTATTAGGTCCAAATAAGTCAATATGCAACAATTATAGAGGTCTAGTGGTACTTACAACGTTCTTGGATTTAAAGACGGATCGGGTAGCTTTGTTCTTTTAACATTCGCTACATACCGTATCCTTCTTGAAAGATATGTCCGGTAAGCCGCGTACCAATTTTTTTGTGGATAGTTTTGAAATTGTGTCCATATTTGTATGACCGAGTCTCATATGCCATAGTTGACTCTCAATGCTCTTGGCCATCAAGCATCTACCTGCTTTGTTAGCATCTTAACAGATAGAAAACATATTTGTTGTCTTCCCTAATACCTTCAAAGATAGTACTACCAGTTGAGCTATCAACTATTGTACATTTATCTTTGACAAAGTTAATGCCATAACCGTGATCAGCTAAATGGCTTATGCTGAGCAGATTATGTTTTAACTCGGTAACTAGACAGACATCTTTAATCACAGGATAGGGAGCCTTACCAATTTCATCGATACCAATTATGTACCCTCTTAAATTATTACCGAAGGAGACGTATCCTTCTTTATTCTTCTTCGACAGTGTTGCGAATAATGATGTATCACTGATCATGTGCCATGAGCAACCACTGTCGAGGATCTATTTGCTTCTAGCATATGAAGGGCGTTCCACCTATAAAATAGTTTGCATATGAAACTCTTTGTACCTATTTCTTGTAGGGTCCTGATATATTTGTTTTTGGTATCCATGTATAAATATTTAGATCTACTAACTTTCTGATTCTACATGCAGAGGATATATGACCAATGAGGCCACAATAATGACATTTTGCGTGTTGAGTGTTGAAAGTTGTGTGAGGTGCATGATTGGTAGGTTTTAGTTTTATAGTATAGAAAAATGCATGCCTATTAGTCTTCTTGGGCATAGATTTGGTATGGTTTGGTCTGACAATTTTTGATTTGGGTATGTTCCGATGATTCGATAATTGACATGTGTTAGAATAGGAAGCAACAACTTTTTGCCGTTTTTCTAAACTAATTTCTAAATTTTTGGAGGTGTCATATAATCTAGTACAGTCAGATATAAGTGTTTCCATTCTGACTTGTGCACACTAGAGATTCTTTCTCTCCTTAGACAGGTCTTTCTTTAGTTGGATGATAGTTTGGTCTTTTTCTTCGGATAACTTGATAGTCTCGTGTAACAACAGCTTAATAGAGGAAAGCTCACTGGACTAAATAGAAGAATTATTATTTCTAACATCAGCTAGTTGGTCGGTAAGTCTTCCGATCTCACCTTTGTACTCTTTAAGTACCTTCTTAGAGGTTTCATAATTACTATGCAGTTTCCTGTAGTCATTTAACAGGTCACTGAAAGACTCTTCTAATTGCTCAAAGGTGAAATCATCATAAGGATCAAACAGAGGATTAGTGGTTACCTGATCGCAAGCCATCAAGCATATATTTACAGCGTCATCTGATTATTCGTCTTCTGAGTCGCTGGCTTCGCTCTCATGCCATTTGCTTGTATTGAAATACTTTTTTGATGTAGATCTCTTCAGGTAGCCTTTGCCATATTTGCTACGTTTTTTTGTTGATGATGATGCTGTTGGACAATCTTTCTTCATATGTCCTTTTTTTTTACATTCGTAGCAAATAGGATCTTCCTCGTTGTTGTTGCTGTTGCTGTCCTTTGTTCTTCTGTTGAATCTCATGTACTTTTTGAATTTTCTTACCAGAAGAGCTTGATCTTCAGAGTCAGAGTCGCTTTCGTCAGAATCATCTTCGACGGTTCTTCTATGTTGAGCCTTGAAAGCGATCGACTTCTCTAACTTCTTCTTTGGTGTAGCATCTTCAAAGTCTTGAAGTTCCAACTCGTGAGTGAGTAGCTTACCTATGAGTGTTTCTAGAGACATTGTTGAGAGGTCGTTTCCTTCAATGATTGCTGTAGCCTTTGGAATCCAGTTCTTTATGAGAGCTCGTAGAAGTTTGTGAATCTTCTCATGGTTACTGTATTCCTTGCCTAATGAAGACAAATAATCTATAATATTCAGGAATCTCATAAACATCTGGGTGACAGATTTATTTGGCTTCATCTTGAACGCCTCGTACTCTTGAGTAAGTCTGCTGATCTTTGACTCCTTGACTTGTGTTGTTCCTTCGTGGGTTACTTCGAGAAGTTTTTATACTTCATTTGATGTTGTACAAGTCGATACCCTGTTAAACTCAGTTCTGTCTAAAGTACAAAATAAAGCATTAATAGCACTTGCGTCAAGACTGGCCTTTTTCTTTTCATACTCAGTATATTTATCATGGGGTTTTTCAACTAAAACTTCATCAACAGTAATACGAGGAGGCTTTTTGTAGCCATTAATAACTATAGACCATATGTCAAAATCAAGAGATTTTAAGAAGAAACTCATCCGTGTTTTCCAGTAAGTGTAGTATGTGCCGTCAAACAGTAGAGGTCTATTTGTGGCTTGGCCTTTACTTGTGAATTTTACAGTTGCCATGTGTAATACTGTGATCTATATAACAATTAAATATAAGTGCAGTTTTATCTTACTTTACCTGTATAACCCGCTCTGATACCAATTGTAGGAACGAAGTCGTAAAGCAGAATACTCTAGAGGGGAGGGGATGAATAGAGTAGGCAGCGGAATATTGCTAATTGAAAACTTGTTAGCAGTTAGATCATAGAAATAATATCAATAATTACAAAGTAATAACTGTAAAAAAAGGAAATCAGAAGGCAAACGCAAACACAGCAATTTATACTGGTTTTTCTCTTGTGAGGAGTAGTCCAGTCGAAAGAACTCTAGCTTCCAGTTGAATCCACTATTGGAAAATTCTACAAGTTTTCATACGAAGCCCTTGCAACTTCTACAGACGCGAGCTTTGATACGAAGAACTCGACCAACTTCAGTTTTGAAGAGTCATTTTTCAATCAAGCCTCTGATTATAATTTTTCTGAAATCTTCAAGACCGCTCCGTACCAGCAAATTGACTAGAGAATTGTAACTGGCTTGGGATTTAAAAATAAAAGCTTTTTAGGAAACTCTTTGAAAGAAACGCAAGATTTAGTAGATAAGAGATGAAAGTGAATGAGTGATTTTAAATGATCAGAAATCCTCTCTATTTCTAGTTTTTTCAAAGACAGAACTCTGGCAGAATTCAGGAAAAATTCGGATAGAACTCTATGTAACAATCCGCAACTGAAAGAAGACCAAGTTCAAAAACCAACGTTCACAGAACGTTCACCTTGGCCAAACTCTGGCCGAGTTCTATTAGGGTTGGTCAGGAATATTTTAAGAAAATATTTTTGGGGCTTTTTGAAATCCTTCAGAAGCTTTTGTAAATAAGAGATATTTTTCAAAACATAGGTCAATTTTGAAAACGATTTTGGATAGCCTATTTGCCAGTACGTCTTGGTGTACAATATATTTCTAGACTCAATAAAAATAAAAATTACATTGCAAAAAGAAATACAGTCTCGAGTGCAGTCTCGAGTGGCAAACATAGCTTCAGTCTTGAACGAGTCGACATCCAATCTTGGTCAGTGTCGAAGTATCCAAAACATCTTGAGTAAACATCTGAGTTGTTTCGTATATCAAGACATAGTTTGATCAATTATTAAAATCAGGTTAGACCATGACCAATAGGCCAACATATACCGTATCCTATTTATAGAAATGGCCCCTGCGACTAAAGGTTTGTTCTTAACTGCAGGAACATAGTAGAATGGTTATGTGACCCCAGTTGATATCATGTCACCCTTGTTCCAATAGTGGTATGGGACAATATTGCATCACGGATTAGTGTGCTATCCCTTATCCTTGTTTGGTTGTAGGGGTAGTCCACTGTTTCGATGATAAGATATTGGGCCTTGTTATGATTGGGACTATTTTACTTTACATGTGACTTGTGACGTATTATATATATTCAGTTATTACGACATATTCTTCTTGTATCTTGTTATATCCCTCTGAGGACCTAGTGATCTCTCCAAGTGTGTGCTTTTATGATGTTTCGCATGTGCTCTAGCCAAGATCGTGGTCTTTCCCTTTCCATCGAGGAGGATTGCTCTTGGATCATCCATTGCCATTTTTATCGATCCTTTCCTTGTATATTTTCCTCTCATTTAAAATGGTTGGTAGTAGATTTGTCTCCGTCCAACTATATGTACAAATAACAAATTTGTAGCGGATTTATATTATTATTCTTTTATTTTTGTTGATGAATTTAGTTGTCAAGGTTTACTGTATTTTTAGCTTATGTATACATACGGGGGTTCCATATATTAGGGTATACTTCTTATGTATACAACTGGCATGTCTACGTACTTAGTCCTAAGTATTTTTGGGACTAGGGTGTTACATCTTTTTGTGGTGGCCCATGCAGGTCGAGTTTATCATTTTGGTTACGTTACTGTACCAATATGAGCCTGCATATAGGATTAGAGTCTATGATCTCATCCACATACTTGATCTCCTCCCTTGAATTCCAATTTTCGAACTCTCATTTGACAAGCCTTGATTTGCCTCTTGTTTGACCCCTTTCTACTATAAATTTTATCTTAAAGAGGTTAGGAAGATGACTCATACTCGGTATACGTGTTATATTGCTCAATCTCCTCACTAGTTGAACTCTTATAAGTTGGATAGTATGCCTCATAACCTACTACTCTATTGGTCCTTGTAAATTATTAAAGAGGATTTTAAGAGGATTACCTAGACTACAGTGCTTAAAGATCCATGCCTCATTCGTTCAACCAAGGCCTGAGAAAAAAAGATAGTAGGACGATTGTATAAGCATGAACACCGGATAAGACTTAGATTCTTATGGAACTTGAACTATTTATATCTTCTTTCATCATTATCTTGCGTACTTATTTTTTTGTACTACCTTGATTGATGCCTCTATTACAGCCTGGTTTTGCAAAGCTTATTCTTTATCAAGCTTGTTCAGGATATATGTTTATTGGGGACGTCCACTAACATATTATCTAATCAGAATCAGTATTTTATGGTTTGATCAACCTTGGTGCACTTGGTTCGCTCTTCATATGATTATCCCACGTGGATTAAGATATAGATGTCTTAGGATCTTATCCGCACTACCTTGACAAATCTCTCTAAATTACTAAATCACCCTTGGAAACCCGTATTCGTATTTGATTCCCTCTCCCTTGAACTCCTTATTGTTTTTCGTTGTTACTTACTACAGAAAATAAATGCTCGTACTTGAGGGAAGATAATGCATAATGTTTCTCTTAGCCCACCATACCACCTATGGCCACGAAAAGCTATATGTACACCAGTATAGCAACTACCGGCCAAGCTATATGACTAAAACCTTGCCTTGAGTTAAGACCGATCTTGCCCAACGGGTGGCTTCTTCCAGCATTAAAAGCCATGATAGTTGTATTGGTTGCAGATAGCTAGTGCAGACGGATTCCTATTATTTGGAGTAAACTTCTAGGAATGATGCTGAGGGAGGAACCTGGATCGATGTGCATCCGATCCACCTTAATCGCCCCGATATACCCTGTATAGTACAGAGGTCTATCATGACGATTATTTTTGAGTAGCATGGCCTCCTGTGAAAAGGTGATGTCACCACTTCAATAGTACTGTGGTAGTGAGGACAGGAGACGGGATCTTCAGGGGGAGCTTTGACTTCAGGGAGATAAGAGTCGGCATGCAGTAATGCCTCACTTAAGGCCTTTCGCATTTCTTTGGAGAGTCACAATAGATCAAACAGAGACAACATGGCAGGTATATTGGCCAGCTGTGCCAGTATGTCAAAGTTTAAGGCCAATCCATGCCTTCGGGAGTTGGCGCCTTCAGAGACTTGTCAAATTGCGTCTCTGTCTGCATGGCTTTGTCAGTAGTTGAGTGCTTAGACGGACATGCTTCCGAACTTGTGGGGGCAGCAGGAGCTTGAGAAGGTACTACTTCTTCTTGTGCAGGGTCATAAGTCAGTAGGTAAGCCTTTCCAGATCATGTCTTGCCAGATAGAACTTCGTAAATAGGAGAATACACCATATGACATGATTTGTATTTCTTGTCCCTCTTTACTTTGGAAGATACCACCCCTTGCGTCATTTTTTACATAAGGTTCGGATGGACCCACATGATCTCACCACGTTCAGTCGTGAGTGGAACCAAGGTTGAGTTGCGAGCTGGCGGCAGGTTGACGACTTCCATTATTGCCTTGGGGAGTGGGACTACGTCGTTTGGGACTTCTGTGGGAGGAAAGTCATCAAATTAAAAAAAAATCATGTTAGAAGATAGGACCTTGTCTTCAGCTTTGAGGTTGATCACTTGGCTGTCAATAAGCTGTTATATCTTCTTCTTCAGGACGATGCAATCTTTGGTAGAGTGGTGTACATACTGATGATAAATATAGTACTTGGGATCTTTGAGTTGGTTCGTTTCCGCAGGACGTCGTGGTGGAGGCAATGTCAGTTTATTATCCTTCGTCAATGTGTGAAAAATGGTAATAACATCGTCCTCGTCAAAGGAGAAAGTCTCCTTAGGTTTGTCAGGAGCGTCCTGAGAATTGGAAGCTCCCTTGGAAGTGTCGACCTTCAAGACTTCTTTCCCTGTACCCCCACGGATAAGGATAGTTTGAGGGTGCTTTCCTTTGTCTTCAGATTTGGTATTTTCAACCCCAGTAATTCCAGATTAGGGACGTCATTTTCAGCAGCATCAGTGGCCCCAATAAAAGCGGGCCATGTATCATACTTATGTATACCCAGACAGAACTTCACTATAGGAAGGAAGTTATGTCACAAGTATCCATAAGTTCTGAGTCTGGTATACCGAAGGACATCTTCAATGCTAGTACCCTGAAGCGTTCGATAAAAGCAATGACAAACTCAGTCCTCCTTTGCTTGGTCTCGATGAGGGTGGACATACTAACATGCATACCACTCTCATAAAACCTGTTGAGGAATAACCTTTTTTTTAAAGAAATTAATACAACCGTCAGGCAGACTGCAGAACCATTCAAAAGCTACCTCCTGCAAGGTGCTAATAAACAGCTTTGACAAGAACGGATCGTCCCTGGGTAAGTGTAGAGTCTGCATGTTGAAGTATGTCATGTGTTGGCGAGAAGAAGTCATCATGTCAAATTAATTTAGCGGTAGTGGCTTGTAGTTAGGAGGGCAAGTAGCATTCTCCCATTCAGGAGGATAAGGTTGAGATATCCCCATCTTCTAATGCTCGTCTTTGTGTAAGATGGTATTGAGACGGGCAACAAAAGAATCAATTGCATCCTGTTGATTGAGCAGGTATTAAGAAACGGCTGTTGTACGGTTGTCAGGTGTCATTGGTGAAGGACCACCTCCAGCATTTGTAAGATTTGGAGAAGGCACAACGGAATGATACTCCTTCAGTAGTGAAGGAGGGTTGTTGCTATGAGCCGGACTAACGTGTGCTGAGACATTTTGTTGAGGTGAAGGAACAGCCCCAGCAGCTTGGACCTCCATGCTACTAGTAAGCATATCAGTGATCTTGGCAAATGCTGTTTCAAGACCCTCTAGCCGTTTGTTGTTCTGATCACTGGCATCTTCAGGTCTCTCTCCATCCGCCATATATGTAGATAACATACAAGGATGAACAGAGGAAATAGTACAACTGGTGCTAATATTGTCTGTCTTTGAGTTGAAAGGTCCCTCGTCTTTAGGTAGGAGAGGTAGATAGTCACCGTCAGACTCGGAGAGATCATCGTCATCTAGAAGGCTACCCCCGGTGTGAAGTTCATCTGCTTCAGACTCTGAGGTAATACTACCCCCAACTGAAGGATCATCACCTCCAGCTTGGGAGTCCTCATCATCTATACGGAATCTCATCCTTGATCTAGTACCCATATAGACTCCTTCAGATATGACAGCTTGCTGGCTATCTGTTCACAGACTTTTTCTTCTTCTGTTTGTGAAATTAAGAGAAAAAGTTAGGTTCGTGGTCCACCTTCTTTGATTGGGGCTCCCGTAAGGGGGACCCCATGAAGCCACGTTGGATGAAACACACAACGGCTTTTCATCGTCAGAGCGATGCAGTCGTCAAAATACGGACTGCCTCTGAGGCACTATCGTTGCTTTGGAGCAGCTACAGTTGATGACAATACTGGTGCACGGATGTACGCCATGAATTCCTGTATCCTCCCTCGCTTTACGCTTATGATTTATCATGTTACGTAAGTCAGCAGAAGGGAGTTTTACCTTAAAATCCATATCACATGCATATCGAGCTTTGCATATGAGTTTATAAGGAGAGTTGGCGCATCCAGACTTAGTTCACGTGCAGAGGCAACCACCACACCTAAGTTCTGTGATCACCTTGAAGACAATCCCGTTCTATACGCGTTGGGGCCTATCTTTCTGCTGTGGGCGCATAGACCCTGGAGTCTGCCTTTGGGCACATGCTTCCCAAAAGTCTTGGCAGCATGCCTAAGCTTCCTTGATGTGGGCGTATAATATGGGTCAACAGAGCTTGGGCGCATGACCCTGGGCACATAGTCTGTCAAAGACAGAAGTCTTCTGGCCAGAGCTATGCGCCCACACACCCTCTTAGGCGCATGCTTGGTGAAGCAGCGCTATTTTCTTTCAGCTTCGCCTCCTTCGTTTGTGTGCCTCGCTGAGTTTGCCCAGAGTGTTAAACACTTCGATTCTTGGCATTGTAGTGTTTTTCTTTATCAAGTCTCGAGTATTGAACACTCTCTTGTTGGTTGCACAAAAGAGAAGTCGCTGGGCTAGTAGAGCCCGAAACAGTATGCGCCTTCTTTATTTGTGGAGCTTCTGTGGCAGAGCCATGCGCCCACAGAGGATCTCTATGTGCCTACGTGACAGAGTCCTTCGGTTGCGTATCTTTTATGACACTGGAAGGATATGCACCACAAGCCTTCGGGAGCCAAGTCTTGTGAGACTTTCTTGGCTTCACAGATTTTGAGGGAGTAAAGCCGTCCCTCGAGAGCATCTCTTCGAACGCCTACTGATCAAACTTCACGATCAACATCTTCTGAGTGCTCCCCACTTTGTCGGTATGAGATTACATTACCACCTTCTCATCAGAGGAAAAGGTAGTCTCCAGCAGAGTCGCCACTTTTGTGGACACACACAAAAAAGAAGAATAAATGCTGTCTTTTCTTATTGGCGCAAGGCACCTCAAATCGAGTACGCTTGAGAGATCCTACGCTGAGGATCCCCAAGTATGAAAAGAATTCTGGGAAATAGGACGATAGAGATTGAGCGACAGTTGCTCCTTTACTTCGTTGACACTCCGATTACAAAAGTGGAAGAAAACTTAAGAAAATTGCTAACTCTTGGCTCACTGGCAATTAGTGCAGCAATTTGGCTGTTGAAAATGCTCTCCGTTCTGTCTTCTGTAGAGGTATAAGACCCCTTTTTATAATCGTGTCCGTGCTGGAATGATGTTATGCGCCCACATGAGAAAATATACTGATTTTTATGTGGGCGCATAGTCCTGCTTTGGGCGCATAGAGTGTAGGCGCATGCAGACTGCGTAATCGTGGATTGATCGTGGGGTTGACGTGGCCGCATGCTCCGGTGCACAATTGCTCGTGGAGACTGACGTGGTCGTATACTTCGGTGCACGATTGATCTTGGGTTTGACCGAGTCGGGGACTGTCCTGACTTGTGCGTATAGCCTGAAATAGGGCTATGTGCCCCCTTCTGGAGGAGTCTAGAGTGGGCGCATGGGCGCATAGCTTACCCTGGTGACTTGGGCGCATAGCTTGCTCTGGTGACTTAGGTGCATAGCTTACTCTGGGGACTTGGGCGCATGTGGGCTGTCCTGGCTTGGGCGCATATGTCTCCCTGGCTTGGGCTCATATGACTCCCTGGCTTGGGCGCATGGTTGTCAAGACTGCTGCAATTTTTAAGCTTCTACAATAGGTTAACCCATTAGCCACTTATTTTATGATTTTAGAATTAGAATCTAAGGATTGACTTGTGGCTCTCATGTACGATTCATGATACAATGGTGCGACATGGGTTGATAGCTTCTAGGTCAGCGTTCCTCTCATCCTCGACTTGTAATTATGATATGTTCAAGGGTTCAGGCAAGTACAATATTGCATTATGTTTTAGTACATTATAATGCTTTCTTTATTGTTTCCTTATTTGATATTCTATTGAGACACGATGGTGACACGATGGACTTATTATATCATTGACTGTTATTGTTGTTAGTGAGTCGAGAGGGGAAATACTCGGTAGGTATGCAAATAAACCCAAATAATGTTTAATGAATGATAGCTAAGTCATACACTTCACGTATGGGTTAGCCGTTCCAAAAATGTATGATAGCCATCTATGATCTGTCGTGTTAGCCAGCCATTCACATAGCAAAAGGTATTTGACACACATTATTATTTCTATTATTCATGATCATAGTTCAGTTCTTTATCTACATGTTTCTTTTCTATTGGCTTACTTGTTCATGGTTATTGTTTCTCGTATATAGTTCATATCCTTCTAGTTCTTTACATGTTCTTTACCGTTACTGTTTCTCATTGTTCTAGCGTAGTTTGTTCTAAAAATATTAAATGCAATATGGTTATACTTTCTTTCTTTTCTGAGTGGATCGTTGACAATATAGGAGAGGATGACGACTATCTCTACACTTCTTATTATGGATCACCAGAGGGTAGTACTGACGATTTTGGTACCGAGACTCAGGAGCTAAGATCGATCTTTAGAGGGATCTAGATTTACCTTTTATTATGCTTCAGTTTTATTTCCATAGTTGGCCCAAAATTGTTTCGGATGGACCATATTATTATTCTGGATTTAGTCTCTCTGTTATTGGATTTGGATATTATTATTTTATTATCTATCATACTCTTATTTCCTTAGTTTGTGTTATTGTTGAGTATAATTTGTATCTGTGATCACATGTATCTGTGGAGGATTTTATTGTATGTACTAGCGAACATTCTACCGTCGATACCGCGGCTTAGGATGGGCTTGGCTATGAACTTATACTCGGTTATCCGGGACCGGTTGTGAAAAGCTAAAATGACAAGCACTATCCAGAACAACATGAGTGTTATAGTGGGAATAAGGAGATGTCTTACTTAGAGGTGATATGGACCTGGCAAGCATGCTTAAGTGTAGACGCTATTTAGGAACTATAGTAGTTGAAATAGTGAATGAGGGGATAAAACATTCGTACAGAGGTAATATAGACGTGACAAACAAACCCCTTTAGTTTGAAAAAAATATCGAGCTGACGTGGACATGATTATTTTATAGAAAATGATTGGACAGGTAGTTCAGAAGTAATTTGGATGTGAGCTACCAGTTTGCATGACTTGCTCTATATTTGGAAAAGCAATATATTTTAAGGAAGGATGTCCCTAATCCAGCCGAAGATTGGAGATGGGATAATCTTAAGGCAGCTAGTCCTCAAGAAGAACATGTGGACTAGTAGGCTGAAATAAAATTTTATTTTTTACAAGGCACATGGAGATTCCAGTGCATAATGCTGACTGGAGATTCTGCCGTACACTACGAACTATGTACTGTTACCTGAGCTTCTGTAGTATAATGTTTACAGTAGTTTGGTCGTATACTGTCGGCTGGGGTTTTGCCGCATACTGTCGGATGGAGTTTTAATACATAAGTGCGGCATGAAGTCCATCCAGTTGAGTCCCGAAACATCGTCGTGACATGAGACACGGGATTCGTGGCGGCCTATTGACCATGAACTGGCCATCAAATCGAGGTGGCCAGCTTGATTCATCAGCATTAATACAAGATTCGTTGCATTAATTGAGATATAATCTTTTCCCAACCGACGCATTAAATGTGGCTTGATTGGATATCGAATTTGAGCCTATAAACTAGGGTTCCTAGAGAGATAATTCCATCCATTCATGTTTTCTTCCTCTTATGTTTGAGGATCCTTCGTATTACCCCTATGTTTTCTAGTCCAACTCTCCGTCCGTGAGTCACGGGAATCTGGGGTGGCCTTCAGTGGCATACTATTTATCGCTATAGGAGTCTGCCTTAGACAAGAGGGCACCCTTGCACGATCTCTTATTGGGGTCGGTGCGTACTCCTTCTGTACAGGTTCTGTTGTCCATGATGGAGCATAGATGGTCATCTTAAATCGCCTGATTCCTAGAAGTGCCTATCCTGATAGAGGAGTTTCCGATAAGATGATAAGAAGTTTTACTGACGATGTCACGGCCCAGTTCCAAAATACTTAGGAACCCAAGACATGAACATGCCAGCTGTACGGTTAGAATAACTATTCCCAATTTAATAGACTTATCCTAATCGTAGTACACTAAAATCCTACAACTACAACACAACAGTCACTGGTATTCTAATATCTTCACAACAGCAATAACACTATAATCTCATCCACATAATAGCAATATCGACACAGAAAAATATATAATAAAGTCTGACTAAAATAAAAATAAGTCAGAATATCCAAATAGAGGATATGTCTAAAATAATACAAGTCTGGTGGAATATATATCTACAAAAATAAAATACAATGCTAGAAATAAAGTACTAAAATAATGAAATAGTCAGGACATAGCTAGCTAGATAAAATATCTATGACTCTAATCAACTGCGCAAACCCTTGGATCAGGAAAAATCCTCGGGCACAACTTATCTGCAATAAATTCGGACTCGATACCTGGTCCATAAACTGTAGGATAAAGGTGCTAGTCCGGATCTGGAAAAGAACTAGGTCCTCATAGGGACGTAAGATGATACAAAAAGCTACAAAATGAACTGAAATAAATACGAGAATAACAATTGGATAAACTATCCATCTACGTGAATGCACATCGAAGATGACTTTGGGCCGTATGGGTAGGTAATGGAGTAGCATTAGCGTCAACCAATGCTAAAATATATACTAGCATACTTCCTCGACTGTACTGGATACTAGTCCTTGGTCGCTGTCGGATATATCCACTAATACAGCCTGTAACATGGCACCCTAGGGCTTATGTGTATTGTTTGTCCCATACGCCTACTAGTAGTCTTCCCTTCCCATGTCCTGCTCAAATCAAATCCATGACTCGGACAATCCACAACTCTATGCAAGTCACTAACTAGACTCAATCTAATCAATATATGATCTTCCACACGAACCACTCGCATCAGTAGCTAGCCGAATGCATAAGCTCATTTCAACACAATGTAGTCTCATTCATAGTGTCGTGTCATGAGTTGTGTCAAGTCATAGAAGTTATATAAATAGCTTCACTGCTAATGGAAGAGTGTTCTATCGTCTAGGTTACACACACACTATCATATTGATGACACCATCGATAGCACCCATTATAGTGCTCCGTACCTACATCGTGCCCTATTTTTTGTCCACGGGATGCACGATAATGGAACATTATCGCTATCAATTTGGTCGGAACCGATTGGTCGGGATCGATTGAATCGATCAAATAGAAACGATTGAATTAAGATCCTTTCCTCGTTATGGATTAGCTTCTTCGGGATCAAGTCTCATATTCAGCGGATTGCGTCTCGAGGATGGACTCTACGACTGAGTTTGGAAAGACCTCACATTGCTCTACTTTTTTATGTCGTACTTGCTTCTTTGGCTTTGGTTTTCTGAATACGTTTTCGTAAATATTTTTGATGTTTTTTATGTCTTGCTTTCTTTGGACTCATAATTTATATCAAACTCATCTGAATAGGACAGTGTTCTGATAAGTTACTTATATGATTTTAGGTGATTGTGTAGGCGCCGCTAAGCACAATCAATCGGTCTCTTGCCTCAATCAAGCAATCAAGTGAGTGGCTGACCCTTCTCCCCTTGACCATCTTATCTTCAATAAATTGATAGCATCATATGTATCAATATGCAAGTTGTAGCTGCAATGACACAAATGCTTATGTTAAATGAACTGTTACACAAATTCTCACGTGCACACGCTATAAAACTGTTACATGGTTATATTTTACATATATGCCATAGAACTTTGTTAAACAAAGACTGATGCTACGAATAAATATTACAAATGATAAGGTGGTATACGCCAAATTTGGTTGAGTTTCCTATAAAATTGTAGACCATGCTTGACTAACAAAGTTTAGTCTAGCACGATCATACACAACTTATGCGCAACGACAATGTTTCCTTGAATGGTAAACTGGGGCCACGGGACCGATTCAGCCTAGGGAAACAAGGTATAGCCAAGCTGGGTTTATGCAACGAGTAATTCAGAGACTTTCAACGAAGCTCGCTACTAGCGCTGAAAGGATCCAGTCTAACCAGGCTATGTACAGGATGGCTAGCTAATGCTAGTGACCTCCACAACACAATATTTTTCGACAATGTTAACAAATCGGCAGGGAAGATCATGGTAATCTTTTTTTTGTACGGCACGCTTTGACGTGGGTAAATTCTAACGTAATTTTACCTTGTTTATGTTTCGTCAGACTGTTTCTTGAAACTGACTAGGATGGCTAAATAGATCACTAAAATATGCTGCATGTTTCGCCTGAATTCTTGAACCAAATGAGAGCTCAAAAATTAATTAGCCACGCACTAATACACGTGAATGTACTAATCCTCGCTCTCCACAGGTGCTATAAATCCGGAGGAGCATGCCACTTGATTGTAGGCGTTGCCCGTGTGTTTTAAAGTTTCGCATGTGCATGAGAAGACCTGATAGAATCTCTTTTGAAGACCCCGCACGTACCTAACCAGAGATGTCTCAACTCTCCCCAATCCAAGGTGTCTGCACATTTTTGTCGTATAAAGGGATATTATGTATGGAACGACTATCTCATAGACGTTTATTGTCAGGCCCCAGAACCAGAATACTGGCAAGTAGGGACGGACCAGGCCAGCTACGTATACCAAAGTACTCCAGTACTCCGAAATAACGTATAAGCTGTATAGACATGGGGGTTACTACTACAATCCAACAGACAATCCTAGGTCAAGAATCCTAGATATCTCAATCACAGGCAAATATGTAAAGTACAAGAAGTATGATCATCAGACATAAAATAGTAAAGTGTCCCAAACTATATATACATGGATGATCATGAAACTAGTAATACAAAGTGAAGACTAGCAAGAGTAATAGTCATACATGATAAGCTCTAGCTATAGTCTAGAATAACACAAATCATGTTTAGGCCCGTAGGCTAAATGTCAAGTCCAAACACGAGTTAAACAAGTGCTCGGTGGCGAAAAGCCTCAAAAGAATAATATACATAACTAGTGGGAGAATGATATAGGAAACCTACTATGGTACTCTGGTGCTCCGGGTAATCATCGACGAGTGGAAGGTACGGAAGATCTCCCGAGCTCCTCTATCAGATCTGGCCAAACAAAACCAGTGGGGTCAGACCCCTAATAGTAAGTACCACAAAGGAAGCCAAACTATGAACCAAAACCAGCAATAACTAACATAGCAACGGATAGAGACAAAAATAAGCATATGCAAATTGAGACTTGTGCACTACCAATGCACTTATCTCGAGAATAGAAAAAACAATAAGTAAAGCAACATGTATCATAAAGTAAAGGACATGTGACATAATGTAAACTGTGGACATGTGAATTAAACTAAACATCTGAGCCTGTAAGATAACTGGAACGTGTAAGACAACTGGAACGTGCGAGCATGTAGGGTAACTGGAACATGTAAGCATATTAGGTGACTGGAGCATGTGAGCATGTTAGGTAACTGGAGCATGTGAGCATGTTAGGTAACTGGATCATGTGAGTATGTTAGGTAACTGGATCATGTGAGCATGTTAGGTAACTGGAGCATGTGAGCATGTTAGGTAACTGGATCATGTGAGCATGTTAGGTAGCTGAGATATGTAAGCATGTTAGGTAACTATATAGAACGACAAATAATAAGATGACTTAGGAACTATTTCGAAAGCCAAGTTACAAACCGTAAAGAAAATAAGGACCGGGGTTGTAACCCTTCTCCTGAACAGAACTTGGTCTCTAATCATTTATCGACAAAAGTAAAGCATAACAATATGTACTGAAATAAACAAATCCAGACACTGCCTAGACAAATTAGACTAGACTGGACTCCATACAACCAACACGGCCAAGCAATGAGTACGGCTTTATACCTTAGCTAACTAGGGTTACCATAATCCTAATTACTAAAAAGTGCAAGTTTAAGAAATCCAAGTCCAATTACCTGCCTGCTACTACCTAAATGATCCAAGCCAAAGATGCAATGGTATATAGTGGATACATCGCCCGGGAGACAAATATATCCTATAATAGTAGGTTCATCGCCCGGAAGACAAATCTACCCTAAGACATATAATAATGGGTACATCGCCCAGGAGACAAATGTACCGGTGCAACACTCGACGGTGCGCTGAAAGTGTGCTCATCATGATAGATAGCTCAAAATCCCATGAATATATATATAAGACCAAGACCAAAGGGGCAACAGGTAACTGGTAAATCCTCCATGATCTAAGTAATCAAGCTAGTTGTTTAGTCCTTAACATTTTCTTGTTGGATTTCGGGTGTGGCATTCCGCAGAATCCATCCTAGACAAGAGACATGCAAGACTGGACAAAAGCAAGAATGTGTACCATAACAAGCCACAACAAGAAAATATAATAGTCAAGAAGCTAGGAGTGCGCTACGATGAGCCACTATGAAGGAGCTAGACATGTACTGGAATCAAGAGTGCGCCATAACTGGCCACTATCATATAAGCAAAGAAGGATATGTATCATGAGTGCTCCACGACGGGCCACTATCTAGTAAGCAAAGAAGACATATCACATAGGTGCGCCACGACGGGCTACCATCTAGTAAGCAAAGAAGTCATGGCAACAATTATCATAGCTTGTAAGAAAGAATTTATCAAGAAGACATATCATGGCATGTAGGAAAGAATAATTAAAGCTAATTATATTTCATAGAAAAATGATTGAACATGCGCTAGTGTTAAGTGTATATAGGGTGTACAATCATTCTCGAACTATGCAAGATCATCTAATCATGTTAAGAAATCATTATAGTCGAAGAAAATATTAAAAACGGACAAAAACGGAAAAAAAGGGGCAACAACAGACTAAAACGGCATAAAATGGCATACAGGCGGTACACAGCGGTATACCGGTGGTATACCCCGCCTAAACACAGAAAGTTTCTGGTATAAAAATTGGCATACCTTTGGTATACTACGGTATACCGTCGGTATTCCGATCTTCCAAACAGCAACAAAATTCAGATTTTCGCAAAAACTTGTTTCGGCCATAAAAACTTCATTTTAAATAAAATTCAGATTTTCAAAAGTAAAAATTGCATAAAATTTAATTCCCTACAACATGGAACTATTAGATTTCACAAATTCAAAGATTTGATAGATCAATACCTCAAAATGCTCCAAATAGTGGTTCTCGGGACACCGAAACGGGTTCCGATTGCCACCAAACTCAAAATTTATGTATACTAGCTAGGTAAGGACCTCATATATGTATATGTGACCAAGATCCATGATGTTAACACTAGTATCACTCTTGATACCAAGTTTTGTACTAAGTCAATATTGGGTTTTAACAGAAAATCAAAATCTTGCTTAAACAAATTTTGGAAAAATGCATATATACGAGAATCACAAGGAAAACATATTTAAAAAAATGAGTTTAGAAAAATTCTAAGAATTTAATGCCGAGGAAAACAAAAATGATAATAAAATACTATTGTTCAAGAATTTGGCAAGATGTACTTGTCTATGTTAAGCTCCAAGCCTAATTTTCTACTCCTCCTCGTAGGGGTTTAGATACCACACCCAAGGCCTCAAGACCAAGCTCTTGGCAAGCTCCAAAGGGGAGAGAAGGGAAGAAGAAATGAAAAGAGAGTGAAGAGAATGAAAAGAAAGAGGAGAAAGAAAGTAAAATGGTATATATAGAAGGGGAAATTAATCTTAGCCGTTGGATGGTGATCCATGTGAAGATATAAGTCAACCCTAGCTATCCAAAGAAAACCAAGTATCTATTGGATAAAAGGGTGCATCTACACTATTTACGAAAATATCTAAATACTATTCATCAAAATATCAGAAATACTATTCACAAAATATCTGAAAACGAAAATATCTAAAATGTGGAAAATCTATCCGGACGGTATGCCGTAGGTATACACCGGTATACCGGCGGTATGCCGGTCAAGGAGAAAATCTATAAGTTTGAAATTTTTTAAAGCATTTCGAAAACAAAGAAAATATGAAATACACTACAAAATACGTATCCGTATATAAATACTGATACTGTGAGACGAGTCTCACAACTCTCCACAACTTAAAAAATAAATTCCATCCTCGAAATTTCCAAAAGCTAGTCAAACATGAAAACCAATGCAAAAAGCTGAAGAGTCAAGACAATCAAAACAAAGCATGGCATGCGGGTAAGATAAAGACAACAGTAGTATAAGTAAATGCGTAAGCAATAACACAACCACAATCAAGAAGGGATGGAGGCATATGAATAAATATGTCTCATGATTCAGTTGAGTAGAAACCTTCCTCGTTGTCCTACGCTGACTCCCAAAATAGATAAGGATCAAGTCTCAAAGTAAGTCGATACCAATGACTTAGTCCAAGACATTACTCTACCATGGACATATCTTCGTAGTCGAGACATATGATAAATATCATGTATCTCAAGATATGAAGACAAAAGAGTGGGACGAGAAACTCGCCAAATATGCGTAACCCAAGAGATAAATAAGGGTGGAATCAGAATAGGACAATACCTACAACATGACCGCCCTCAGCCAAAACCTGCTCTAACATACCAAACTCTGCCTGCCTATATCTCGAAACTGCTGCTCTGACCTGCTGTTGTTGAACCAGTACTTGAGCCATATACTGCTGGACTTTCGGGGTAGCGAGTGAAGCTGGACTCTCGCAGGACTGAACGTGTTGGCTGATCAGGCAGAACTGACACCTCCGCCCTCGGGTCAACTCTGAACTCTGCCCTTGAATGCTGAGACTGATCATCCATAACTGGTCTGACAGAAAATTGCTGACCTGCCATCGGCAAAACCCAAACAAGATGACCGAAAGGATTAAGAACAGTGCCTCTGAAAGTGAAAGAACACAAGGATCAAATCGAGGGAACAAGAAAGATCAACGATCAAGGCAGATATCAGGTCAAAGGATCAGAGATATAGAATAACACGAAGGATATCAATAAAGGAGAATTGTGACTGAGATATCTAAACATCAGTAACCCCCACATATCTGATAAATCAGACCTGTATGGGCCACCACTAAAACCTATGTCACGTCCTAGAACCAGAATACTGGCAAGTAGGGACGGACCAGGCCAGCTATGTATACCAAAGTACTCCAGTACTCCGAAATAATATATAAGCTGTATAGATATGGAGGTTACTACTACAATCCAACAGACAATCCTAGGTCAAGAATCCTAGGTATCTCAATCATAGGCAAATATGTAAAGTACAAGAAGTATGATTATCAGACATAAAATAGTAAAGCATCCTAAACTATATATACATGGATGATCATGAAGCTAGTAATATAAAGTGAAGACTAGCAAGAGTAATAGTCATACATGATAAGCTCTAGCTATAGTCTAGAATAACGCAAATCATGTTTAGGCCCGTAGGCTAAATGTCAAGTCCAAACACGATCTAAACAAGTGCTCGGTGGCGAAAAGCCTCAAAAGAATAATGTACATAACTAGTGGGAGAATGATATAGGAAATCTACTATGGTACTCTGGTGCTCCGGGTAATCACCAACGAGTAGAAGGTACGAAAGATCCTCCGGGCTCCTCTATCAGATCTGGCCAAACAAAACCAGTGGGGTCAGACCCCCAATAGTAAGTACCACAAAGGAAGCCAAACTATGAACTAAAACCAGCAATAACTAACATAGCAACGGATAGAGACAAATATAAGCATATGTAAATCGAGACTCGTGCGCTACCAATGCACTTATCTCGAGAATAGGAAAGACAATAAGTAAAGTAACATATAGCATAAAGTAAAGGACATGTGACATAATGTAAACCGTGGACATGTGAATTAAACTAAACATGTGAAAATGTAAGATAACTGGAACATGTAAGATAACTGGAACATGTGAGCATAACTGAAACATGTGAGCATGTTAGGTGACTGGAGCATATGAGCATGTTAGGTAACTGGAGCAAGTGAGCATGTTAGGTAACTGGATCATGTGAGCATATTAGGTAACTGAGATATGTAAGCATGTTAGGTAACTATATAGAACGACAAATAATAAGATGATTTAGGAACTATTTCGAAAGCCAAGTTACAACCCGTAAACAAAACAAGGACCGGGATTGTAACCCTTCTCCTGAACAGAACTTGGTCTCTAATAATTTATCGACAAAAGTAAAGCATAACAATGATGTACTGAAATAAACAAATCCAGACACGGCCTAGACAAACTAGACTAGACTGGACTCCATACAACCAACACGGCCAAGCAAAGAGTACGAATTTATACATTAGCTAACTAGGGTTATCACAATCCTAATTACTAACAAATACAAGTTTGAGAAATCTAAGTCCAATTACCTGCCTGCTACTACCTTAATGATCCAAGCCAAGGATGCAATGGTATATAGTGGATACATCGCCCGGAAGACAAATGTATCCTATAATAGTGGGTACATCGCCCGGGAGACAAATGTACCCAAAGACATATAATAATGGATACAACACCCAGGAGACAAATGTACTCAGTGCAACACTCGACGGTGCGCTGGAAGTGTGCTCATCATGACAAATAGCTCCAAATCCAATGAATATATATATAAGACCAAGACCAAAGGGGCAATTGGGAAATTCTCAATGATCTAAGTAATCAAGCTAGTTGTTTAGTCCTTAACATTTTCTTGTTGGATTTCGGGTGTGACATTCTGCAGAATCCATCCTAGACATGAGACATACGAGATTGGACAAAAGCAAGAATGTGCACCATAACAAGCCACAACAAGAAAATATAAAAGACAAGAATCTAGGAGTGCGCTAAGACGAGCCACTATCAAGGAGCTAGACATGTACTGAAATCAAGAGTGCACCATGACAGGCCACTATCATGTAAGCAAAGAAGGACATGTATTATGAGTGCGCCACGATGGGCCACTATCTAGTAAGCGAAGAAGACATATCACATGGGTACGCCACGACGGGCCACCATCTAGTAAGCAAAAAAGGCATGGCAATAATTATCATAGCTTGTAAGAAATAATCTATCAAGAAGACATATCATGGTATGTAAGAAAGAATAATTAAACTAAGTACATTTCATAGAAAAATAATTTAACATGCGCTAGTATCAAGTGTATATAGGGTGTACAATCATTCTCGAACTATGCAAGATTATCTAATCATGTTAAGAAATCATTATAGTCGAAGAATATATAAAAAACGGATAAAAACAGACAGAAACGGGCAAAAACAGACTAAAATGGCATAAAACGGCATACCGGCGGTATACGACGGTATACCGGCCTAAAGACAGAAAGTTTCTGGTGCAAAAAATTGGCATACCTTCGGTATACTACGGTATACCGTCGGTATTCCGATCTTCCAAACAACAACAAAATTTATATTTTCGCCAAAACTTGTTTCGGCCATAAAGACTTTATTTTAAATCAAAATTCAGATTTTCAAAAGTCAAAATTACATAGAATTGAATTCCCTACAACACATAACTATTATATTTCACAAATTCAAGGGTTTGATAGATCAATACCTCAAAATACTCTAAACAGAGGTTCTTGGGACACCGAAACGGGTTTCGATTGCCACCAAACTCAAAATCCATATATACTAGCTAGGTAAGGACCTCATATATGTATATGTGACCAAGATCCATGATGGTACCAAGTTTTCTACTAAGTCAATATTGGATTTTAACAGAAAATCAAAATCTTGCTTAAACAAATTTTGGAAACATGCATATATACGAGAATCATAAGGAAAACATATTTAACAAAATGTGTTTAGGAAAATTCTAAGCATTTAATACCAAGAAAAACAAAAATGATAATAAAAAACTATTGTTTAAGAATTTGGCAATATGTACTTGCCTATGTTAAGCTCCAAGCCTAATCTTCTACTTCTCCTCCTAGGGGGTTAGACACCAAACCCAAGGCCTTAAGGCCAAGCTCTTGGCAAGCTCCAAGGGGGAAAGAAGGGAAGAAGAAATGAAAAGAGAGTAAAGAGAATGAAAAGAAAGAGGAGAGAGAAAGTAAAATAGTATATATAGAAGGGAAAATTAACCTTAACCGTTGGATGGTGATCCATGTGAAGATCTACGTCAATCCTAGCCATCCAAAGAAAACCAAGTATCTATTGGATAAAAGGTCCATCTATACTATTCACGAAAATATCTAAACACTATTCATCAAAATATCAGTAATATTATTCACAAAATATCTGAAATCGAAAATATCTAAAATGTGAAAAATATATCCGGACGGTATGACGTCGGTATACAACGGTATACTGGCGGTATGCCGGCCAAGGAGAAAATTTATAAGTTAAATTTTTTTAAAGCATTTCGAAAAACAATAAAATATGAAATACACTACAAAATACGTATCCGTATAAAAATACTGCTACTGTGAGACGAGTCTCAAATTTATTTTGTAATGTAGTCAGTTTATAAGCATGTGCGACACCTTTGTATCCAGTCTGTAATACGTGTTCATTATCAATAAATAACATTTATAGAAAAATATTTTATTAAATTGTAGAAAAATATTTTATTAAATTCTGAATATATATCATTTAAACATTTTTATAGAAAAAAAACACCAAATCGCTATATTAGGTATCAACACAACATGCCATAAAGAATTTTAATTCAGAAGCAAAATCATAAAAAAAAATTGGAAATTATTTATTCTGGAATAATCAGAACAAAATATGAAAAATATAATTTCCCTCCCAAATAATGAGATTTAAACTATATTTAAGTTGTATGATCATCGGAGAACAATTTGTCAAATTACGGTAGGCCTTTTGGTACCCGAAAACTAACATAGATGAAACGGCAACGCAAATGCATGAAATACTTACAAATATAAACAAGTAATGATACTAGATGGTAAATAGAGCTTTTTTTAACAAAATTTTGTTTGAGATCAAATGATTTCGGAAGTCTTTAAAAAAATCCTCACTACGAAATAGGTCAAATCGGGACACAATTTACTGCAACGGACTTCACGGGCAAACATAGTGGAACTGTGTGAGTTAGCAATTAGACAATGTAAAAGACATCTAGGGATGTCCATTAGATTTGGTTCAGGCTAAATAGATGAGAAAAAGTATTTAAAACCTATTTTACAAATCACTAACATGCTACTGAATTTTAGACAAAAATAATAGATTTTTGGTGTTTTGGTACACTTGTATCTCCCACCGAAATCCACGTAATGTTCCCAAAAGATACTAGGGTGGTAGAGGAAGTCGAAAGGGTCATGGGAGTGGTGGTGGATGGCTCAAAAGTTGATGAAAAGGAGGTTGAGGAGGGCAAAGGGGGTCGGCGAAGTGGGTGGAGAAGGGGCTGCTTGGGCGCTTGGATTGGGGGGTGTAGAAAAGGTGAGCGACTGAGCATAGGGTACAAATCGGTAGATATATATAGGTATTAAAGTTAGGAGTGTTTTGTTTTGATTTGGAGTTGATTTGGTCTACTAATCAATCAAACTAGTTAGTTGTGTAAGTGGTTTATATCTATGGGTAGGATGTTTGATTTTGGTTAAAGTTGTAAGGATCTGAGTATATGGCTGCTCCTAAATTGAATTAAATTAATATAATATGGATCCATTATGGTTTGGCAACCAAGGTGGTGTAGAAGCATGAAAAAACTCAGCATAATACAAGAGGCAGAGGCGTAGGCGGTCAAGCCCGCCAATAACAAAGACAAAAGTCACAAACCGATAAAAAGCTCAGAAGTCCTTATTTATTAATTATGGCTGCAAGAGTCTGCTACAGACTCATCATGATTACATAAAAGACTGCATAAAGGCATAGTTACAAGGATCTGTTACAAAAGACTTTGTGATTACATGTACCGAATTACAAACTCCTACGGATCTACGTCGGGGTAACTCTTCACAATGTGATCGTCATGGAGAGAGGCACAGTGGATAGAAGATTTGAATACAGTCTACATTAAAATCTCCACCATGGCTTCCTCCCCAGGCGCACGGTACTTCTGAAGGAAGCTATTGGCCCGCAGAAAGCTCGGGCCACAGCGCAGCAATAAGGCCCTTTTTCAAAAGAGCATCAGCTTCCGAGGCTCTTTTAGCCTAACAAAAGTATACCGCTGCCAATGAGCAGGGCAGATCACAACCTGTTTCCCGGGTTGGCCATCCACCCACAAGCTAGGTCGTCAGGACCTCAAAGACCTCCAAGGAGTCGCCCAGGTTCGAACTCCTCATGTGAAGCGTTCCAGCATGTTCCGAGGCTCCTCAATGGTTCTTCTATGAAGCTAAGTCTGGATCCAGCATGGTGTTGAAGGATAAGAAAAAAAGAAGACATAACCCTTCAAAAGAAACTCCCCTTTTATATAGAGCGGGAGTGGTCCAAAATGCAGGCCACATGGCCGACGGTCAAAGTTTTCACATTAATGGGATGAACATAGCACTCAGCACGATGAACCTCATTAAATGAAGTTCATTCGACTAAATCCTAAACTATCCTAGGACCCCTAAAATTTGCCAACTTACGGTAGCAATTAAGAGGCAGTCGTTTATTAAGGAGCGGTCATTCATTGCTCTTTACAAGAAGACTTGAAAGCCAATACCTTCAATCCAGAGGCACAGCTACATTCCTGCTCCAACCTCAGGCGCAGATTGGTAATGTTCTTATACCACCTCAACTCCAACGGCACAGCACTCTGCTCTGACCTAAAAGCTCAACTACCTTTCGTCAGAGAATTGGGAGATACCATTGCATCAACACAAGTCCGCATGCCGCTCCAAAACCTCGTCAACCTGAAGCCCAAGCCTACTCGTCGTCCTAAAGCACAGTGATTTTGTTAGTCGAAACACAACCTTCCTATCGCTCATTCGTACAGAGGCTCCATCGTCTTCGAAGCATAGTCCACTCGTTGACTAAAAGCACAAAGGCTCCGTTGTTTCCAGAAGAACGGTCTACTCGTCGCCCCAGAAGCACAGCAGTACCCAGACCTCGCTAAAGGCACAGGAAGCATGGTTCCACCCAGTCGGTTTGTTTAAATCGACTCTCTCAAAGATAGGATCGCAGTTAATCATGATTGATATCTTATCAAATTGATTTAAATCCTAGACCAGGATCAATCAGAATCTAAATCTGAGATAAAATTCAAAGATTTACTCGGCTGCATCCGAACAAGCAAATCGGCATACGCCACGTGTCTCCTCCTTCGATTATTTTGATAACCACCAGAGATCTCGATTGAGGGGAATCTCATTGTCCGCCACATATCAACGTCGCAGAAGCTCGTACCATGCAATGACGACAGATTCCTTCATATCTTGAAACCCTAATACACATCGCATATGTGCCCTCTTCTCTTATAAATAGAAGGATTTTTCCTTCAACAAAAGAGAAAAGACTACTGAATATCAAATCTCCAGATCTAGGCATCCTCTTGATCGGCAACCATAGAGTTCTATCAAAGGCTTCATAAAGTTAGAGCAAGTTCAACCCGTCGTCAGATCGTCAATGGAGTAATAGAGCCACTGCAGTGCTCGATCTCCACCATCACACTTTTCCAAAAACTCTTCCCCTTATACTTAGAATATCCTGTTTAGGACTTCCTTCTCTGTACACAGGTATTTTTACGTTTAATAAACAAAAAGTTCATTCAATCTTTTTTGATGTCGAATAAAATGGCGACTCTACTAGGGACTACCTTCTCCTCCAACGAGAAGGCGGTGACGTAATCTGATGATGACTTGTTAGGATCTTCCCAGAAGATGCTGGTTGTACGCTTCGACCAGCAAGCTTTTGAAGATCTCCTTTCTGATGAGAAGTCGAATCCTTCGAAGGGTTTCGTAAAATCGAAGAAGACTCGACGTGTCTGGGGGCCCAAGGCGGCTGCGACGAGCAGCACGGAGGGAACTGCGATCCAGAACCCGCTCAACGTCGAAGCCCCGGAGAAGATTTCGGCTATTATAACCATATCTCTTCGCTCGATTCCCACCCTAGAAAAGTATGGAAAGGAAGATGGTGTCTTTATGGAGGGCCTAACAAAGCCATAATGCCGAAAGAAGTGTGCCCCGATTTAACCCCTCACGACGAAAGCATTACCGGCGAGAAGATTCGTCTTCGACAAAATCATCTTCCCATCAAGCGAGCCTTCATTGGATTATGAATACTATGTACCCGTTGGGGGTAGTAGAAAGAAATCTAAGGCAGTACGTGCCTCATGCAACAAACGTACCATACCTATGACCGACCAAAGGCCCGCATTGACAGTCACACGTGCTGCCAATAGGAAATTATACAAGACTGGTCCCCGTGCTCAGATACCTCGACCAGTTGAACCCCTATGTGGCTTGAGCACTCTTGTGCGTGATCTAAGCCAAGGGATACATCCCGTAGAGAGAGACTCGTGCGAGTAGTGATCCTGTAAGCATGGTAGGAGCCTGCCTTGCCAGATCCTCTCTGATCATACCCATGTGCAGCTTTCCTGTACGTACAATGGGGGTACCACGATGAAAGATATGGTACTGTCCCAAGCAGAAGAAGAATCGGTAACCCAGGACATATCTAAATTAAGGAATCCTTGTACCCAGATTACCATCAACTGTTGTTGTCAACAAGTGGCTGTACTACCACCGAGGAGGTGCTCTGTCTTTCAAAGACTTTAACCTACGTTGATCGCACGTTAGAGACTCAACAGGGGGTCGGTGAGCAAAAGAGAATATAAACTCCGTGTTGCCACATGTAATACGATGTAGGGTTCTAAAACTCATAAGAAGTCATCCAAGAATCCTTCTGTATCGGCCACTAAGCCCAAGAAGTGGCCCGAGAGTAGTAAGACAAAGGTACCCAGAACAGGTGTGATCTAAGGCACACGTTCCAAATCTCCGTTGGGTGCCACGTCAGACGATGGGGGTAGCCAACCTTCCACTATTCATGACAATGTCGCATTCCAATCTGAAGAGGAGCCATACAATAAAGATGCCTCCACAGACGCAGTTAACCACCAGACTAGGGATTGCAACCTCAATGAGTCTGAGGAAGACCATAATCGTCTAGTCTATCTTTAGGATGACGAGGCTCGAACATCTGAGCCAGAGAGCGAAGGATCTATAGCAAAGCGCCTGGCCAGCTGAAATGCATCGAAGCTCTCGAGATGAGCCTAGATACGTAAAATGTCATAATGAAGACTCTGTCTTCTCTCTTACTGGAGATTAAGAGGAATTTGGTACCCACTGCCTCCATACCTATGCCTGGTCCAACAGCCAATGATGGATCCAACAAACTGCCTACCGTCCATCTGGTACGACCACCATCGTCTACTCCATCGACTACAGGTCGGAGAATGACAACTGAGATACAGCAGGCCTTCAAGGAACTGTATGCTCGCTACGATGCCAAAGAGAAGCAAGCAGCACTCCGAAAGATGGGGATTCGGCAGCCATATCCTGCCGAGTGGGACAACATAGTTTATCCTTCCAAGTACAATCCGTAGACGCTTACGCTGTACGAGAAAAAAGAGTCTCCCCAACGATACTTGATATACTTTACCTCAGTGACAGGGTACTTGCCGAAGGACGACGCCTTCCTGACCAACATCTGTAACACCCAGTCCCAAAATATGTAGGATTAGGAACGTAGACATGCCAGCCGTATAATAAATATATATAAGTTGTAAATACAGTAAAACCACAGCTACTAATCTCATCCACAAATGATATATCATATAATAACCATGATTTGTTAATATGTTGGGCAGAGACAAATCTACTACCAACTATTTAAAAAGAAAGAATTACAAGACATATGAAATGATTTAGCGAAGGTAGCAAGAAAGGCGCAAGACACGTCATCTTCGAAGGGATGGAGAAGGTCATAATGTCGGCTAGAATACCTGTGGAAGACAAGAACACACACCTGGAGAGATAACTAAGTCCTCAGAGGGACATAACAAGATATGTAATATCATGCCATATAAATGGAATAAATATTGCTCAATAATAAGTCAATCAGATCATAACTTGGTCCAACACTCCTGTAACCTCCGTCATCCGAATTTTTTTATTTTATTATTTTCCTCGAATATTTGGATTTTTCTATGCTTTTTTAAATTAATTTTGTTAAATCTTTAGTAATCATGAGTTTTAATAATTTCGATCGAGGTGCTAACACTATTAGTTGGTCTTTGATTTGAAAATTATATATTTATATCATTCTAATCATTTTTCAAATTTTCCTATAAACTATAATTATTTAATTTCTAATAAAAATTATTTCTCAATAAGATTTGTGAATATATATATATATATATATATTTATTTATATATATATATATATATATATATATATATATATATATATATAACTAATTTTAAAAAAAATATAAAACTAATTTAATTATTAGTTTAGTTGTTGTAAGCAGTTAGCCTTAGGGTTAGTGTTAGTATTCTACTAAGTTCCTACTCTATTATATTTATATTTTTGACCTTAGGGTTTTCACTCTACACTATAAATATGGAGCCTCCCCATTAGGACACACACAAATCAATTACACAAATCCTTAGGTATACAATTACAGCCGCCAACCCATCCTTCCTGGATAGATCCCGACACTCTTACAGCTGGCAAAGCCTGATCACGGCCATGGCAGACAACCACCATCTAACCACTGTTTTTTATTGATTGTAAAAGAACAGAACAATTATCGGAGGACTGAACTTAGACTCACAATACAAACTCGCTTGTACAAAGAAAGCCTAGGGACGAAAAGCTAGGTACAACAATCTAAGTACAATTGTTTATTTTAGATTCTGGGGGGTGACGATAGAGGCTCGGGAAAGCGACGACAGCTCTGCCTTACTTCTTGGACGATCGGGTGCAGCCTTGGCTCTGAAGAAGAACTGCTTGGCGTTGATGAAGAAATGCTCTCTTTATTCTCTCTGTATGCTCCTCTGTCCTTTCGATCTCTGTATATTCTCTCTCTGATTCTCTCTGGATCCGGGCCAGGGGTCTCTCTCTCTCTATCTATGTCCTCTTGTAAGGGAATGGCACCTTGCTATTAATAAGAGTGTGGGGGCATCATTAGGGTTTTGCAATGATTGCCCATCCAAAAGTCAGCGGCCTGAGAGTTAGTTAATCTAGGTCGTTCATCTTGTATATGATAGATTTAAGCAATTAATATGATTATATTAAATCTCTGTGGATAATAAATGTTGATTGTCCTGAATATTCGTGACTTGTAATGGCCTGCCACGTGTCTAATTTTCTCGATTTGATTTAATCTGGGCATTTATTACAACAAATCTGATTAAGATTTCTTAACACCCATAATCCCAGGAAGATAAGACTGCCACGTGTCTCAATTATCTTGGCAGAGCCACAGATGAGTGGGCCTCATGAGGCTAAATGGCCGTATGAAGATGGGCAGCCGCATGGGGATGAACAGCCGCATGAAGATGGGCAGCTGCATGGGAGTGGGCAGCCGCATGAAGATGGGCAGCCACATGGGAGTGGACAGCCGCATGTTGATGGGCGGCCGCATAAGGGATGCAGCCGTATGCTGATAGGCGGTCGCATAAAGGATGCAGCCGTATGCTGATAGGCGGCCACATAAAGGGTGCAACCGCATGCTGATGGGCGGCCGTAGCCACATGCCTCGGGATTAGATGGATTCTGCCAACTGTGAGAAGATTTTCTTCTCTTTCCTAGGAACGCACCATTACGTCAGTCATTATTGCACCTTTTTGTCAGAGCTATCATTTGTCAGAGATGTCAGCCGTCAGGACATTAAATACAGCAAAAAATGAAGAGAAGAAGCTGTTGAAGGCCACGTAGATCCTCTCTAGGCTGCATGGAATTATTTGAGCCGCATAGACTCTTGAACCGTATGGATCCCTGAGCCGCATGGGCTCTCTAAACCGCATAGAGATCCTTGGCCGCATGAACCTTTCTTTATTCTTTTCCATGCTTCTACAAGACCCCTTTCAAAGTTTTCAATTGGTAAAATTGAAATACTTTGAATAAGAAGCATGGCTATGTATAAACTCCTCTGGCCGCATAAGATGTCCTGGCCGTATGGGTGTCTTAGCTGCATAGCCCCCTCAGCCGCATGGCCATCTGAGCCGTAGCCGCATGGCCATCTGAGCCGCATGGACTCCTCGCCACGTCTTCATGCCATGTGTGCAAATCTTTTGCATTGATTGCCTTTGATTTGCTGTCAGATTCAAGGCCACTTTTTGGGGCAGGATCCCAAGAGTTTAGCCTTAAATAATCAGATCGCCTTGATAACCGAAGAGTCGGTTATACTGCACATGAATCGATGCATCGGTTCATTGGGGTTCTGCCTATAAATAGCAGGATATTTGGAAAGAAGACTTTCTTTTACTTTCTGTTGTTGCCCTAGCTCTCTTATCTTCGTCCTCCTTCTCTGATCATAGTAATGGCTCCCAAAAAGACTGTTACGGCGAAGAAGGCAGCGTCTTCATCGGCAGCGAAAGGTAAGAAAGCCGCTTCTGTGGCGACGAATGTGGCAGCTCCTCCGCCAGCTGACGTGCCCGTAGTTTTCCCCGACGTCCACCCTGCTATCGATGGTAAGGACTTTTGCGTGAGTTTGGAACCCTAACTGTCATGGCTACGTCGCATATTTTATGCACGAGCCTTCATCTTCATGTGTGCTGTATGTACATCTCATGGTCAAGCCGCGAGCCACATGAGAATCGTTGTTGTGGCCGCATACATACTTCGTCAACGAAGCCGCATAGGCTGCGCTGAGCCGCATAGACTCGTATGAATTTGTTTGTCAGCGTAAACTTATCCGAACTCTAAGAGCCATATGAGAGCACTGCCGTATGAACCTTCACTGAACGGAGCCGCATAAGTGTTTTCCTGAGTTGAGCCGCATGAGGCTCCATTAAGTTGGAGCCGCATAAGCTCGAAAACATCCATCGGTTCTTTTTGTCCATATTTTTGACTTATTTTCTTTTGTCTTCCTTTTTCAGTAAATTTTCCAGTTAATACTACGAAGGAACCTCTAGTGGGTCGTGCTCAGGCCGCTATGGGCTATAGGTACGATCAGATAGTTCGGTACGTGGCGGACCAGCTTCCTAGTGACGAGCCTTTGTTGAGGATAAATGCTCTCAAGAACCAACCCTTCCATGTCCTATGTGCCATGATGAATTCGGGAAAATTGGAAGAGGAATACCTGAAACCTACATTCTTCTTTGGAGATGCTTTGACTGTGAAGAACAGTCAAGTTCTGGATATATCGGAGAACTTGAGCTTCATCTCTAACGGGATTACGATCCGTATCCCTCAAATGGAGCGTCACTTCCCACTATCTTGGTTCAATATATTCCCGCTGGACAGGAAGATGGAAGAGTCTTTGACTCCTACCCGGAATAGGATGTTTATAGGCGACATCCATTACAACAACAACATGAAGTCAGTATGTGCGGGCAAGGTACATGCCAGCCGTTATGTAATAGGATTGGCCCTGGGTACTTTTTTGAATGCGCCGGGTCCCAATTTCACGTTTTCTTCAGCCGATACTTTCCTGAACCAACTTGCTCGAAAAGGCTCCTATCCAATCGGCCGGTTGGCACTCCCAAGTTGGATACACCCCATTCCCTCATGGATCAATCTGTCTATGTGGATCTCGCGAAAGTATAAGACTTTTTTGCGTGAGATTGGTCTTTATCACGCTATTCGGGGCACCAGCCCCGGCTTACCTGTAAACAAGAAGTTATTCATGGCTTTGTTGGAGATGTACAACTGCCATACGGAAACCTTCTATACCCCTGTAGGGGAAATGGGGCTTGCACTCCATGAGATACATGCAATTTCTAAGCTTCCTTGGGGGGATGAAGCTTTTGAAGCATATACTCCTACGAATGAGGAGTTCGAAGAGCTGGAAAAACGATATCCGAGATTTGTGGCTACTTATTAGAAAATACTGTACCACTATAGTATATGCCAGCAGATAGCCAAGAAGAAAAGCAGCTCGGAAGGGAATGCTCCTCATACTAAGGACTGGGTAAGCTATCTCTGCCCGACGGGAGCCTCAGGCCGAGTTACTTCCCGAAGTCCTCAATCCCGGGAGGCGGTTCAGGCTTTGATGTCGTCGACAAAGAGGGTGGCCTCCACCAGTGACAGATTTAGAAGTAAGACCGACTCTTTTGGTTATTTTTATCAGGATACCCAAGAGCTGTCAGAGAAGGCGCTACTAGCAGGATTTTTGATGGTATGGCTGCGGAATTGCGTCGTCTCAGGAGGAGCTGGTTCTATTGAAAGGATCAGCCGTAATTTTACTCTCCCTGCTGTAAAGCTAGTTTTTAGAGTGAAACTAGCTCTTCTTCCTGCCATGGTGTGCAGCATACACCGTGGCCTCCGTACTTTTACGTCCAAGATGATCGCCCGTGAGGTGACAAAAGTCTTTGAAAAGACTGAGCTGCCCTATCATTATCTGATGGGGTGGCTATTAATGCACTACCGGTCTTTGTTGAGGCCCGGAACAGAAGATGGTGTTACCGCAGACGACGTTTTTCTCTTTCGATACCATCGTCAGCCTTGGGAATATGACACCATGCCAGCCTGTCGGAGGGCGTTGGCGAGAGTAGACGGGCACGACTTCTTTGTGTCTGTTCCTCAATTTACCGCTAGAGAAGTGAGGGGTGTACATGTTGACGGCATTGAACCTCCCCTCCTCTTATCTGAAAAGATGCTTCTCTGGCTGCACAATATTCGTCCGTCACACCTGGTATATCGTTACCGCAATAACGTGTACCTGGAGCCCTACTTGCCTAGTAGGTTCTTCCGCCAGTTCGGGTACAGCCAGCTATTCCTTGATTGTCCTAGTGCTTGCCTAGGCTATGAGGGCAGTGTCCTTGATGGTATTAGGGCTTGGCATTATTATAATACGGTTCATACCCGAGCAAGCTTCTCAGTCCCCAATGCTAATACGTCAGGGAAGATCTTGTACATGGCGGCCCTCTATCATGTTACGGCGAGCAAGCCTCCCGTTAGTTTTAACATGAGTACCAGCTTTATTGTCGGTACTGGCTTGGCAGAGAAGCCCGAGGGATCCAAGAAGAGAAAGAAAAAGGCGAATATGGTTCCTATGCCAGACTCGGAGTCCACGACGGCGCGAAGAGGATGATGAGCAGGATGCCGATGATTCGATCCATCCCTCGAACGAGGAGGTGGAGGATCAGCCACCTATTGTGCCGGATGACATGGTGGCGGGACAGCCGCCTGTTGTGCCTGGTCCTTCGTGCAAGCGAAGCAGGTATATATTTATTGATGATGGCAGAACCCACTCCACGAAGCGGGCTGCGGTAAGACGTCGCAGGCTGTTTATTGAGGATGTTGATGTTGCTTCTAAGGTGATTTATATTTTAACTACCTTCTCCTTCTTTTTCTAAGCTATAGCCTAATCATTTTTTTTGCTCTTTGTAGGTATCAGAGGAGCCGGTTTCTCGGGATCCGACTGCTGAGGTCGATCCGGTCCTGACCACTTTGGTCAATAATATGTGTACCGCTATCATTTCTGTTAGAGTTCTTCAAGAGGCGGCCGAGGAGTCCCACCTTGCTGAGACTTCAGCCCATGGGGACGGTGGCTCTACTGCATCGGTCCCTAAGACAGCTGAATTTTAAGGGGGTGACGCTGAACTGGCTGGCTCCTTTTCAGGGGTAGCTGGGACAGAAAAACCAGTTGAATTCAACTTGGAGGTCGCGGGTGAGGAGACCACGTCAGTTGCGAGCGAGCTGCAGCCTCCATGCTCCTCCGCTGGTAAGATAAGCAAAATCTTAACTTGTGAGGAGGCCTATCTGATCTATCATCACATCCTTCGGATTACTTCGATTGATGGTTGCTTTGGAAGTACAGGTCCCGCCCCTTTATTGTCGGTGACGGACATTGTCGGGGTGGACTCTACCGAAGGGGATCTAATGGAAGCACGTGTGCCTCCTTTTCTTCCAACCTATATTGAGGGGCCTCAAGCTGGGTCGAGTGCGAGGGATCAAGTGGCGGCACAGTTGGGACAGGGAACGATGCTTCCTGTGTCCTCCTCTACGAATATGGTTTCGGGGGTTAACCTTTCTGCTTTGTCGAGTATCCAAGCTCTTTGAATGTCGGAAGAGGAGCTAGCCGTTATTCAAGCGTCTTTTCGCACATAATTTGTGTCCTTAGTGGCAAGTTCCGATGCTACTCCTTTGACACTGCCAGCCATACTTCCTTTGACGCCATCCTCTACGGAAGTTTTGGATGAAGTGTCACATGATGTGGTTGACAGCTTTTACCGCCACCTGAAGAGAGGGGTCGAGGCAACTGTATAGAGGGGGACTCCCTTTGCTATGGCCCGTCAGTGCGCCGGTGGCCAAATCGACATCCTTAGAACACTCCCTGGCGGGGCGGGGTTAGTTGCGCTTCTAGAGCCGAAACTGCTAGTGGCTGATCGACTTGCGACCCAGTTTCACGTGCTGCGGCAAGATGATTTATCTATGGCAATAGATCAAGAGCACATTTTCCTCATAACTGTGGTAGAGAAGGTGAGACTTGCTCGGGAATCGATCAAGCCGACCATACTGAAGGACCGCCGTGATCTGTCCCAGTTATACGATCAATTGAGTCGTAGAAATGAAGATTGTACGGCTCGGGAAGCGACCGCCTCCCGCGGGTTAATCGACACCAAGGAGCAAATCCTCGAACTCTAGAGGAAGCTGGCCTTTCTGGAGTCTGAGCTCGAAGCAGCCCGTGCCGAAAAGGGACTTGTTATGCAAGAGGCTGCCAGACTTAGTCGAGCTTCTGCCAATCTGGAGCTCACCCTGAAGAAGATGGAATATGGCTGGCGGGCACACATGTATTTTGATGATACGGAATGGTTGTCCCAGGAAGCGGAGCGCCGAGCTAAGCAGCGGCTCGAACGGGGGACTGCCCTGGTGAAGAACCGCCTCCTGGAATTATGTAATGCTGAACCATCGTCGACCTTTTCTTCTTTTTTGTTTTCATTCTTTTTCTTTCTTTAAATGGGACCTTATCCCTAGAACATGTAGTACTTTTTGCCTTCTAAATAGAAGAGCACGCTTTATTCCACCCTTTATTTGTACTGCCTGTTGTGCTTATGGTGTTATGGTGGCGTTTGCCCCGAATGGGAGACTTGTTTGTGGACTTGTTACCCTTGACATACCTTGGTTTTAGGTACGAATAACAAGTTTGATTGGGGATACCTAGAATAGTTCCACGGTAAGGTGATCATGGACGTTCCGAGTATCGGGAGAGAGAATGCTATGGAGCAGCTGGGCTCCTGGGACATGATGAAGAATGGTGGGCATGTACTAAAAAACTTAGCAAAGGACATTTGTGGGCCTATTATCCTTGGCGTACCCTGACTTAGGACACGGATAATAGGATGAAAGGGAACCAACATACTTACTCAGAGGTAATGAGGATATGGCAAGTATGGGGATTTTACCGTGGAGTCTTCCTACTCAGAGGTAATAAGGACATGGCAGGAGTGGACTCAACAGAGGATATTTGTGGGCCTATTATCCTTGGCGTACCCTGGCTTAGGATATGGATAATAGGATGAGAGGGAACCAACATGCTTACTTAGAGGTAATGAGGACATGGCAAGTATGAGGGTTTTACCGTGGAGTCTTCCTACTCAAAGGTAATGAGGACATGGTAGGAGTGGACTCAATGGATGATATTTGTGGACCTATTATCCTTGGCGTACCCTGGGTTTTTTTTTGGTACAGATAATAAGTCGAGGGAGGACCAACATATTTACTCAGAGGTAATGAGGACATGGCAAATATGAGGATTTCTTCGATAGAGCCCTCCCACTCAGAGGTAATGAGGACATGGCAGGAGTGGGCTACATGAAGGGTTACATAGGACGACTCAGAGGTAATAAGGACATGGAAGTTCTATGTAGAGGGGTGATTTGTTTTTTTGGCGGAAGTGAAACAACTCAGAGGTAACATCGACGTGGTTGTTTTGGAAATTTTGTGGATCTGTTACCTTTTTGTGCACTGAGAGTACGGGTAGTGGATCATAAGGGAGGAGCTCTTTCAAAGAAATAAGTTCAGAGGTATGGTCATACAAGACTTACTATCTGAAAGAGTGTCTGAAATGTGAGTTCAGAGGCACCCGCGGGTACATAACGCAATAATCTGAGATATTTGAAGGAATGTGAGTTTGTCGGTACGAAAGAGTACATGACTCGGCGATCTAGAATATTGTGAATGTGAGTTCAGCGGTACTGGAGGGTACATGACTCAATAATCTGGAATTTGGAAGTGTGAGTTCAGCGGCACCAGTGGGTACATAACTCGATGATCTGGAGTGTTGTGGATGTGAGTTCAGCGGCACCAGCGGGTACATAACTCAATAATCTGGAATTTGGAAATGTGAGTTCAGCGGCACCAGCGGGTACATGACTCGATAATTTGGAGAATGTCGTTTAGACATAATATTTCTTCAGGAACTTGCCGTTGACGGACAACATAAGCAAGTCTCCGTTTTGTTTTGCGAGGCGGTAAGCACCGTTAGAGAATACGGCCTCAATGATAAATGGACCTTCCCATTTTGGCTAGAATTTGCCGACGGTTTTGTGAGTCATGACCATCGGCCTCCAAACTGCCCGGACGAGATCGCCCACTTGGAATGTTCTGATTTTAACCTTCTTGTTGAAGGCTCCGGAGATGCGTGCTTGGTATAGCTCGATTCGTTGCTGAGCCAAGAGGCGCTTTTCATCTAAGGCCTCCAACTCTTATAGTCGACGATGGTAGTTATCGTCCATCGTCAATTGATAAGTGAGAGCGACACAGAGCGAGGGTATTTGAGTCTCCAATGGGAGAACTGCCTCACTTCTATACACCAGGAAGAATGGTGTGTTCCCTGTGGCTGTCAAGCTTCTCGTTCTAGTCGCGCTTATTGGAGGACACAAACTTCTTGAGTAACTTGATGATGGTTTTGTTGAATGCTTCTGTTAACCCATTCGCTGCCGGACTGTATGGTGTCGAAGCGACATTGTGAATTCGGTATTTATCGCAGAAGCGATAGAAGGCGTGGCTTGCAAACTGCGGACCATTATCATGGATGATCCTTCGGGGCAGTCCAAAGCGATAGATGATGTGATGCTTGAGGAAGCTGATCACGTTTGAAGTTTTGACTTCTGCAAGCGGAACAGCTTCCGTCTATTTGGAAAAGTAATCTGTGATTGCGAGTATGAAGCGATGTCCTCGGGAAGAAGGTGGGGTGATCGGACCGATGATATCCATTCCCCATGCTTCGAATGGCCAGGACGCTACTGTCGGATGTAGGAATTCAGATGGTTGGTGGATGAAGTCCGCATAGACTTGGCAAGCTTTGCACTTTCTTGCATAGTCTATCGCATCTGCTACCATCGTAGGCTAATAGTAGCCCATTCGGCGAAGACGGTCTTACAATTTTGGGCCAGGCTGATGGGCCCTGTAGACAACGTCATGAGCTTCGCGTACGGCTTCTTTGGCTTCTACATTTGATAGACATCGAAGCAATAATCTATCGTAGGATCGGCGGTACAACATTTTCGTCTCTGTATCGTAGAAGAACCTGAGAGACCGCCTTCTGATAGAGGTGGCTTCCTTTGGGTTCTCTAGCAGGATGACGTAAACTACGAAGTCAATGAATGGTTGTCTCCAGTCTGGGACTTCGTCGATCGTCTGAGCGAAATAACTCGCCACGAATTGAACATTATTCTTGGGACAGACCAGTTCATGGCCTATCACATCTACTGATTGGCGAGCATAGTTCGAAACCGCTAGGGAAGCGGCAAGGCCAGCTAGGGCATCGGATTCGATATTTTGGAGTCTAGAAACATGTTCGATGAAGAACCCCTTGAACGATGAGATGATGTTAATTGCTATTTGGTGATAGGGGATCATGTCTTCATGGCGAACTTCGTATGAACCCCGGATCTGATTGACGATTAACTGTGAATCGCCGTATGCTTCAAGATATTATACCTCCAGCTCTCTTACAAGTTGGAGGCCAATGACCAAAGCATTGTACTCGGCCACATTGTTAGAGCACGGTTCTGTGAGGCGGTAAGCGCGATTGATCACCAATCCGGCAGGAAAAACTAGCACCACCCCGACTCCGACGACGATATTACCCTTAGGTCCGGTCCTTGAGGCGACATGGAAGAACATTCGCCATATATCATCGTGAGAGGTTGCATGCGAGTCGGCGACCTCATCTGGGATTCCTTCATATATTATGGACGACTCAGAGCCGGGGTGGGCTGCCAAAAAGTCTGCCAGGGCTTGACCTTTAACAGCCTTTTGTGGAAGTTATCTGATTTGTGGTGTAAACATTTGTCACCTATGTCTGTAGGTGAGTGCCTATACCGTGTTCCATAGCATACATTGTACAAAGCTTATTAAGCTCGGTGTAGTTCAAAGATAGCCCTTTATTGATGAAGTAAGGTATCTTTTCTAGCGGGATTACATCATCTGCAGAGGAAACATCAGTGTGGGCAGCCACATACTTGGCCAGTTTTGATTCTTCTTCAGCCACCCCCTGTATAAATGAAGACTGAGAGGATGACCTGGGCAGCTTGATCGTCAGGGGTTCTGTCGGTGAGCAGATCGTGGAGTCGTTGGCAAACTAGCGACCCCCAGTTTGGTATTCGATGCTGGACGGGGAGTTGTTGGCTCGCTAGAAGCCCCAGACCTTGTATCAGGGTGACGATTCTTCTTGGGAAGGCGTATCGTCATTGGCTTGTCGGAGGGGTTGAGCTTCTCGATTTGTGGTTGGCCGACTCTAGGCAGCCTGATTGTCAGTGGCACTGTTGTCGGTCTGGGTGCTTGGCCGGACCTTGGCAGCCGGATTATCATTTGCTCTTCTTGTACCGCGAGGCTGATTGCGTACTTACGCAGAGTGGCTATAAGTGGTACGAACTTGCCAGGTTTACGAGCTTGGAGGTGGATCGTCAGAGGTTCTTCTGATCCTGTGGCTGTCTCGGTACGAGCTTGTACATCTCCTTCACCAAGGTGCCTCTTCGACTTTTCGTATAAGCAGGAGTCTGAGTAGTAGGACTCGACCCCTTTGAAGGGATCAATATCGGCAAATTCTGTCCTCACGAAGCCGTATTTGTCGACATACTTGAAGCATTGGTTCAGCGTGGAAGACACGATCATGTAATCGTGTATCCAAGGGCGTCCCAAGAGGATATTGTAAGAAGTGTCCGCATCTATGACATAACAGGTTACTTCTGACTGAAGATCGCCGATTTGGCAATTCAAGCGAATCTTTCCAATCGGGTAACTCCTGCCCGAATTGAAACCGCTGATGGAAGTGCTTGTTGGCGTCAGGCGATGCATAAAAATACGGAGATAATGTAACAGACCCTTCGGGATGATGCTTATGAAGGAATCAGGATCAATGTGCATCCGATCCACCTTCACGTCGTCGATGTATCCAGTGTAATATAACGGACGTTCGTGCAGGTTGGTTTTGATGAGCATATCCTGCAGAGTGAAGACAATGTTGGGCACTCTCCCGTACAAGCGCTGTCTTAAAGATCTGCAGGCGGGCACTCTCCTGTGAGGTTGACCTGAGCCAGATAGGCGTCGGCATTCTGGAGTGCATCGTTCAAAGCCGCGCGAACATCCTTTGAGAGTCTCAGGAGCTCGTATAATGACAATTTGACCGGTGTGTTGGCCAATTGTACCAAGATGTCGAAGTTGTAGGGCCTCTCCAGCCCCTGCGGTGCCTTCTTTTTGGAGGGATTTGTCAAAGCGAGTCTCCTTCGGCCTAGGCTTGTCGGTCGTCGGAGGCTGAGAAGGTCCCGGAGCGTCAGTAGTAGCTGGCTGATGATCTTTAGCCGAGTTATCAGCCACAGGTTGGGATGTGCCCCAGACCGGGGTAACGACAACCGTGACTTCTTTGACATCTGCCGAGATTGTGTGGCAGGATCTGACTTTACCACTCTTCTTCTTACGAATGGAAGGTGGTATGGATTGAGTCACCTCGAGTACCAGGTCCGGATGGACCCACATGACCACCCCCCGTTATGTGGTGAGGGGTACTAGACCAGCAGCCTGATCCCGGGGAGGCAGAAGATTAGCAATTTCTATTATTGCCAGAGGGATGGGCACCACACCGTCTTGAGTTTCTGTTGGAGGGAAGCTGCCAAATTATACTGACACCATATTGGCTGCCACAGTTATCTCTTCGAAATCGATGGCCAGAGCGTTCGAATCGATGAGATGTTGGATGTACCATTTCAATTGGTAGCAGTCGTGTGTAGCATGGTGGACGTAGCGGTGGTAATGACAGTACTTTGGGTTCTCCATTTCTGTCGGCCAAGGTTCCCGTCTTGGTAGAGGGAGCTGAATTTTGTCTCCTTGTATGAGCATGTCCAAGATGGGCTTGACGTAGCCTTCTTCGAAGGAGTAGGTCATTTGCGGCCATTGTTTGTCTGTCGGTTTTGACTCAGGTTTCTGTGCTGTGTCGGCCACCATAGCCTGCTTGCCCTTGTTGTCCCGATTATTGGTGGAGCTACCCCCATTGTTGTTGTTGGCATTAGGATGCCTGCCCTTGTCCTCTCCCTCTGAGATGTGCAATCCCAGTTGGCGAGCCTTCTTCAACCGTTCTTCGGCGCTAGTGGCACTGATGATAAACGTCTTCCAGTCCTTGAATTGACTTTCGCCCATCCAGAGGCTGATTGTTGGAAGCAGTCTCTTTTGGCAAATTTCAATTAAGGAGGAATCCGGATTACCGGATGACAGCTTCATGGCGGTTTGGCAGAACCGCTCAATGTAGTTCTTTGTCAACTCTTTCTCCTCTTGAACGACGTCCATGAGGGTGGACATTGTGATGTCCTGTCCTACTTCGTAGAATTTCTCCAAGAACATGCGCTTGAAGCTGGCGAAGGAGTGGATGCAGTTGTCTGGCAGGTTACGATACCAGTCGAAGGCGACCCCTTCCAATGCCCAATGAATAATCGTATAAGTATGGCATCGTCATGGGGCATATGGTCGGTGGTGACCTCGAAGTAAGTGATGTACCGACTTGAGGAGGTCTTTCCATCATTTGGATTGATGTGGAATGGTTTATACTTTGGTGGAAAGGGAAAATCTCACCACGCCGTAGGAAACGGTTGTCTTATCCTAAGGTCTTGGCAGTTTTCTCGGGCGTGGAACATGGCCCAGAGCTCCTGGACCTCTCGTCTTGCCTCCTTGGCCTCGTCTGCAGCGGTAGGAGCCGACATTTCAGGAGGAATATTGCTCGGGTTTGGTGCCGCTGAGTTTGAGTCTGTATTGACCGCGGGGCCCAAGTTTGTTTAGCCAGACGTCCCTCCTTGCAGAGTAGGGAGGGCTGTTTTGATCTCGTCCATGAATTTGACCAAAGAGCGCAGTATGGCCTCCAGAGTGTCGATGCGTTGGCGATCACTGGGACCATCATGTTCGTCGTTTGTCATGAATGTCGTCTTGACATGAGTAGAAGTGGAAGGGACGGTGGATGACGTATACTCTGAATCATACCCCTGTAATAACAAGTCATCGGCGTATGTGGGAATATCTTCCTCTGGTTCGGACTCAGAAGGAATAGTACCCCCAGCTTCTGAGTTCGCCTCGTCTTGGAAATTGTGGACGTCCCCGGGGACGTCGGGATTTGCTGCATCTGATGGAAGAGTTGTTTTCCCCAACTCGTCTTCTTGGAACATCTGATTGTCGTGGAGGCTCGGAGGAGTGCTACCCCCAGTTCCAGCAACCTCCAGTGGTGTGGACGATGAATCTTCCACTGTAGTAGATTTCGTCTTTGAACGGGTACCTTGGAAAACTCCGGTGGTGGGCACCCGCTTAGACGACAGTCTCTTAGTCATAGTGGTTGAAATCTTTGGGATGGAAACATTTGTCTTCTTCCCTCTCCCATCGGCGGGGATTTTCTGAGCAGAGTTGCAGGAGACGACGGGAAGTGCCTCATCTTCTGAACATGGTTGTTGCAGTCTTTGGAAGACGGACTGCCGGTCTTTTCATACCGTCGTGTTATTGCAACAGCAGTTGACGATGACTTGGGTACAGTGACATCTGTGGGAGGACTCTTTGCACCCCGAGGCTTCTTCTCTTTTCTTGCGTTTGTGGAGGATAGCCTCACGTAAGTCGGATGGGTCCGAAACGACCATGTTTGCTCCCTGAATTTTGGAAGACTTGTGAGAACAATCCTGTCCGTTTGCCGCCGGGGGCTAGACTCAAGTGGTTCTGTACAACTTTCCATCAGAGGTCCATATAACAGTATGTGGAACGGTCGGATGGTCAGAGGCTAGGACAGCGGACTGAGCTTGCCAAGCCCGTGCTGCTCTAGACTTCTTCACTCTAGCGCGTGAGGGCACATAGTAGGAAGAGTCTAAGTGGTGCTGGAGAGAGTCAGACATGTCTTCGTGGGAGCACGAGAGATCAGGACCATAGGAGAGACGGTCGAAGACTGAGCCGCGTGGAACATGCGGTATGCGACAGGAGTCAATAGTTTTCATGCGGCTGGCAGTCGTAGCCGTATGGGCTTTCTTCATGCGGCCGGACATCTCAGTCGCATAGGTCTTCTCCATGCGGCTGGAAATCCTGGCCGCATGAGTGTTCTCCATGCGGCTGGAAATCCTGGCCGCATGAGTGTTATGCATTTGGCTGGCAGTTTTGGCCGCATGGTCATCATTCATGTGGCTGGCAATCTTGGCCGCATGAGCCTTCATTTTGCGGCTAGTGCCTTTGTTCGGTTTCTTCCTAGAGCACATAAAATCACTCTTTGTCCCTGCAAGTCCAGCATCGTAGTGCTTTCCTCTGCCGGACTTGGGGACAGCAGAGTCCTCTATGGCTTGAAGTGGAGCCGCATGAGAGTCGCCTTCGCCGTCTTGGGCAGCAGAGAGTACTCCGTCCAGAGCTTGGGGAGGAGCAAATGACTTTGGCCTCCACTCTCTGCGAGCCTTCTTTGTGCGGGTACGCTTCTGGACAGGGCCAGCGCTTCCTTCAAAGAGTATTTCTTCAAACGCCTGTTGGTCGAAGCGGACGACCATCTTCTGTTGTGTGGAGCCAAGTTTAGCTGCATCCGATTGCATCACCAACTCCTCAGCTGTGGAGAAGTTTGTCCCTAGCAGAGTCGCCATCGTGTTTGCCATTGATTGTAAAAGAACAGAATAATTATCGGAGGACTGAACTTAGGCTCACAATACAAACTCGCTTGTACAAAGAAAGCCTAGGGATGAAAATCTAGGTACAACAATCTAAGTACAATTGTTTATTTTAGATTCTGGGGGGGGTGACGATAGAGGCTCGGAAAAGCGACGGCAGCTCTGCCTTACTCCTTGGACGATCGGGTGCAGCCTTGGCTCTGAAGAAGAACTGCTTGGCGCTGATGAAGAAATGCTCTCTTTATTCTCTCTGTATGCTCCTCTGTCCTTTTGATCTCTGTATATATTCTCTCTCTGATTCTCTCTGGATCCGGGCCGGGGTCTCTCTCTGTGTCTATGTCCTCTTGCAAGGGAATGGCACATTGTTATTTATAAGAGTGGGGGGCATCATTAAGGTTTTTCAATGATTGCCCATCCAAAAGTCGGCGGCCTGAGAGTTAGTTAATCTGGACCGTCCATCTTGCATATGATAGATTTAAGCAATTAATGTGATTGCATTAAATCTCTGTGGACAATAAATGATGATTGCCATACATGAATATTCGCGACTTGTAATGGCCTGCCACGTGTCTAATTTGCTCGATTTGATTTAATCTGGGCATTTATTGCAACAAATCTGATTAAGATTTGTTAACACCTATCATGACCCGTACCCACTGTGAGGGTACGAGAACGTAACAACGCCCAGCCTACGCCGCAGTGTCGGCGGTAGAACGCTGTCCTAGGTCAATCATCTAACAATATAAAGGTACCTGTACAGTATATACACTCCGAATGGAGGTGACATAGCAATATACAGTCTCAATCACATCTTAGGTAGAATGATGAAAATAAAGATAGATAGATACTGGAATAAAAGATCCACATAATACAATCAGAGAGAGAGAGTCTAAGTGTCTACTACCATACAAAATAGAACATCCAACTCAATACAAGTCTCTAATACTGAAAATGAAAGAATATATACAATCAGATCTCAGAAGACAGAAATAGTAAAACCTAGACTAGGGAGGCTCAGTCTCTAAGCTAGTGGATCAGGCTGGAAATCTGGGTCACACATGTCATCTACAGCTGTCCTATAGTAAGTGTCTACGCAGGCATCATCCTCATCCTCTGTAATATTTTCAACAGGTCCAGTCAGGACAGGAGCGAGAACAAAACATCTCACGCAGTTCATATCGAGTTAGGAAATATAAAGCATGCAATAGAGTAAAGTACATGAAACGCTGAAAGAAGAAGGTATATGAAAAATAGTGGAGAGTTGATAACAGTAAATATCTAAATATGATAAGTAAGAACTGTAAGGAACATGTGATTTAGAGTACAATATGGTTATGTAAACGGTCTAGGAAAATGCAATGGTAACTCCATTGTACGTGGGTGTACAACATATACAATGGTTATACAATGTTGATTACATAACCAATTCTACCCCCCTTCCCAATCAATACACAAGGATCCACTCCAGTTATGTTATCTTGCACAATAGTGTACAATATTATACAATGGGTGTACAATATTATACAATAGATGTACAATGTTATACAATAGTTGTACAATGTTATACAATAGTGTACAATGGTCTATCCCTGGGAGTCATGTGATACTGAGAGTACAATATGCACAAGGAGTATACAAGGATATAGGTATTCAGTAAATACAATATGGAAGTGAAACACACATCACAATATGTATCTAGTGAATACAAGGGGATAACATCCCAAAAAGAAGATCCGTATAGTACCAATCCGTGATAACAACGTGTCAGCATCAAGTACAGTAATCTAGAGCAAGAATGTAAATCCAGACAAGTATGAAACGGTCAGAGAATGTACTCGCCTGCTATCTGAAAGTCCAAGATGAAAGTACTGTCCGAGGAGTGGTGTCTGGCTCCTAATCAGAATAGCACATGTCACAACAAGTCTAAAATGGTAAAATGAAGTTCTACTATAAATTCTACATGAATCTAGGTCAATCTAGGCCAAAGTCAACTCTTGGTCAACTCTGCTCTGGTCAACCCTAGAAGTCAAACTAGGTCAACCAAGTCTAAACTAGGCTATCAAGCCTAAATAGTCTATGCTAGGCTACATTAGCCTATACTAGGCCTAACTAGTCCAAACCAATCTAAACTAGGCTAAACTGGCTATGCTAGTATACTAAGTCATTACGACTCATACCACACAAGTCAAACCAAACATCACACAACCTAGTTTACATCTAGGCCCACACATGAATTCACATAGAATATATATATATATATATATATATATATATATATATATATATATATATATATATATATATATATATATATATATATATATATATATATATAGGCTCAAACAAATTTCACCTATGTGTAGGCTACCTATTCATTACATACATTACATATGCATTATTTATATACAATATTTGTATTATATATATATATATATATATATATATATATATATATATTAAAAAATATATATATATATATATATATATATATATATATATATATATATATATATATATATATATATATATATATATATATATATATATATATATATATATATATATATATATATATATAAATACATGATATAGTAGAGAGAGTGTATATGTGTGTGTGTGAAAACAATGTGTGTGGATGTGTGAGTGTGAATGAGGAATGTTAATGTGTGTGTGCAACTGTGAGGGTGTTTAGGACTGATATATGCTGATTTTGGGGCTGGTTAAGGGCCTGTTTTCACAGCCTATGGGCTGATATGAGGCTGCTAAAGTGGCTGTCCTTTGTGTACATGTGTGTGTATGAGACTATGTGTGTGTACATGTGACAATAGATAGGGGGGTTGTGTGTTAGAGCATAGTAAAGAGTGTGCGTGATTGGAATTTGTGTGAGGGAAACTGGAAAACCAGTGTGTGTGTAGGAGTGTGTAGATAGGCTTAGCATGTGGGTGTGTGTCAATGAGTGTGAATCATGAGGGTATGAGAGAATGCGATAGTGTCTAGGTGTGGGTGTGATGAAGTGTGAGGGTGATACTTAACATGTGTGTGTAATTGAGGGAAAAAATGTGACTGTGAGTGAGAGAATGAGATAAGTGTCAAACCTGGCAATAGGACATCATAGGAAAAGAACCAACTCACAGAATTCAGAAACTGAAACCAATTCCCAGTTTTTATTCTCACCCCATTTGACAGTTTCAACCCAATATTCAAAGCTCCAAATCAAAACCAAAACACAACCAAACATGCTTAAAACCCAATCACAGTTAGTTCAAGTATAGGAGAACAAATGTAGGGACTTAAACCTATATTTAAACAGTATTAATTTGATTAAAACAGCTGTCCAAAATCGTATCTGAAAACTGGAAAACAGGAAATAAATACCATGTTTTAGAATTTGGAAAATTGACAAATGCCTATTGAAAACTCATTAAAACACAAAATAAAAAGTTGATAATGAAAATATATATTATATAAATGTCATACAACATGTTCGTGTCCACCAATGTGGACACAAACGTGTCCAAGTGATTCAATACTCGAAACAGTGCACACAGGCACTGTTTCAGTGTACTGTATCGTGCACGTGTGCACGCGTGTCGTGCACACGACACAAGACACAACGTGTCTCAAGGTCACTAACCTAGGTTCGCTTAGGATAGGTCCTCGTGTCTAGGTGTCTGCACTGGGTCCTAGTGTCCGCGTGTCTGACTTATAGACGCCTATCAGTGACACCCAAATCCGACTGAACCTGTCAGTCCCGATCAGTGCAGAGCCTCGTGCTCACTCGACACGACACGGGGACACGTGAGACTTGACACACGTGGTGTCAGTCATTGTCCCTAGTGTGTGTCAAGTTTCAAGTGTCCTTGTGCTGTGTCCGCAGAGCACTAGCCCCTGAGTGGCAGGACACACGCACAGCCCCGCGCACGCGCGCACCCGCGTGTGCACGTATCTAAACCGACATGATACGACACAGGGACACCCCCAGTCGTGAAGAATCGTGTAAGCGACAACAAAAACTAATTTTCTATTCAAAAAGATTTCAAAAATAACACAAAAACTTTCTTTGTGGCATTTTCACAAACACATGCATAGGGACACTGATACGTGTCCAAATAGGACACAAAATGGAACCAAATTTTAGGGTTTCCTATTCCTACAGTTAGGTTTGGCCTAGGGTTCCCTAGGAATACAATAAAACTAAAATTTCATGGTGAAAATAGGAAGTTACCTCTATGTATCAAAATCTCCAAAAAGCTCTAAAGAGAGATGTTCCTCTTGAGAGTCAAACTCCTCCAAATTGATTTGAATCTGAGAATAAAATGTAACAACAGCAACAATACTAAAATTAAAACCTATTGCAATTTGTTTGGGGGAAAAAGGAGCTAAAATAGATTTTCTAGGGATTTTTGAAGTAGGGACATTACCTCTTTCTAAAGCTTGTTCTTCCTTAGAGGATAGCCCTAATTCTAAGAGAATATTTATAAGGGGGGAATCCCAAGGATGGGTTAAGTGGCTGGACAAAATGTTAGGGTTAGGGTTGGGCACTTGGCTAATGGGCTTTGGGCTTAGTCATAAAACAAATGACTTAAAAATCACAAGTCATGACTTGTGGTTGAAATCTCTCTATTCAAATCTCAATATTCCTAATTGATTTCACTAACTAGAGTATGGTTAACTTAACATAACCTATGGTCTCATATCTAGCCAAGTCCAACTCAACTAGGGTTAGGTCACAAAGTCAAAGCTAGTCAAAGTCAACCTAGTCAACCCTCATTCAAACAATTCCAAAATAAATTCTAAAAATTCCCAAAAATTCAAATAAATCCTAAAATGACCAAAATATCCTCTAGGCTAAAATGTACTAATCAAACATCCTAATCACATGGCTAAGATCTAGGTCAACAGTCTCCAAGGTTACACTAGTCAAACACCAAAATCATAAGTCATGATTTAAATAGTTTAAAAATAATTAAAAATACCCAAAATCATATTATTAATTAAATATCATAATTAAATAACTTAAAATACAAAATTTTAAAATTACCCTCATTTTTAGAAAACTGGGTGATACAAGTCTACCTACCTTAGAAAAATTTCGTCCTCGAAATTAAAATGGTAGTAGTCCTTCTAGGTCAAACACCCCACAATCAGAGTCTCAAACATACCGTCTGATAATCATATGCGTCTGTCCAAAACCATGATACTCAGAATCTCTGTCATGCCAGTGAGCAAGGTTACGATAATCACAGAGTCCTCAATTATGGTACATACCTCTAGAATTATGGTATTTAAAATTTTCGTATTGCCGCGCGCTTGGCAGCGAAAACCTTAAATTCCCACACCCGAGAAATACGTCCATAATCTGACTATATGTCCTCACTATGCCTGCTAGCATGACCCTAGAGGATTCTAAAATCTCATAATCGAGGCGACCTAGCCCATACGATTTATCTCAGAAGAAAGTTAAATTATAATAAAACACCAGATCAAACTTATCAACAATGAGGAGATAGATAGGAATAGATGGAACTGAATTTCAAGATAGGTATATTGAGATAAGATGGAAATAGAATCGAGAAGATTAGAAACTGCAAGCACCCCTCCTACTGCCTGAGCATCCTCGACTGTCATGACGAAATCTCGCCCTGGTTGGCCTCCCCTGGCCTGCTGCTGATGATGTACGAACATCTGCTGCTGAGTCTGCAATGGTGGTCCCCTCTGCTGCCCGGTAGGTGCCCTAGCTTCTGATGCTATCTGAGCCAATGGTGTCGGGTTCTTGGAACACTCTCTACACTGATGCTCCGCTGGACCGCAAAGCAAACACATGCCCAGCCTCTTCCTACAGTCGTCCCACCCATGGCCTTGCTTCTTACAAAAGTTACACAGAGTGTTCTGCTGCTGTCTGGGTGCCTGCTGATACAGTACCTATCTCTGTTCCGGATGCTGAACAGGCCTGTGCTGCTGCTGCTGAAAGTGGACCGTCGGCTGCTGATACTGCTGCTGAATCTGATGCTGAACGTGCGGCCTCTTGGCCGGTCCTCCGCTGCTGATGCCCCCAACTGAGTCTCATCCCCTCTTGAACCTAAGCTCAAGATCATCCTCTGCAGCTAAAGCATCAACCAGGATCTCTTCATAGGTAGTGTTACGGACGTTCTTGGTGTAGGGCTTGACCTCCTTTACCAAGCCCTTCCGGAACCTCCGGGCCTTCGTCGTCTCCGACAAGTCATCCATAAATCTTCTCAGGCGGTAGAACTCTCCTGCGTACTCCTCCACAGACTGGTTCCCCTGGACTAGGGCCTCGAACTGGGTCTCGAGGGCTCCCAGCGCTGCGTCTGGGAAGAACTTCTCCTTGAACAGCTTCTTGAATGCTGCCCAAGTTTTTCCTGTTGTACCGACCCTCGGGTCAGTCTGGTACCATGTACGGGCCAGATCCTGCATCATGCTGGCCGCTGCCTCTATCTGGAGCCTCGTCGGGATCTCAGCCAACCTAAAAATCTCCTCCATATGCTCGATCCACTCATCGGCATACAAGATCCCCTCTGTCCCTCGGAAGTCTCTCGGGTGCATCTTCTGGAAATCTTAGATGTCCTTCTCCCGTGGCTGGTATGGCTGTGGGGCTACCGCTGACTGAGCTACGACTCTCTCTACCGCAGTCATTGCCAGTTCAATGCCTCGTGTGAGCTCTGCTGTGTGCCCCTGCTGCTGGGTCTGCTGACCCTCCATGTACTGCCGAAAGAAGGCTAACAGCTGAACGGCGTCAACTGTCCCTGCAGGTGGCTGCTGCTGCTGAAGAAGTACATCCGAAATCACTGGACTCGGCTCATGCCTCACAGGTGGAGGGGCTCCTCCGAAAACTGCCGATGCGTCTACCCCAGCTGGCATGATTGGGGCTACGGTACTAGGGGCTGGCTGCTGAGTATGAGAGGTGGTAGACCTCTCCTCGGCGTCCCCCTGGCCCTGGCGATACGATCTTGTCTCAACCATCCTGGAGACACAGATCAAGAAACAATTGCTGAGAATGAGTCAAAATATCAAGGGAGGACAGTTATGTTCAAGGGAGACAATAAGCAGCAAAATATAGATGTACGGAATCTGAATGAGAGTTTTTCCTATTTGTGATTGAGTACCTTCAAAATAACCTAATCCTACTATAGGCTGTAGTGATACTCTAGTTCGAATACCACTACATAAACTCGACCTGCATGGGCCACCACTAAAAACATGTCACGACCCGCACCCACTGTGAGGGTACGAGAACGTAACAACGCCCAGCCTACGTCGCAGTATCGGCGGTAGAACGCTGTCCTAGGTCAATCATCTAGCAAAATAAAGGTACCTATACAGTATATACACTCCGAATGGAGGTGACATAGCAATATACAGTCTCAATCACATCTAAGACAGAATGATGAAAATAAAGATAGATAGATGCTGGAATAAAAGATCCACATGATACAATCAGAGAGAGTCTAAGTGTCTACTGCTATACAAAACAGAACATCCAACTCAATACAAGTCTCTAACACTGAAAATGAAAGAATATATACAATCAGATCTGAGAAGACAGAAATAGAAAAACCTAGACTAAGGAGCCTCAGTCTCTAAGCTAGTAGATCAGGCTGAAAATCTGGGTCACACATGTCATCTACAACTGTCCCATAGTAAGTGTCTACGCAGGCCTCATCCTCATCCTTTGTAATATTTTCAACAGGTCCAGTCAGGACAGGAGCGAGTACAAAACATCTCACGCAGTTCATATCGAGTTAGGAAATATAAAGCATGCAATAGAGTAAAGTACATAAAATGCTGAAAGAAGAAGGTATATGAAAAACAGTAGAGAGTTGATAACAGTAAATATCTAAATATGATAAGTAAGAACTGTAAGGAACATGTGATTTAGAGTACAATATGGTTATGTAAACGGTCTAGGAAAATGTAATGGTAATTCCATTGTACGTGGGTGTACAATAGACATATACAATGGTTATACAATGTTGTACAATAGGGTTTGATTACATAACCAATTCTACTCTCCCTCCCCAATTAATACACAAGGATCCACTCCAGTTATGTTATCTTGCACAATAGTATACAATGTTATACAATGGGTGTATAATATTAAACAATAGATGTACAATGTTATACAATAGTTGTACAATATTATACAAT